>VXBU01006906.1:0-60458 GCA_013400315.1 Bombycilla garrulus | reverse complement strand
GGGCGGGGAGCGGGGTGGGGGGGCCTCCGTGCCCCCGAGACGGCGCCGCCGCGCTGCCCTGGGGCCGGACCCGCGCCGGTGCGGAGGGCGCGGGGCTGGGAACTTGGTGCGTGCCCCGGGGGTGCGGGAGAGCCGTGTGCTCCGGGAGCTGCCGCCCTCCAGCCCCGCCGAGGCGGATGCAGCCGCCTCCCCGCCCCGCTCTGCCTGGGCGCTCCCCTCTGCCCATCTCCTTCCCCGCACTCCCGCACCGTTCCCGCAGCCTCGGCGCAGCCCCTGCGGGAGCTACGAACCAGGCGGGGCAGACGTTCGGTGCTGGCGTCCCAGCGAGGTGGCTGGGGCTCGGCGGGACTGAGGCTGTATCCTGATGGGGAGTGTCCTCCTCTCCCGGTAGTTCCCGGGTGAATTGGCCGGCCTGGAGCAGATGCCTTGTTCAGGTAGGGTACGGATAGCGCTACCCTCCGGGACTGGCAAGGGAGCAGGGAACAGCCTCAAGCTGGCTGTGCCCATCTCCTGCTCAGCAAGGGTTAACTCCAGAGGAGAAATTGTTCCTCTGCCCATCCCCAAAGCAGAGGCATTAAGGGTTAAAGACGGACAGGGAGAGCTCTCCAGCCCTCCAGATTGGAGGCAGGAGTCATGGGGAAGGGGTCTTTCACAAGACAGGGGTTCACGTCTCTGTCACCAGCCCCCCAGCCTGGAGACAGGTGAGTCGGGGTCGTGGGGAGTTAATGCCGAGTGGAGTGATTTCTGAGGCTCCGGGAGAGCTCTAGGGGCCGAAGGGTCGCTCTGCCCGGGCTCAGCCCCACACATCCGGAGCCAGGAGCCAACCCAGAGAACTGGAGATGCTGGGCCAGGGTCAGGCTGCCGGCGCGGGCTCTGCCCTCGGTTTGTGTCTGGCAGAGGAAAAAAGTGGTTAATGTTAAAGGAGCTCCACAGGGCAGTGGGGATTGCGGAGATGCCCAGGGGCCTGCTTGGCAGAAGGGCTCTGGGAGCCCTCCCGGGCGATGCTTGTTGCTCTCCATTACTATGTGTAGGTTATTGGATTTTTCACCTTGCGCTTGGATATATAAATAGTCCGAGTGACGGGTAGAGGCACGACTCGATCCAGGTGCTGGAGATGCCACGTCCGAGAAGGAATGGGAGTGTTGGTGCCACGAAAGCGATTTGCACGAGGAGGGAGGGACAGCGGGTGAGCGTGGGCACGGGTGGGATCGGGTGTGCTCGGGCTGGTTGGCGTCGCCGAGGCTCTGCTGCCTCTCCCTGCCTGTTCCTGCCCCAGCTGCCGCCCCAGCAATCGCCATCCTCGCTCCTTCTCTGCAAACGTCCTTTCTGGCAAGCGACTGTCGCCGCTGGCCGGCAGCAGGGGATAGGTGTGACAGCCCTGCTGCTCTCCGGGGTCTTGACTCACGGGGGGAAGTTCAGACATTCTCAGGAAGAGCCCCACTCCATGGCTCTCCCTCCATCTCCCCTTTCTTTGCACCACCTCCTAGAGCCCGGCTGTGGCTCTGAAATGATATCCCTTCCACAGCCCCATCCCAGCCCTCCTGCCAGCCTTAACCCTCTCCTCGCTGCTCTGCATCTTGCAGCAGCCCTGACCTGACCTTCATGCACGCTGGAGACGGCTGTGGAGCAGCGGTGTGCCTGTGCCTTCGGCCATCTCCTCCAGCACGGGGGCTGCACGGGCTGTACAGGACCACCCAGCCCATCCCCACCCAAAGGCAGCTATTCCAGCCTGTCCCCACCCCATGACAGCTGCCCTAGCCCATTCCCACCTTACTCTGCTATCCCAGCCTGTCTTCACCTCACAGCACCTGTCCCAGCCCTTCCCCATCCCGACACCAGCTATCCCAGCCAGCATCACTGCCCAAACCTTTCTTCCCCCTGCTTCTTCCCTGTCCATTCCCCTGCTTCCACGAGCACGCTTTGTCCCTGTCCTTGAGAGGCAGGTGGCCAGAACAGCCATGCCTGTGCCAGGGCCCAGGAGCAGAGGGGCAGCTTCCACTCTCCTCCCCCTTCTCGCTGTGCCAAGCCCCAGTCAGCCCTCAGCCCATCCAGCAGAATGGGCTGGGGCGCGGCAGGAGGACGTGTCTGGGTTGGCTGTGCCTCCTCACCTGCTGCTTCTTGCTCCTTCCTGGATCCCATTGGTGCGCCTGCTGAATGCCATGGAGGAGAGGGGGCCTCTAGAGCTCTCAGATGTTGAGCAAGGCCAAGAGGGAACTGCGCCCCTGGACTAAAGCCTCCACGTCTTCCCACAGAGAGTTTTCCCCATAGCACCTGCCTGCTCCAGTGCCCAGGCAGCCCCAGCTCTCTCTGGGTCTCATGGGATGGGCAGGAGGTGATTGGAGGAGACAGTGGAGCTGCTTTTACAGCTCCTGGGGAAGTGTCAGGTTTTCCAAGCCTTCTTGTGGATGGATTAATTACTAAACAAATGGCTGTACCACTGTAACACTGTACTGTGCTGCAGTTACTCTACACCTGTAATGTAATTACTGTATGATACCTCTAATTACCATTGTTTCCTGGAAGGTTAACAGCGTCACTGAAGGACTTCTGTTTCCTTTAGTGTCCTGCTTTACATAGCCACAGTAGCACTGCTGAAGTTAGTGCTGCTCCATGTAAGTGACAAATTCGGGAGTTGATAAATCACTTTATAATAACACCACAATTATAGTGTAATTATAGTTTTTGAATTATAAAACACAACACAACCTGTTGGGGCTTGATGAGGTATGTTGGATGACCACTGGGTGCTGCTATTCGGTGGGACCCTGTCCTTGGAGGCAGAGTTGGCAATGGGTACATCTCTGTGAACATTTAGGTGGAAAACACAACTCACAGCTTGGGCAGGGTGGGTGTTTGGTCCCTCGAGCACAGCCAGTGCATTGAGTCCGCAGCTCTCCTCTGTTCTCTGCTGAACCTCGAGCAGGGCTCATCCTACCATGGTCAGAAATGGGTTTTGGTGAGAAAAGAGCCAGAAGAGCTTTTCAGGTAGCAGAAAAGGCTGAGATGAGAGAGAAAAGGGCTCAAAATGCTTAACTCAAATCAAACAACCCAAGAAAAACAAAGGGAGAAAGAAATGGAAGGCCATTACCTCAATTTTCTTCTTAGTCAATTTTTCCCACTTTCTTTCCATCCAGGAAAGTAAAAATGGGAGCTTTTGGCAGGGAATGGCTGCAGGAAGAGAGATCTCTGTGCTTCTGCTGTGTGTCCTGAGCACCCTGTGACCGCTCCTGTGATGTGCCTTACTCACAGCCAGTGCTGGTGGCTGTTTGAACCTGCTGCTTGTTGGGCATGTGTGGTACAGAGCAGGAGAGGGTGTCTGGGGATGGGGCTTACTTGGGGAAGGGGACGAACACCAGCCAGAGTGCCCCCCTTCCCAGTGATTCCCCAGCCCCCAGGCACTGTCAGCAGCATGGTGTGGCCTCTGTCCCCTTGTTACCAGGAGAAAGCTGGGTCGCACAGAGGTGGCTCTGTCTGAACAGTGTTAATTGTCAGCTTGACCCGGGCAATTGAATAAATGCTGATAAATGTCACCAAGAGTGACATCATCATCTCCCTTTCAGCCCAGGCAGGGAGTGTGTGGCTCTCTCCTTCCCTGGGGGCAGGAGGTCACAACAGTCTGGCTTGGGAAGGGGGGGACAGCGGGGAGAGTACCCAGTTTTGAGCAGAGACCCCAGCCATTGTGCTGGGATGAATCCTGGGTGATTCCCACCTTTCAGGAGCAGCAATGAGGAATGGCCAATGGGACCTCTCTGGGCCTGCACGGGATGCATGGAGTGTATTGGTGCAGCATGGCTGGGTTGGGGGAGCCCTGTCATAAGCCCCACCAGTGGCTCAGTCCTCCCTCTGGCCTCACCAACATCTTGGCCACCATCCCTTGCCCCTTCCAGGCCCATACCCCATCCAGACAGCATCTCCTGCCTGAGTAAGGACCAGGCAGTGCAGCAGATCAGTGTCCCTGTCACAGGGGCTGGGGAGCTTGACTTTGTTTTGCTCATTCTCATGGTTAAGCACATAAACGGTTCTGTTTAATCATCCTGCATGTCTTTTCCATCATTTTGTTCACGTGTCTCTGCAAGCTGGTCAGTGCCTTGGCACCCTGCAATGGATGTGTGTACAACGAGCATTCCTCTCATGGGCTCCAGAGGAGTGTCCTGGTAGAGGCCAAAGGCTTTCCCCACTGAAGCACTCGTGTCCTTTGTTTGTCTCAGGGCTGGGGTCATTGTCCTGAGGTGGGGACAGTCCTTGGGTGAGCTGGAGGGTCCCCACAGGGAGCAGGGACGGAGTGAGGAGGTGCAGGACTGGGCTGTGCCATCCAGGATGTGATTCCTGTTCAAGGGATGCTCAAATGGTCGCCATCAGACTGGGCTGACCTCTGCTCTGGGGGACAGTCTGGCTGTGGCTCCCTGGGGGATGTGCCCCTGAGCACCCAGCCCTGCCCTTGGGGCTGTAAGGTTCCTGATGCAGCCCAGCCCCTGCCAGCCCACACAGCCCTCACTTCCCTGGAAGCCCTTCCCCTCCCCACCCTGTATTGCTCTTAGTTATATCAGTAGGACCCACAGTTACTATTTTTTTTTGTCATTTCCATTCTGTTTCTTCATCAGAATGCAAAACATTAAATATTGCTCTGGTAATTATGGTTAATTTCATAACCTGAACCTTAATTGGATTGGTCTCTGATGGGGAATTCTTGTAGGAGGGAGAAGCAGAAATATTTTGACGTGATCTATTCTTTCAGCTCTTTGTTTGGATTTGAGATGTCGAGTGTGAAATGGGAAACAACTGATTTAGACCTCAGAGGCAACCTGGGGGTGGTGAGCAAAGCCTGAGCATTCCAGAGGCACTTCTCACCCTCCAGCAGCCAAACCTCTCCCTCCAGTACCCAAGCCCAGCCTTTCTCCCCCCCTCGTTTGGACTGGGAATATTCACAGAGAGCCAGATCCATCTGCTCTACCCGCAATGTGAGCCTGAGGAGCCGGGGAGGCATCACAGTAACAGCGGCCTGGTGGCTGGTTCCGCTGGCCAGTGCTGTGTGTGCTGTAGCACAGAGCAAGGCACAGCACTCCACAGGCTCCCCGTGGGCCCGAGGACTTCTAGGCATGCAAGGGACACCCACAGGGACACCTCTTTTCTGCTGGAAATTGGGCAGACAACAGTCCACGGACATCGGCAGGGGACACCAGTCCCCTTGTGCTGTGGTGGGCGAGGTTACCTCAGTGTGGCTGCCCAGGGCAGCCAGTCCCGGAGGGGCCCCGGGGCCCCCAGTGCTTTCCTGGGGCTGTGCCGTGGGGGGCTGTCCCACAGAGCCGGCATCTCCTGCCACTTTGGGCCTGAGCTACGGCTTGCTCTGGGAACCGCAGAATTGCGCTGCCATTAGGTGCTGCCATTAAACTGATTTGTGCTCAGCCTGTTTATCCTTTTCAATGGGAAATAGCACTGAAGCGGCAGCGAAATGGAAACCCTGGCCTTGCATTTCCGATTGCATTCCGATGCACTGTATTTCCTCGTGATTACTTTTGTTCTCACATACGGCCCAGAGCGCAGGCTCCGTGTCATTATCCACACTGCTGGGAGAGGAGGAAAGGGCAGAAAGCACTGCTTTCAGCTCAAGCAAAACACAGGGAACCCACCCCATAGCTGCCTTCTTTTGAGGGCAGAGGGGAGCCACTCCATCCCTATGGTGGGTCCCTCTTTTTTTTCCATGCCCACGGGCTCAGCATGTGCTGGAAAGGCTGAGGAATGGCATGGCTGAGCCTGCCACTGTGCTGACACTGACACTCCTTGTCATGGGCATTAAAACCACTGTGCCTTGCACAGCCCCATACCTACTGAGGATTTCTATCGGCCCAAACCCTCTCCAGGCCACACCCCGCAGCACCTCCCTTCCTGCAGGATTTGGGCTGGGAAGGGCTGGTAGCCCCTCTCCCGCTCTGCATGGCTGTGTGTGTTCAGCTGGATGCTGGACGGGCGGGCTCAGCCGCGACTCAGCACAGTTTGTTTTTATCTAATCCATTTTATTGTTGAATGAAACAATAACAGCAAATACAGGCCCTGAAGACAAGCCATAAATAATGCAAAAATCAAACAAGTGAGAAAGGGGGAAAGAAAAAGGAATTATACATTTAAAACCAGCCCAGAGAAAACCAGGCTGGGAAGAGGAATCTTCCCTCTGCACTTGCTATTGCTCATTCTTTCTTTGCCTCCCTTTTTTTTCCATTTCTCTTTCTGGAAATTGCTGCGGCACCAAATTTGTGATTATGTGAACAAAACTTAATAATAACTGGGAGGGGGAGAGAGAGAGAAATCTGGCTTGCAGGAAGGACTCAGGAAATGAGGTGGATGGAGCGAACTGGGGCTTCTGTGTCTCGCAGTGCCTTGAAGCACAGCCGTGCTCCTGGCACCCTGCTCTGCCCCGTGTTCCTGTGGGGTGTGGAGCAAGGACAGCTCTACTGATGCCACCAATCCTTGTGGGAGTCCTGGCAGCATGGCACACACAGTCCCTTGACCTTTGCCACTTGTCCCACTGGTGGGTGATCCCAGAGCTGGCTCTGCCAGGCTGGGCTGCACTTGGCTTCTCCCAAAGGCTTCTGAGGCCACTTATTTTAGGCAGCAGTATAAAAATACCAGCACTGGTCCTAAAGTGGGGTAAAACAGCAGGTTTCCCTGAGGTCAGCAAAGCTGCCGAGTTTATGTCCTATGTCCTTTGAAGTTCTCTTGCCACTATCCCAAAAGTTTCCAGGGGAAAATGCAGAGCTCCAGAGCAGCCCTTGTACTTTTCTTGTATCCTGTGCTGGTTGTAGGGGGATTCAAGGGATGTGGCCGGGGAACAGAAGTGATGCTATAAGTACAGTCTTAGCTTAAATTAAATGTAAGGAATGTGACTGGTCCCTGGACCTGCTGTTTCCCAGCCTTTGGGACTTTGATCTGGGGTTTCAACCTTTGGGCAGTGGCAGGGACGCAGTAGGGACACTGTGGTTTCAAGTGGAGTGGTGGCATTTAGAGGGGGTCACATCCCAAGCCCTCAGTGCTGTTCTCTGATGGCCCTTGGGACCAGGGTGTAGGGCTGGTTTGGTGTTTGCTGTCCTCCTGAGGCAACTCTGGGTAAATGAGGGCAGGAGGCACTCCCCTAGCTCTGCCTGTAAACCCTGGGTTTCTGCTGCTGGAGCTGCTGGTGCCCCAGCCCTTCTCTGGGCACTGAGCAACGCTCTGGGGAGCTGTAGAGCCATGGGATGCCTTTTGGAAGCTGGAGGGGATTGAGTGTTCCCAGGCAGGGAGCAGGAGGAGGGGACAGCTTGTCTCTCCTGGTGCCCCCAGGAGTGGTTTGTGGATGGCCAGGAGCGGTGTCTCAGCCTGGCAGAGCTGTGTCCTCCTCACTGCTGGGACACTGGCTATGGCACAGGCTGGAGCCTGGGCCTGGGAGAGCAGGAAGTCCCTGTCCCCAGTCCAACCCTCATGGCAAGCCCATACAGTGATGCCATCTGCTCCTGGCCCGAGGAGAGGTGTTCTGGCAGTGGGGTGACTTTGTTGCCGCCGCTTTCATGCCATGTCAGGTGCTGTTCTGCCCTGCACACGGGGTCCAGCCCAGGCTCTATGCAGCTGCGCTCTGGCTGATTCAGCAGCACTGGGGCCATGTGCTGAGCCATGCAGGGCGGCCCCGGCAGCACCGTAGCTGCTGGGAAGGATGGCTGCTTGGGCTGTGCCCATCCTCCAGCCCTAGCCCTGTGCAGGGCCCTTGGAGTGGTTCAGGGGAGCTCAAGGAAGCACAGAAGGCATTTGGGCCATGGGCACGCCGCAGGGGAGGCCTTCGCAATGTCAGACCCTGGCAGCTCTCCCAGCAGACGACACACTCCTTGGACTTTCTTTCACCTCTTCAGGGCAAGTGTTTCCATTGCCCTGAGAAGAGCCTGGGGTTTTTCCATCCCCCTTTCCCAGCTACAGACAGGGAAGAAGAACCATCTAGGGAGACCCTCATGCTACACTGGAGCCTCCTGTACCTAGTGCTCATGGATCAGAGTGAAAGGTGAGCTGGGTGCCTTCAGTGACTACTTAAAAACATCCTAGTGACCCAGCCCATATCCACAGAGACAGCAATCCCAAGGAAATTTGTCAGAATAAAGGAAGGAGAAGGAGAATCCCCATTCTAGTGGTGCATGTCCTTCCCAACGCCCACCAGCCTCCAGCCATCTCTTCCTGACCCAGCCCTAGGAGTCTTCAGCCAACCCTTGAGAGCTATTCCCTTTGGCAAACACAACTCCTCTGCTCTTTCACTCTGACAAGTAATAAAAAATGAGCCTTCTCCAGGCTGACCTGACCTGGGAAGCACTAAACAGGCAGTTCAGGCAGTGGCAGTGGCTGTGGCAGCAGTGACTGGTCCATGTCCTGGCCACCTCCGCCCATGAGCAGGGGAGCATGGCTGGCCCTAAGCCCCAGCTCCACTCTGCACTGCACCCTCAACCCCCCTCTTTATCTTGTGCTGGCTCAGGGCTTTACATCCCCTGACATCCACAGCTGCCTTTGCAATTACTTATTGATCCCTTGTCAGGATGTTTTCTCTGCTGAGGGGGTGCTGAGGCATGAGCAGCCAAAGACAGAAAAGATGCTCAAAACAAAGGAGCAAAGGTATGAGGAGGCTGAGAAGCTCAGATGTGATCACAGCAAAAAACAGCCTCAGAAAAAAACTACTCTGAGCTTCAGCAGCGTGCAGAGACAACCAGGATCCCCTTCCCATGATCCTGCTCCAATAACCCATCTGAAAACCATTCTCCAGGTTGGCTCTGGGCCACTGCTGGTTGTCCCTCCACTGTACATAGCTGTCTCTATGTGGAGGTCAGGTAGATCCACAGCCCAGATTTAAACCAGTAGACAGCTGGGCCAAAGCCTCCCCTTACCAGCATTCCAGCCCCTCAGCCAATGTTATTACTCTTCTCTTTTCCTGGGCATCTCCCTGTTTTTTCTGCTCTTCTTGCCCTCTGGCTTGGGGATTTGCTGACTGACTGCGGTGGTGGGGACATCACATTTTGGCTGGCAGAGCCTGTTTCTGTGAGGAGATGCCTTTGCATCCCATGGGCCAGCCTGGCTGAAATGTGGTGCCAGCCGGACGGTGTCAGTGCGGGGAAGGGGATTTGCATCTTCAATACTTCTTCATGCTCTTTTACAGCTTCAGAGCAGCTGCCAGAGCAGATCAGGTTGCATCACACCTATTCCAGGCCCCCACCTCCTCGGAGCTGCTGAAAGCAGATACTCCAGGAGGCTGAGCAAGAGCTCCTAGCTGGAGAGCTGTGCCTTCCTGTGGGAAGGGGAGTGGTGACCCCAGCAGCTGGTGGCTGGTCGGGCTGGGGGTGGGCTCCTCTGGTTCCTGCCTTGCACAACTTGCTCATGTGTCCCCACCACCCTGAGGGGTCCTTCTCATCTTCTGCCTGTTTCTCCCCCATTCTTTCACCCTCCTGTACTGCTCCTGGATGACTTGGGGCCAGGACAGGACACAGGACAGCCCTCTTAACCCTTTGTTAGCAGCCCATCCATTAATGAGTGCCCAGAGGAGTGTGGTGGCAGGCCTCCATCGCCCAGGCCAGTGCTGTGCCACCCTGGCTTGCCCACCAGCCAGTCCTGGCAGCACTCAGGGATCACTTTATGCTCTCCCTCTTTGATTTCTTCTTCCCCATGTGAAGCATAGTGATTCCAGAAGGGAAACCACCTCCTCTGCTTCATGCTCCCACCAATTGCTGTTCCCTCCTTGAGCAGGGAGGAGAATGGCAGTTACTGCTAATGCCTGCACTCTGGGACTGTGTGGGAAAAGAGAAGGAGAAGAGAGCAGATAGGGTGGAGAGGAGGGAGAGACAAAGCAAAAGGGCCCAAAAATGCACGCTGGACACAGGGGAAATAATGAGAGGAGGAGATGGGCACAAACGTGCTTGGCAAATTAAAGCTGTTCCCTTTGTTTTGCTGCTTTGCAGATAGCTACAAAAACAGTGCAGAGCATGTGGTCTGGATAAGAAACTCCTCTAGGAGCAGGAAAGGCTGTTAAAGATTTATTTGTAAACCTGGAGTTTTTGTCTCTAAAACGTAGTCAAGTTCAATAAAATTTGATTTAGCTGGGGCAGCTTGGAGGAGACAGGAGCGTGGACTAGGGGACTGTGTGTCGTTGGCTTCCATACGAAGCCATCAGAGCAGAGATGGGGTGAGCCCATGGCTGAACTCACCCCCACACTGCAGCCCAGTGAGGATGCCCACCACTGCCGAGTCCAAATCGCTCCTGTGCGCAGCTGGGAGCACCAGGTTGGCTCCTGCAGGGACAGGGTGGGCCCCCTCCCTGCTGGGATATGGCTTGCTTTGTCCTAAATTGCCTGTTGTCGCTCGATGCGCTCAGAGGCATCTGGTTCAAGGGTGAACATCTCCCGCCCCGGAATTTATGGCTGCCAGGTGGGCTTAGAGCTGACTCGGGGATTTTTGCCGCCTGCTCGCTTGCTGTCAGCACAGCAGATTGCTCCCCGCTCAGTGGGGTACGGAGCAGAGGACAGCCCAGGGACAGAGGTGACAGTGGTGGGCATGGCCAGGTGGCTGCCTACCCCTTGGAGCATCCTCAGGAGCACACTCAGGGGCAGACCCTGGGCTCCCTTTTGGGTCATCACTCAAGTCTGGCTTTTCTGGGGCTGTTCCTCCCACACCAGGGCAGCCTGGGCCTGTCACACTGAAGCAAACACCACGCACTCAGTGCTTCAATCTGGCCCCAGGCTGCATTTCCAGGCATGGGCCCAAAATGGCATCTTTCCTCTCAGCACTAAGCCCAGGCAGAGACACTGGGCAGGTCCTGCTGTATTTAGCACCAAGGCAGCGCTCTGGTGCGTCCATCTGCGCCTCTTGGGCCGAGGCCGGGACCTTCCCGCGGGAAGGGACTGTACTTGGGAGCCCTGAGCAGCAGGTGGTGAGGACAGGGGTCAGTGGCTGCCATGGCTCTGAGCATGAGTTTCGCTTTGGCTTGCACTGGGTTTGCTCATCGCCTAAAGGCAGCAAGTCTGGCAGCTGCTGCTTTTTTGTCAATTCTTTTTTTGTGATTGAGGAAGGAGAACCACGCTCATGCCAAGGGCTGTGGCTCTAGTGGGTTGGGCTGTGCATTACAGCCATGGCCTGATCCTCTGCTCCTGCTTGGCAGTTCCTGCTGGGCCATGGCTGGCACCCTGGATGGGAGGCTTGGGCATATTTCAGGTTCTTCCTCAGAGGAAGTCTGGGTGGGCTTTGTGGCAAGCCCTTCCTGCAGGTTCCACAGGGGCTGTAAAGCCGTGCATGCATTGTTGGCCCACAGCTTGCACAAAAATCACAGTTCAAGTCATTTTTAGAAGGGCATCTCTTAATATCCACATCACCTTGAGGCACAACTATTTCTCTCTGAATCAGGCAGAGGTAAATGGGAGCCAGAAGTGATTTAAAGCTCATCTTAGCTCAGAATTTTCCAGCTTATTTATTGTCTTTCTCCCAGAGCTCTTCTGTGACTCTGGCTATTAAGATTACGGATGTTTTTGTCAGGGATTGTATTTATCACGGATTTAAATTTAGCTGAGAACTAATAATGTGTGAGGTGTGTCTAGACTTTAATTCTGGGCTGTGATCCTCAGTAACACCACACAGATTCAGCTTCATTCATCCATTGACTCTTTGCTGATATTTTACTCATTGATATCGCACAGCTAGGCTCCACTGAGGCTGCAGCGGGGATGACAGCACTGGACCAAAGGTGTTGGAGGGGTGCAATACCCTTCCTGCTGGTGGAGAGGCAGGATTGACCCTGGGGGAAGTTGGTCTGCACGATTTGGCTCTGCCCCCTCCCCATGCCCAGCAGGGATCAAAACAGAGCAGCACATGCAGGCAGAGCGGAGCTTTTGGCCCAGCACATAAACAAGGCCGGTGACTGGCACTCTTAATGAGCTGAGTGTTTTCAGTCCTGCTATAATTAAGCCCCTCAGACTGTATTTTGTTTTGCATGCTGTGTTTTGCTGTCTTTGATGGCTTTCTCAGCACGGCTGTGAGAAGCAGGAATTGGTTTATGAGAAAAAAGGCTGCAGGCAAGCCAGTGCTCAGTAAAACAAGCACGTGGTGAGAGAGCAGTGTCCAAGAGGCTTCTGACCATGGGGAGGGGTGGCATGGGCACCCACTGGCAGCCCAGCCCCAGTCGGGGCTGCAGCATGAGCCTGGGGAACAAATCCATATGCAGCCTGAGCCATACCATCCAGAGGGCTATCCTGGCTCCAGGGCACCAGCCCCGGTCCCAACCCCACCCCAGCAGCATGGCAGTGGCAGCAGCCCTGCTTGTATCTGTACTGCTGCCCAGCACCAGGGAGGTGATGACACGGGAGATGATGGATTGTAAATACCCAGTAAATGGCTCTCTGCAGCCTGGCCAGGACCCAGGCACTCCCACTGGAAATGTGTCCACTGGACCGGGACATGCTGGCCCAGGGCCAGCAGGAGGGAGCTCAGCATCACTGCCAGGGGAGCTTGGCAGGACCAGCTCCCATCCCTGCACCCCTTCAATTTGGGGTGATGTGTTCAGTGTGATCCCCATTGAGCAGCCCCACTGCAGAGGCAGTAGGGAAAAGGGGTGGGGTGGAAGAGGACAGTGAAATGGGAGGAAACCACAGAGGGTTCCTGTGGGGACACTCTAGGCCCTCACAGCCATCACCTCAGCTGTGACGAGGCTGGTGGTTTCCAAGATGGCGCTGTTGGACATTTTTATGGCGAGTCCGTTATCTCCCATTCTTGCATCTTACAAAGAATAATTTTTTGGGAACGAAAGTGATCCTTGGACCATATATCTGTATGAAACAATGAATATGAGTAGACGCAACGGCAGGAATGTGCAGAATGTGTACCAGCCCCATAAATAGTGCTAGAGCAGGGAAAGTAATGGACAGGATATACAGTGATGGATACAAACGGAGCCAGTGGAAGTAATGGATTGGGTGTGTTTGGCAATAGCCATAAATAGCATTAGTGGGAGCAGTGCAGAGAGTAACAGAACAATAGATATAAACGGGGGCTGGAGTAGCCGGAGATCTAATATGCAATATTGATATGATTTGATTCCTCATAACAGCCCGAACAAGGAAATAAATGCAACAAAGGCAGCGTGACAGGGAGCATCCACTTCTGCCAGGCTGGGATGGCTCTGGGCTGGGGTACAAGCCAGACCGTGAGCCCCACGTCTCCCACCCCTCCCCAGGGACATTAGCAGGAGGCTGGGTCTTTCCAAGCTGACACCAGGCAGCCCCCTCATTATCCCAGAGCCCCCCTGGACCTGACTTGAGGCTATGGGTTGCTCTGTAGGCAGTGTCTGCCCAGTTGTTGTTTCTGCAGAGGGAATGGTTTGGGTGTGCCCTTGCAGGCTGGCATTGTGGGAAGGAGGCAAGGAACCTGCCCTGGGGCCACACTGAGAGAAGCTGGGGCATGGGGGAGCACAGAGGGAGGAAGCTGGCTCCCACTGAGCTGTCCGTGTTTCTCACCCCAAGTGGGGTTCCCCCAGATGCTCCATCTGTTTGCAAAGTAGCCTTTATATTCAGGTTCCATCTACAGGGAACAGAATAATTTCAAGAGCTTAAAATGGAATGTAGATAGATGTGCTTTGTATTAAATTATTTTTTAAGAAGCAGAGGAAGCTGTCTGACACAGATTCCTCAAGGCTTTCCACTCCAAAGTCTGTGCACGTTCAATTATCAAGTGGAAAGTCGGGGAGGAGAGAGGGTCTTGAAGCCAAAGGGCTGCATTTCAGCTGGAAAATTAGACCTTCTTCTGTGCATTGGCGGTGCCTTTTGCCTTCCCCTCACCTCTGGCAGGACAGCACATCTTTTGCCTTGGCCATGCCCGTCGTGTGCTCACGTGCCCCTTGCTCTTTCTCTCCTGTTGTTGCCTGCAGGTGAGAGATAGGATGGTAGCTGGGGAGGCGAGTATGCGCAGCCCAATCCTGGCCTGCTGGCAGCCGATTCTCCTCCTGATGCTGGGATCCATCCTGTCCGGCTCTGCCACAGGCTGCCCGCCACGCTGCGAGTGCTCTGCCCAGGAGCGCGCTGTCCTGTGCCACCGCAAGCGATTCATGGTCGTGCCAGAGGGGATCCCCACCGAGACCAGGCTGCTGGACTTGGGCAAGAACCGCATCAAGACGCTCAACCAGGATGAATTTGCCAACTACCCTCACCTGGAAGAGCTGGAGCTAAATGAGAACATTATCAGTGCCATTGAACCTGGGGCTTTCAATAACCTCTTCAACCTCAGGACGCTGGGGCTCAGGAGTAACAGACTCAAGCTGATCCCTTTGGGGGTGTTTACTGGACTCAGCAACCTTACCAAGCTAGACATTAGTGAGAACAAAATTGTGATCCTCCTAGACTACATGTTCCAGGACTTGTACAACCTGAAGTCTTTGGAGGTGGGAGACAACGACCTTGTCTACATCTCCCACCGAGCCTTCAGTGGCCTCAACAGCCTGGAGCAGCTCACCCTGGAGAAATGCAACCTGACCTCCATCCCCACGGAGGCCCTGTCTCACCTTCATGGCTTGATCGTGCTGCGGCTGCGTCATCTGAACATCAACACCATCCGGGATTACTCATTCAAGAGGCTGTACCGGCTCAAGGTCCTCGAGATCTCACACTGGCCCTACCTGGATACTATGACATCCAACTGCCTCTATGGTTTGAACCTGACCTCCCTGTCCATCACCCACTGCAACCTGACATCCATCCCGTATGTGTCAGTGAGGCACTTGGTTTACCTCCGGTTCCTGAATCTGTCCTACAATCCCATCGTCACCATCGAGGGCTCAATGCTCCATGACCTGCTCAGGCTCCAGGAGATCCAACTGGTGGGAGGGCAGCTCACCACGGTCGAGCCCTTTGCCTTCCGCGGCCTCAATTACCTGCGCATCCTGAACGTGTCAGGGAACCTGCTGACCACCCTGGAGGAGTCAGCTTTCCACTCGGTGGGCAACCTGGAGACGCTCATCCTCGACAACAACCCCTTAGCCTGTGACTGTCGGCTGCTTTGGGTTTTCCGGCGCCGATGGAGGTTGAACTTCAACAAGCAGCAGCCCACCTGCTCCACCCCCGAGTTCGTCCAGGGCAAGGAGTTCAAGGACTTCCCTGATGTCCTCCTGCCTAACTACTTCACCTGCCGCCGAGCACGAATACGGGACCGCAAACCTCAGCAGATCTTTGTGGACGAAGGCCACACGGTGCATTTTGTCTGCCGAGCAGATGGGGACCCGCCGCCCACCATCACGTGGCTCTCTCCCCGGAAGCACCTCATCTCTACCAAAACCAATGGGCGGCTCACTGTCTTCCCTGACGGCACGCTGGAGGTGCGCTACGCCCAGATCCAGGACAATGGCACCTACCTATGCATCGCCAGCAACGCAGGTGGCAACGACACCATGCTGGCCCACCTGTACGTGCGCAGCTACTCCCCAGACTGGCCCCACCAGCCCAACAAGACCTTCGCATTCATCTCCAACCAGCCCAACGAGAGCGATGCCAACAGCACGCGCGCCACCGTGCCTTTCCCCTTTGACATCAAGACTCTCATCATCGCCACCACCATGGGCTTCATCTCCTTCCTGGGCGTCGTGCTCTTCTGTCTGGTGCTCCTCTTCCTGTGGAGCCGTGGGAAAGGCAACACCAAGCACAATATTGAAATCGAGTACGTGCCACGGAAGTCCGATGCGGGCATCAGCTCTGCCGACGCGCCGCGCAAGTTCAATATGAAAATGATTTAACCAGGCAACAATTTGCAAATAATAATGGTGTTGTTTTGTTTGTTTTTTTAAAGAACAAATGAACAAATAAAAAATAATTAACAAACATTGCTACAAACATACCAACTTCTCTCCTTCCACCATGCCCTCTGCCCCTGTCCAAACCCACTCTGCCCGCACTATCATCACCTCCTCCTCCTTTTCTTCTTTATACCAGGAAAACATTCAGCCGATGTCTTCAGGACTCCTGTGTTTGTAAGGACTTTGTCTGATGGACTCTGGTGTCAGATATAACTCTGAGGGGAAAAACAACGGGGGGTGGGAAAAAGAGAGAAAAAAGAAATAAAATCAATAAAAAAGTTACGAAATTTCTTCTGTAACTTTGATTTCAGTAATTATGGATTTTTATGAAAACTTGAAATAATAAAAAACCCTATTTCCTATAGATAGTTGGAATGCAAAATCTTGACTTCTTGATCTGTCCAGTTCTGTACCTGGCAAGCACTTGCTTTCTTGCCTCAGAGGCACTTCCTAGATGCCTTGCCAAGAGCAGCCCCAGGCCAGGGCAAGTGTCCTGCTGACACCAAAGGCACCTTCTGCCATGCCCTGTGTGGCACCAAGAGGAGGCTGACTACTTTTCCTTGTTTTATAGTCAGTTCCCCTGCCTTTCCCCAAAGCCTGTGGAGCAGGGCTGTGACACTGATGTCCATAAGCAGTGTGGAGCAGGGCTGTGCATTCCTGCCCTCTGTGTGGGAGGAGGATGCAGAGCCCCATTGCAGGGCTGGCCCTGCCTGTGGCCTCCAGGCTGGGAGCCAGGGGAGCCAGGCTTTGCCTGGGCAGGACCAGGGATCCTATTGCTTCTTACATGGGGAGAGGATCTTCTGCCAGCCTTTGCAGCAGTACCAGGGTGTCTTCTCTGCTGCAGGGGACAAGCTGGCTCCTGTGCTCTCCACAGCTGTCCCCATGGGCAGGGATGTGACACATCCACTGGCAGCACGCACTTGGGTGCCTCCCGCAACTATGAGTGGGCAGAGCAGCTCCAGCAGTGCTCTCCACCTGCCTGTAGTTCAGGACCTGATCACTGGCAGCTGGACTCTCAAGAACCCTCAGGCACATCCAAGAGAATTCACCTTCCAGGCTCACAGGAGACGTCATCTGAAAATGGAATTCCATAGGTCTATAAACACAGGCACAGGCTGTGGCACACTATTTGCCTTTGCCTAGCACCACTGTGCCCATCACCATGAGTCACAGCAACATCCTCCTTTGCTCAGCTCTGGGACCAATGGATCAGGTCCTGAAGGCCTGTGTTGCCTCACAGAACCATGGAATGCATTGAGTTGGGTTGGGTTGAGCATCTCATCTCCACAAGAAAAGGGGAGAAATGGGGGTTAAATTAGCCATTCCAGAGCTGGAAGCACAAAACATCCCTGCAAATGATGTCAATATGGGCACTAAAGGTTTTATAATCCTTACTGAATCAGCAGGTGCTTCCCAACCTTCCCAGTTGCCACCAAGAGGGTGGCAGCACATTGATGCCCCTGGCCCACCCAGCCTCAGTAACACCTCTGAGGCAGATGAGCCCAGATTACATTCTTGATTTGTAAGGCAACTAAGGAGTCTCCAGGGATTGAAGTCACTACAAGACGGTAAAAGGTAAGTGCCAGGAACCTGAAGCCCCAAGAGGGGAAAGAAAGGATATGCTTTTCTTTCAGCAGTGTGCTAACCTAGAAGAACCAACCTGAAGCATCTGTGCTGTGGGGATGTGGAGTTTTTGCTGATTTCAGCTTTCTGTTCATCTTCAAACAAGACATTTTATGTTTCTTTCTCCACAGGAAGTTTCAGATTTTTCAGAAGTTTTGATTTGTTCTTTCCTCATATCTAATACATCTTTCCTTTGTAACTTTGAAACCAACACAATTTTAAAAGCCTTTGGCTTTTGTTTTGCTTTTTAAAAGAACCAAAGCAAAATACTTTTTATGAGCTTCCCCTCCCACCATTGTTTAGCTAAACACAAAACGGCCAACAGCAACACACAAACCTAGGGGTGAAGCTGAAGGCAGGCTCCAGGCTCCAAGGGCTCAGAGCAGCACTCCCCTGGGACAGGCTGGGATGCACAGGGGCCTCAGCCCTTGGAGGATGATGCCAAGCCAAGTGGAGCCAAGCAAGGAAGAATGTGAGGCACAGAAAGCTCAGTCTGAGTGTGGCTGCCAGGACTGACACACACTCAGCCAGTGGCTCAGCAGAGAGGTGGAGGGGGCGCCTCCATGACCCTGGACAGCTACAGGCACTGGCAATCCGAAAGAGCTGCTTAATTGGCTCCAGTTAACCCTTTTAATGCTGTAATGAAAAGAGTTAATTCAACATACATAGATTTAAAATAATACTAATAACCAAGTCCAGTGAGGAATTTGCAACACATTACAGAGCCCCAGCAATAAAAAGGGGGAATCAAGTCTTTCACTGTCAAAAAAGGTTAAAAAAAAGAAGAGAGCAAATTATTTCTTTTCCAAAGAACATCTCAGGAATTTTCCTAGCCCAGCTCTGTCACAGAGTCCCACGCCCATCCCCAGCCCCACTACCTCTGCTGCCCAAAACCCTCCTGGGGGAGGCCACACTGCTGCTCTAAATCCCAAGCTGCAGCTCAAATTCCTCATTAGTGAGTGGGCCCGATGCTCTGTGGCACTGCTGCCTGCCACAGACTTTGTTACCCACACTGATATTTTAATCTTTGATGCTTTGTGAACTGGTTAATTTTTTTTCCAGTCACCATGTGATTGAAGCAGATGGATGGAGCAGAAGAAAAGCATCTCACAGTGGCCAGCAACTAAGCTCGGCCATTTTCATAGCTGGTAAAAATGAGGAAAAAAACCACCAAATCCAAAGAATAAACTCTCTCTCCTTTGCTGAGATTTACAGTCTGTTTCTATTGCAATTTAATTAGGGGTGAGAAAGCAGAGGCTGGGTTCCAGCACTGCTCTTCAGGGAATGGTGGCCCATTGTGTCAGAGCCAGACAGCAGTCTCCACTTGTTTCTTTTGAATCACAATAAATACAAAGCACTTTAAAAACAGTTTAAAAGAGGTAGCAAAAAACCCAGGGCGCTGTGCTTAAGGGCATGAAGGGCAAACATGCCTTACGTCCTCTGCTTCCTAGACTGGGAGTCCCATGGGGATCTTCACGACTGGCAGCGTGTGTGGGGACACAGCAGGGAGGAGCACGAGTAGTTTAACAGCACTCCCAGCCTGGGAACATCACTTACCCTAGGCCCTTCCCATTGGCTCCATGTGTTCCCCCACTGCCAGGGCGCATGGCTGCGGGTGCCTGGCAGGCAGGTGTCAACTCTCCCCTCTGCCTCTGAGGCAGGAGCACAGTTATGAGCACCCTGCAGGACACAAATTTACACCCACTGACTCCCTGACCCTACCCCCATCAATCCCTGCACCCACGCAGCTCCTCTCCATGAATCACTAGAGGCACACAGACCATGTAGAGGGGTAAAGGTGACCAGAGAAGAGGGGCTCAGGCTGGCTCTTTACCTTCATGTGTTGCACAGTCCCCCCACTCTGCCCACAGCCCCTCTGCTCTGCCCACAGCCCCCCAGCTCTCTGCCTGGACTTGCTGCCTTCCCCTGGCTTCTATTAGGCCTTATCACACTTAATTTTACTCCTTCTCTCACTAACTGCCCTCTCTCTCTTATCTCAGCTTCAGAGCCAATATTTTACTCTCTCCCTTTTTTCTTCCTTATCGCACTCTTTTTTTTTTTTAAATACTTTCTGCCTTCTGTGCTGCTCCCTCGCTCTCCTGCCATTTCTCTCTGTCAAGAGCTTTCCCCTTTCCGCCATGGCTGTGCTTCCTGCAGTCCCCTCTGCGCACAGGTTTCTCCTCCACATTTCTGTCTCCCTCCTTCCCTGGCAGCACACAGAGAGCTGGAGGGAAGAAAGATCTTTGGGCTTTGATTCCCTGTTCTTTTTTCCTTCCCTCTCTTTCCCTATCTCCTGCCTTGTCCCTCTTTTTCCACCTCCACATGGGCTGTCCAGCCCTGCCCAGCCAGTTTGCTATGAGACAGGGCAGGGACTTTGCACTGCAATTCCTGCTTCCAGGCTTTTGCAGGACACAGCAGATGAGAAAAGATTTGAGGTGCAGGGGCTCAATGCCCCAGAGGAGATGGCTGGGGAGCAGCCCTACTTCCCCTCTCCCTGGCCCTGCCAAGGTACACATAGCTCCTCCAAGAAAAAGCCTATTGCTTTCCTCTCTTTTTCCTGGATCTGTATCTGCATGCTTATGATAGATTTACTGTGATTCTATCCGTTTATGATTAAAACCCATATATTTTACTAGGTCTTTTTCTCATTTTCCATAATCCTCAGGATTCAAGGCAATCAAATTTTAACTGGAAAGCATGGGCTGTGCTGTTAGTCCCAGTGAACAGTTCATTTCCCAATCTGCCCCCACTACTGGTGGTACTAAGAAATACTGTCCTGTGAAAGAGATTTTTCCTCAATTCCCTTTAAAACAATGTCCTTACCTGAGAAAAGGATTAGCAGAACAATACAAACTGTGACTAAAACACAGTGTGCCCTGCCACTGTGGTTTATTCCCATCCCGAGGTTTCCGAGCAGAGTTTCCCTGCAGATTTGGGTGGCTGCTGAGAGTCTCAGGGTGACCAACCTGCGGTGAACAGGGTGGCAGGTGTGGGTCCCTGTCAGCTGCTCCATATCAGCTTCTATACCCAGCAGTGGGTAGCCCCAGACCTGGAGATTTCACCATGTGCTTGTTACGATCCAGGTAATAAGACATTTCATTCAAATGATCAAATTTATTCCAGTGGCACTTTAATAACAAAATCAATTAAACTACACTTTCCAGCAGGGCTTTATCATATGCTATAGCTACAGCATATTGCCTGGATATACTAAATTCTCTCTCTGAAATAAAGTGCAAAGTTTAGAAGACAGATGACACCATTAGCAGCACTAGTAGGATAATACCCTAATAAATCCATGGCCACCTGGGCACTTCAGAGTTGTCACACACTGCACTTGGCCACTGGGAACTTCCCAATGACAGTGAGAACTGGAATGAGACTTTTGTGCTGCTGGGGCTCACAGTGCAGATGCAGGGAGCCTGGGCTCTGGAGCACAGCCCTGTGTCAGAGCAGTAAGGCATCCATGCACACAGACCAGCCACAGGAGAACGCCTGCATGGGAACATTGTGGACCCGGGTATCAGTGCAGGCTACTGTATCTGTGGTGGCTCTCTGCGAAAGAAGAGACTCTCACCAGGCAGAATGGTGAGCACCCAACTTGGAGACCAGGCTGGCCCCTCCCAGCAAAGATCTTCAATGTCACCACCAAGCTTGCAAAATGATGGGACAGTCAGGAAAGGCTGCTGGTCCCGCTGGCAGCACCCCGAGAAAGGCAGCTGCCCAAGGAAGCACCCATGTAAGGGGGGAAGTGCTGCTCTGCCCAGTGCTGTGCTCCCCTCCATGCAGGATCTCACCCCTGAACCCCGACCTGGGCTTTGTGGCTGCCCTGCCTCAGGCCACCTCACTCACTCCCTCTCGATATGTTTCCCGTATTGTCACACTCCAGCAGCCTGCCTGACATGAGATTATGGCTCTTCCCTCCTCTATCATCCTCCCATACCATCATCCATCAGCTCTCCAAACCCTGCCCTGCTCTCAGCCATTCCTGTCTGCCAGTCAGCCATTTTCCACCAGCTCTCTTCTCATCAACATCACTTCAGCTTGTGCTTCCCAAGCCTATCAGTGTTCCCCAGCCTTGAGTGCTGTGAAACTAATTAGCTCACTACAAAGATTGAGGAACGGTTAGGGACTCCACTAAAAGCATAAAACTAGGGCATCTCGCCTTAAATAAATGTGAGTGTCTCTGTGCTCTGCTGACGGCCATGATTGCTTCGGGCAGATGATTACTGGAATCACCGTCCCTTGGCTCCCACTCCAGGCGGCACCAGAGGTGCCTCTGCCTGCACCTCACCCTTTAGGCGGGTGCTTTCTACGTTTTTTGGTTCTTGTCCCTGCACCTAAAGCCAGATCCTCCCCAGATCTCCACAGCTAGCCAGGCACTAAAGCAAGCAGGCAGCATTCCTGGAGATGCTGGTGCTGCCTCCTCAACAGTGCACCATCTCCACCTCTCTCTGTGGGAAAGCTAGAGCCAAGCATGGAAAATAGCAAGAAAAACATTTGCAAAATTTCTTTTTCAGTTGCTTCTGCCAGGTAGAAGAGAGGCCGAAACAGTTTTTCCCCTGAGCACATCCCCTGTGATGGGCAGGAGCCTGCCCTGCCCCATACTGGAACCCCTACAGACCAGGGTGATACAAGAGGAGGACTTGGGAGCTGCACATGTCCTTCTTCCTCACACAGACCATGCTGTGGCCTCCCCATGTGAGCACAAGGAAGTCCCTGGTAACACACACCCTCCAAGGAAATCCCCCTCCTTCCTGACTCTACCAGGTAATGAGCAGGTAATGAGAGTTGAAGGCAGTCCAGACTGAGGTGTCCCTGACCTTCAGCATTCACTCATCCCCTGGCACTGTGAACCATCCCTCCTCCAGTCATTGTCTGTGCCTGAGCAGCTACACACATTTTTGGCACTTACTAATGGTATTTAATAACAACCTGACACTCAGCCCCTGTGTCTCACCCTGAGAGACCTGAGGCAGCCTGATAATGTCCTCAGCAATTTGTGGAGGAGCAGGGGAAGGTGCAGCAGGGAATGGGGAGACAAGTCTTGCTTTAAGCCCTTAGGAAGAGCCTCTCCAGTCCCTGCTCTCTATGAACCTGCTCAATTTAGGCTGAGCAGCCCCTCCTGCCAGCACCTGTGGTGAGGAATGCTGGTGGCCAAAAGGACAAGTTCTCTCTTTAGGGACCAACCACTAAAGGATCTTATGGATACTCTGGCACTTCACATAGAGCCACAACCCCTTCCATCAGAGGTCTTAAGGCCTTGTGGGTTTGGTTTGTTCATCTTAGGGTTTTCTAGTGCCTCAGATCCCCAGCCACACAAAGGGCGGGGAAGAAGAAATGGGAAGAGGGTCCTAACTTGGATGCCTACATCAAATCAACCCTCATCTGACTGCACTCTGTAATGTACTCATGCCCCTACTTGCAGCAGGAATTATGGCAGTGGGTGCCACCCTCAGATCCTGCTTGCTACTGCCAGTGAGGTACATTTATTCAGCACACCCAGCACTGTACATATAAAATTACACTGCAAATGCAGCTCCCTTTTTTTCCAGCCCTAAAGGGTTAAGGATTTGCAGAGAGCAGGTGAAGCTAGGCAATACAGGCAGGGTTGGATATACTGTATCTGCACCCTCAAATGGACTGGAGCAGCTGCTCCTTTCTCCCGGGTGGCTGCTTAAAGGGACAATGCCAAGGTCAATTAGACCCAGCCCTGGACCTGCCTTTTCTTTCTCTTTTCTTTTTCCCAGGGCTCACAAGTGTTGACTATTCAAACAGATGAGAATTCAGGACAAAATGCACGAGAGATTCAAACACCTTCATCTAAGAACCCTTCCCAGGCTGACTTGCAAGGGAGCTCAGCATCACCTGCTCCACAACAGCTCACTGGCCCACTGCAACCTGCTCCACAAACCACACGGGAAGAGACACAGAGCTTTTTTAATTCCCCTGCTTCTCTCTCTGTGTATCTGGATAGCGTGTTTTCACACCCACTGAGTCTGCTCACAGCACGTAAAACCTCTGTGGCAGAGTCAATTTTGGGATAAAACCTCCACCTATGCCATCTTACATCAGACTGAGAACAGAGGCAGGGCCAGTCTGTGTGCTCTGGAGCAAACCCCCTTGGTTCTGCACCAAAGGAAACCCTGGGCGTTGCTCCAGCCTGGCAGAGGGCTGCCACCAGGCAGAGAGGTGCAGAAGTGGATGGGGAATGGGCTGCAGGCCCTCCAACCCCCTCTATAGTAAACCCCTCTAACACAGGATGCTCTTGAAACCAACGTGCCACTGTCTCCACACTCCTGGTGGTTCCAGGTGCAGGTGATTGAGCATTCAGCAAGGTTGTGCTGTCAGGACCCCAGCAACAGCACCAAAGCTGAGAGCATTCTTCAAAAGCAGAAGTGTGATGAGGAAGAAGAGACATAAAATCACCTCAGACAATCTTGCCCAGTGACAGAAGGATCCTGCTCTGGCATCTTTTAAGGAGGATGAGAAGTGCCCTGAAAGTCTGAGATGGGTTGGGATCTGTGTGGAACCGGAGGTTTCTTCTGGCACAAGGCCCTCACAGATGGATGCTCAAGGCAGCAAACAGACAGACGTCTTTATCCTGCAGTGCAAGTGGAGCTGTTCTTGTCTTTCAAACACACACCTAATCATTTTTAAGATCTCTGCCTCAGAACTATCTTTTTGATAAAACTAATCACAGGCTTAAATTACAGATAAATACCCGATATTAAAAGAACAGTTTGAAAGGGAGGAAAGGGGTAGTTTAACGGTGCTCATTTTCCCCTGCTTTTCTACAGCACACATCTTGGGCTATTTAACTGTAGAGCTTATGGAGCTTCATTCTGACAGCTCTCCTTCCTTTCAGATGTGGCTTCTACAGATGTTTCCCCCAGCTTCCTTGCCCGTTCTGCCTCTGTTAGGCGAATCATTGCAGTAGTCACTGTATCTCCAGCTGAGCCTAAGAAGCAGGCATGCTAAGAGCCGTATGAACACACACAAAGGAATCAACCTGGTGCTTAGAAGGCTGGACCCAAAAGCATCTACACAGGAAATGAGGGACTCACAGGCGCCTGTGAAGGATCTGGGCTATAATAGCTTAACAAAGAAGAGAAGCTAAAAAAATAAATCAAAGCTGCAAGAGGCTCAAGAGGCCGGCTGAGGACAGAGGTCTGTGCCCACAGCTCTGCCGGCCCTTGTGCTGCCAGCCAGAGGGATGGAGCTGCTCTTGGGCTGGCAGGAATGATCCAGCTCTAGGTGCTTTTAAGCACAGCACAATCCAGGCTCACGCTGGCTTCTTCTGCTCTGCAGGGAACAATGGCTTTGATCAACAGAAGATTGCCGAGTTAATTGTAATGATATTCTAATAAAGCTGGGGAGATTAATTATGGCTCTTTATCAGTGCTGGCCCTCTGCCAAGGGTTGGCAAAATTGTTTGCCTCTGTTTCTTG
Source organism: Bombycilla garrulus (assembly GCA_013400315.1). Classification (NCBI taxonomy): domain Eukaryota; kingdom Metazoa; phylum Chordata; class Aves; order Passeriformes; family Bombycillidae; genus Bombycilla; species Bombycilla garrulus. The sequence continues at coordinate 35,570 of VXBU01006906.1, read as the reverse complement.
TCATTTGAATTTAGCAGAAGAAAGGAGCAAGTTGGGCGCCTTGTTTTCCTGCAGCAGTCAGGAGAGTGGCCTTGTGCCCTGCTCACGCTCACAGCTCACTGTGCTGACGGAGGGGAGCGGGGGGGACACAGGGAAAGCAAATGAAGAGCGACAGAGCAAACCAATTAGACATGATGCAGCACAATTACACTCCTAGTCAATAAGTAGGCTGGCACAGAGAAGCACAAAGGATGATGTGCAGACCACAGACATTGCTTCACAATGGGCAAAGCTGAGGCACGCTGCACCTTTGCAGCACGGGGAAGACAAGACACACACACAGTGCTTGCCTGGAGGGCTCACAGGAGCAGTGCTGACAGCAGACAGAAAAGCCTCGTGGCCTTCATTCCTCCTCATACCATACCAGAACAGCAAAGAGAGTGTCCAGAGAGCAGCCAGAGCCCTGCTAAGTGGCTTTGGGGAACATGAGATTCAACCCTTCCTATTTCATTTGACAAATAGTTCTTCTTCCCAGGGAAGATTTAGCAGTGCCCAGGCAGGTGAGAGACAAACTTGCAAAGGGATGATCCAGGCTGGAAGGAAGCAGATCAATCAGGCAGAGCTGCCTGTCTCACTCATGGGGAAGGGTGAAGAGGCCTTTCCTGCATCTGGCCAGCACGATATATGCTGGTGGAACAGGCTGTGAGTGAAACCAGGGAAGGAGATGTGCTCCTCAAACAAACCAGAGAGCTGAGGATTAAAATAATACCACTTGTTTTTCAGCAGGCAATACAGCAATACCAGAAACTTCCTACTGATGGGTCAGGGCTTGCAGCTTTGAGGAGGAAACATCTAACCCATGCCTTCTCCAAGGGCAGTCATGGGACACACAGCTGATCCAGAGGTATTTCCCTGGACAGCTCTAGGAATTGCTCCAGTAGCATTGCTACTGCTTGTGAACCATGGAGACAGACTGGTGTCTAGATTAAGATTTTAAGTATTATTCCTGCCAAATGGAATGTATCCAGGTTTTATGCACCTGAGATATGCTCAGGCAGGACCAGCCCCACAGGGTCCCTACTCTCCCTAGGCAGCAGGACTGGCACATGGCACAGTGCAAGCCCAAGTTATTCATCCAGGCTGAAAATTTGGCAAGAGTAGGCAGGGAGCACCAACTTCCACATGCAATACGGTGCTGACAACCTCTAGCTGCTTTTCCAAGTGCACTGACCTCCTCTTGCCTGTGGAAGGACCAAAATGTGACAGCAACATCCTCTCTGTGCTAACCAGAGGACTCAGAGCAAGGTCACAACAGCCTAAGAGCAGGGTTTGTATTTTGTACCATCGCCCTGATAAAAAAACAGATAACTCTGTAGGGTTTTCGATGACCCATAAAACTATCTCACACCCGAAATGTTTGCTCCAACTGAGAGGAAAAATTGCTGATCTAAATACTTTTTTCCTGGAACATCAAAGAAACAATTATTCATTTAGGCTTTGTAAGAACTACTAAGTTTGGCAAAATGTTGCTCCAGGGGCAAAAAAAAAANGTTTTGAATGGGAAAAAAAATGGGAAAATGGGAAAAAAATTTCAAAACCCTTTTTTTTTTTTTTAGATAAACTCCAGTTTTTCTATTTCAGAACAAATCCTTACTCTGAACCAGAGTTTATCTTAAATACAAAGAAACAAATAAAACATTAAGAGAACAATTACCAAGAGGAACAACACCAGAAAGCAAAGTGTTGTAGAACCTTCCATCACAACCTTCCATCCTAAGAAAACCTGTCATTTTCTACAGATTCTGTAGAAAGTATTTCAGCAGCTTAAGACATTGCTTAAGAAGAAAATCTAATTTCCAGCTGCCTGGAGCCATTATCCCTGCCTGCAATGGGTCTGGTACCAGTCCCTCTCAGAGGGCCAGGGACAGCACCACTGCTCTGGCACACACTACCCAAGATTCCCCATAAATAAAATCATCTGCATCGGCTTCCATGTTCATTTCACAGGCGGCTGCTCTGCTGACAGGTTTCACACGCTGCTACTGTGTCTTGTCAGCTTTATACTCTGAGGCCAACGGCAGCTTACCAGCTCTGATGTATATACATAAAAACAAACGACTCAGAAACCCCAATAAAGTGACAGATAACATAATGGGACCTGGCTTCAGAAAATAAGCTTGTTTATGGAACCTCTGTGCCTCCAAATTTGATTTATACCATGTGGGCTTCCTCTCGGCAAGGGTGTGGGGAGCCCGGCTTGCTCATGCTCACTTCCCATGGGCAGTGAGGGGACAATCACTGGTTAAGAGCTGCCTTTAGGGCTCAGGCTGTAAGACTGGCAGCCTTAGTGTCGGGGGCAGAGAGCAGAACTTCCCACAGGATTTGGTTGATGTAATATTCCTCCAGCTCCTAGAGGTGCTCTGCATTTTTCCCACAGGCTGTCTCTGTCAGGTGCAGTACCTGCCCACATCAAGGAAGCTCTCCTCTTCCTCTCTGACCCTCTTAACTTCTCTCCTTGTGCTTTCTGGGCTTGCCCACACTGTCTGCAAACTGGAGGTAGCTGCAAAGAGCTCAGGGCTCCAGCAGCTGGTAGAGCATATGAAGTTAAACCAGACAGCGCCTAAAGGAGACCATGTGGGCTTCAAAGGGGAGCGCTCCTGACAGCACAGGCAGGTTCTCCTGGTAGCCCCTTTGCTCTGGGCTGCAGATGGTCCTTATTCAATCTCTTTCTCAAAGAGCTTCCTTGCAAACAGGGATAATCCTTCATTTGATGTTTGCTCCCTTGGATATCGCTGTTCACAGCAAGCACTGCAATTTGTGTTTATTCTTGCCAAGCCATGTTTATTCTTGAGCTGCTTTGATTGTTACAGTGAAGGCAGGGATGGCTCTTCCAGTCAAAGTGCCTGTTTCCAGGGGGCTAATAATGAGAGAGTGTCAGTCTGGAGGCTCAAGGGAAAAGACTGCAGCCCCTCCTCTCTCAGCAAACAATCAGCCTCTGCCAGACCCCATGCTTTGCTCTTCTCAAGCTTTGATATACAGCTGGGAGATCCTTCGCTCCAGCCTCGAGGTGGAGGTGCCAGTGAGATGCCAGCCCCAGCACCATTGCTGCAGAGGGGCACGGAGACTCCCAGGATTTTCTGTGCGCTGCACACACATGAGATTTGGGAGTTCAGGCAGCCCTGTGCCACATACCTGGTATGGGGTGAGCCCAGCAGAACCCGCCTGGTGCAGCTGCACAGCTAGGACAGACACACCAGAGCTCCTGGCCAGCAAAGCATTTCAGAGCAACCCATGGGCACAGAGTTCCCGCTACAGGGGGTGGGTCAAGGTAGTTCACTTCCACGTCCTACCCCATGAGTCGTTCACCCTGTCACTGTACTCCTGCCCAGCTCCCAGGCTCCCACATACACAGCAAACTCCTGGCTAACTGCTGTCAAGCATGGACCACACCTGGAGAGGAAGAATTCAGGATCACACACACAGACCTGCCACAGCACAGCGAGGGGACCTCTACCTCATGTGACAACCACGTGGCTCCCTATCTCATTGTTCCAATCTCCAGGCCCTCATACCATTCAGATTTTAATCAAACCTTACATCACGCTGTCATTTGTCTGGGGCTTACTACTAAGGAGGGCTGTGGGGGAGGTTTCCCCTCAAATTAAATAATTAAAATGTTTTTCTCAGGCTAAATAATCTTAATTTCCCCCCCAGGAGACCAGGGGCTATAAATATTTAATACACTGCTTGCTTCACTGCATCCAGTGTGTTGCCATTTTAGAAATAATTTTATTGTGTGTATTCTTCTTCTTTTAATTACAGTCACCCAGTATCAGACCACTTCAATAAATAATTAAAGGCAGGGAGGAGACAGGGCAGCCAGGATGCTTCAGGAGAGGTAGGCTGTGCTATCTGCGTGCAGGTAGGAATGAAAAGAAGGGATGCATCCCATCCTGGCAGTCACCCTTGCTCCTGCTTGGTGCTGACCCCCACCTAAATGCTGAATCCTGGCAGCTGATTTGGGGTTATTGAAATGTTGCCTCTGGAAAGGACATGGTGCTTATCCAGCTCCAGCACATAGATCCATCCTGCCAATCCCTCTCTGGCAGGGGCCAGCAGTGAATGCCAGGGGACGGGTGTGAAAGCTGGCTAAGTGTGCACTGATACCTCCCCAGGACACTCCTCCAGCCACCGGCAATCTGCAGCTGACGGACTTCCTGAGTTAGGCATCCTATCTCTCCTTTAAAAGCCCTCAATGGATTTATTTTTATTTTCTTCCAGGAATTTCTCTAATTACAAGGATAGCCTGAGCACTTCTTAACTGTTCTCTGTCCAAACCGGCCACTGATTGCCAGGCAGAAGTGACGTCTATGCCTGCAGTCATAGGTGGGGTCCTGGTGGTGCTGGGTGCAGCAAGGGGGGATATGTGGAGCAGAGGTCAGAAACTGACCCCCCCATGCTATTACAAGCTGGAAAGCTGGGAGCTCCAGCCCTTCACTGCATGGCCAGATCCTGCTGTCCCCACAGCCACCAGCTGCTGTCCCAGCAACCTGGCAAGGAGAGAGTTATCAGCTCCTGCAGCCGCCACCGCAGCCAGCCTGGTGAACGGCATTAGCAAAAATGAATAGGAATACAACATGAAGCTAATAGGATCTGAGGGGAGCTCCTCAGACAAGTTGATTTCCAAATTGGACTGACTTTAACCTCACATAAATAAAAATGAACGCTTATAAAATATGGTGGAAAAATCCATAAGGGCAGATGAAGGCATTGATGTGTTTTTCTCTCCCCCTGCACTTGCAGTACAGAGCAGGGCGCTACATGCTGCTCAGGATCACCCCCACCCTGCTCCTGGCTCCAGATTAGTCCAGGTGAGTTGTGTCTGGGGCCAGACTTGGTCTGCAACAGCAAATGCTGCCCTGAGGTGTACAGGGAAGTTCACCAGCAAGGTTCAGGACCACCTGCTCCACAGTGGGGCCAGTGGAGCAGGCATCAAGCAAGACAGCCAGGGGCTCAGCCTGCTACACATCAGCACTGAGCTGTACAAACCCAGCACAAACCCAGCTTCCACACCATGGCTGCCAGAGAAGGTCCCTCTCCAATATCTGGACACTGCTTCTCACTAAACCTGGAAGGACATAAAGTCTCCACCCAAATTCAGCTTGAATTCACCACTGCTTCCACAAAGTATGGCAGCAGGACAAGCAAACATCACATAGGCGCAAAGCCAGGAGGGTCTCGTGAGCTTGCATTTTTTAGGCAGACACTGCTAAAAAAAGGTCCTGCTCCAAAGGTCTTTAGCCTGAGCAGGTGATGGAAGAACAGCAAGAGATAACAGGGTCACTGCCTGATAGACAGGTAGCTCCCCACTAGCACCCAAGCCATTGTCACCAGTTTGGGACAGGAGCTGGCAAATAAGGGGCTCTCTTCTCGCTCGAAGAGGAGCTCCCGAAGGCACTGGAGCAGAAAGCAGAGAGCTGGGAGACAACAGCGAGTGCTAGCAGAGGCTGTCACTGTAAGGTGCGTGACAGTGAGAAACCACGTGTGGAAAGGGACTACAAGGTTAACAGCAAAGAAGGCTGTGAAAGGGCTGGAGAGCAGAGACAGGTAACTGCTGTTTGCCAGCAGGAATCAGCAAAAGCAGGTAAAGCATGGGTGACATGGGCAAAATGACAGGTGCAGAAAATGATCCTTGCAGCAGAGTTCTGAGTGGGAGAAGATTGCATTTGTCAAGGCCAGAGAAAAGGATGTTGAAGGAATTGAGCCGTGAGATGATGACACTCTGGATAAGAGTTTTAGCTGTACCTTAGCAACCTGAGGTGAGGAAAGAAGGCAGGCCAGCACAGCCCCCTCCAGAGATAACATTGCGCTGACCCTTGGAAGAGGGGTAACCCTCAGACAACCCATGGGGTGCTTGCACACGGATGCTGAGAGCCCAGTCCAGGCAGAGGATGGGCTCTGGGGAGCCGTCCCTGAACCAAATCATCTTACTGGCATTATAAATGTCTTCAAAGAGACAAGGCAAATGGGAGGTACATAGAAAACCAGGAAAGATGAGCTGGGTTCCCAGGACAGGTCTTCAAGAGGTCTGCAAGATGAGGGAAATGTTTTGCCAATGTGGAGCTGTTGCCAAGGAGAGCTTATCAGTATCAAGGAAAGCAGGCCACAGGGCCAGCCTCCCTGGCACTACTTGAACACATCTTTGAGAAGCATTTCGTTGCCAGACAACACCAACCCCAAGGAACCGGTCTCAAAGCCATGAACAGCCCTGGCAGCTGGGAAAGCACCAGGCACATAGCAGCTGCAGTGTTTCTGAGAGAATACAGTGCATGATTTTGGATTCATGAAAAAATGCAAAGCTTTTTGACCCATTTCAGAAATGAACAAAAACAACAAACCCAGACCCATTTATTAAATCCTCCAAGGTTTCTGTGGCACTGAAATTCAGGCTCAGAGCAACTTTCTAGGAGTAAGGAATTCCCGGTGTGTCCTTCCTCTGCACTCACCGCTCATTATCCTCAGTATGGAAATTTTTCCTAGCATTTCCAGGAGGTGCTTTGAGCTGTTTTCAGCTCAAAATGTTCTGTGCACTGAATTCAGATTGGAGACTTGGTAGTCAAGGATAACAGGAAGCTGCAAGCAGGAACAAAAATCCCTCATGACACACATGCAGCTTAAAGATGCCTCCAGCCCCAAAGGATTTACCACTTTCAGTCCAGGTCTTGAAGCCTTCTCCTGAACTTTTCTGGTCAAGTTTTATTGAATCTGGCAGCATGGGCCAGTGCAGGATCAGGGCCTCGGGGAGGAACACGTACATCCAGGAGCTGGGGAGCGCTGCAGGACACAGCAGGCACTTCCCCCGGTGTGTTGGGGCAGATCTAACACAAACCCACAAATGGGCTCTTCTCTGAACACACTGTCATGGCTATTCCAGAAACAAAGAACAATTACAAGGGAAGAAGCCTCCCTCTGCCCAGGAGAAATCAGATCACTGCTTTCATGTTTGGGCTGTGTCCTACTCACGTGCTGGGAGCCAGTGCCTCCCATGTCAGCAGGGCTGCAGCACGGGATGGATGGCTTGCCCAGGGCCCACTCAGGGTTTGGACAAGTCCCCAGCCCTCTTGTAGGGCATGAGGTGCATGAGAAGGACTTACATGGGTTTCACAGCAGGCTCAGGCAGGGACAGACACATAGATGTCCAGGGCAGATTGGGATGAAGGCAAGGGAAATTGTTCATAAAAGTGATGGATTTACCTTCTCTCACCTCTCCACCTTAAAATGCAGGTTTGAAATCCAAAGACCTACAGGTCAAATTTGGAGAAAAATTTCAGAAAAAAAAAAGTGAAAATGAAAATTTCAGCCCAGACTTGTTTTTCCTGGATGTTTCTAAAATAGAGCACTTTTCACTGAGGAAGTGAGCGGGCATGCACAAAACAAGAAGGGAAATGAAATGACCCCAAATAAATGAAATGGATTTTCATGTTTTTTTCTTCCTCGGGGTGCATGTGAGGAGAAAGGGATCACTGTCAGTCTCTCAGAGACATTCTTTTAACTGTTCTACTTCAGACACCGCATTGAAAAAACTGAATTATTCAGAGAGCTCTAATTGGAGCTCCGAGGTACCCTTCTCTTCCCTGGTACAGCACCACACTGAGCGCAAAGTGCTGTTTTTCTACTGCTTTCCCAAGGGATACAGGCTTTACCAAACCCAGAGATCATCATGTACCTATTCCCAACAGCATATCACCCTGGGGGAAGAGGGTTTTGCAAGCAAGTGTGCGCAGGTCTGGACATGCGCAGAGGAACTTAGAGGGGTGGGGGAAGCACAAGAAATAATGAATCCCCCTGCACTCACTAACTCCAAACAAATAGACTGAACTGGGAGCCTGATTTGCATTGGTTTGATTGAAGATGTAATTTGCTGCTGAATAAATGTGGTTGCATCCAAATCAAACCTTTAGTCCCTCAGACATTATAACTCTTTCCTGTCTTTCCCTCAGGCTTTGCCAGCCTTTAAGGCTGACCAAGGATGATGCATTACAAGAAGGAATGAACTTAAATAAGAGAAGGAGAAGAATAGATTATAAGGAAATACTTTTCATAAGGAAGAAGGAGATGTTTAAAAACACCTTAGAGGAAAGGTGTCATCACTAAATTATCACAGCCAGCCCAGCCCCACATCCCAAACAGCATCACTTCAAGATTATGGACGTAGTAATACACAGAGTTGGCCCTACATGGCAAGGGGCTGGGGCTCTCCTGCTTGAAGCACTTTATATCTACCAGAGCTCCCCTCAGTCTGTCCCACAGGTGCCCAGCAGTGTCAGCAGCTCTCCTGGTGCCACCATATCACCATGGCTGCTGGAAGTAGGGTACCTGACATCTGATCCTCAGGTCAGGTGGGACATGTGCAGTCAGCACACATTGCTAGGATGGGCCTCTGATAGAAATGGGACCCCAGATTTAAAGCTATCTAAATTGGGAAGCATTTCCCAGAGCTTTTCAGGAACTTAGAGCCTTGGCCCTGCTACCACCGTTCCAAGAGCCTGGTGAGATTCAGAGCTTTCCTCCTCTGCTCATATCTCCATGGCTGATCACATCTGACCTGCTGATGGAATTGATACTTGGATGCCTTAGGCTGTTGCTGACTGTGTGAACCTGCTCCCCGTCACACACCAGCTACAAGCCGGGCTCCCTCACTTGTTCTTTCCTCCCAATCCCATATTTATGAAATCACTCCACAGTCCCTATCAATCGCTTGGGTAGCCTTGGGCACACAGCAGCTATCAGCAGCGAGTCAGCCTCTCAGACAGGGAGCAAAGGACAGCAAGGGCCCAGGAAGCACAGATTTGCTGGGTAGCAGTGGATGATATAGCACACACCCTCGCTAGCCCCATCCCAAGGGACACCACAGTTGTTCTCTGCCTGCCCCCAACCCACAGCACAGCTTCATGCAGCTATCAGGCTGAGTAGAGAAAACAGAAGCCAGTACAAAAGAAAAGTGAATAACAGTACAAAGATGAAGAATAGGGCATTGTAGCCAGGGAGGAAGTTACCTACCTGTCACTGAGCAGATTTTGGCTTTGCACTGTGCCTGAAGCCATGTTTTGAACACATACCAGGGATGAGCATCTCCTGGGCATGAATTCTACCCCTGCACAGGCCTCACTGCCTCAACTGCAGGTTCCCTGTGTAATGCATCCCTGGGAAGGGCAGGGATGCTCACAGCCTCAATTTATGTGAGGGAAATCCATCACAAAGCATGAAAGCCTTTCGTTGAGGAGAATTTGTTTCAGGAGTTATAAACAGAGGTGCTGGGAAGCCTGGAAGCTGTCAGGCCAGGAGCGCTGCAGATTGGCAAGGCAGAGAGGACTGTCCCTGCCAAAGGAATGAGGGCTACCTAATGAACGCTCACTGGGCAGGGGCTGCTGCAAAGAGCACGTCTAGGCATGGGGGAAAGAAAAAGGCAGGGGTGGGCAGCCTCGTCCCTTGGCGCTGTTTGTAGCCTGGAGTCATCATTCAAAAGCAAGGACCATGGTGCAGGCAACACCAAGGCCAGAGGAAGGGAGAGAGGGAAAGATTGATTATCCCATAAATCAATCGCCAGGCACTGATTACAAAATAAACCACCAAGGCAAAGGTCAAGTGCTTTGTTATATCACCCAACCCACAAGATTTATTTACCCCTTGGGCCATCCATCCCTCTGGCCATCTATTACAGGGAGCTGCAGCCTACAGACACAGCCAGCACAGCCCTGCAGGCAGCAGCACAGGGCTTAGAAATCAGATCCAGCTGCCAGGACCATGCAGGTACAGGCACTGTTCCTACGGAACCTACAGAGCCACATCTACAACACTGGGAAAGATGAAAACCAAGTGGTCCATCCCTGCCGTAGGCACCAGTGGTGGTCGAGGGTGCTCAACAAGTCCTCCATCACCACCAACCCCCCTGGAAGCGAATCAGTTCTCCACAGTGGGAAGATCAGAGGAACATGGTTTCCTCTGGAAAGAGCCACTGGGCATGGCTGCACCCACCATGAAGAGACTCCCGTAGCCATTGGCCTCAGGGTTTACTTGCCTTTTCCTTCTGGGCTCCAGGAAAGACCAAACACTTTGAGAAAACCAGCAACTTCCCAGCAGCCAAGCAGGGCCTCACTCCAAATCAGATCTGTACCCAGCCAAGCTTTCCATGCCCACTTCCATCATCTGAGATCTACATCCTTACAGGGAGAACTGCAGGGAACATCTTGTAGCACTCGACTGGAATTCAGCCTAAAAAACTTTATTTTTCTCCTCCCTTCCCTCTCTAACTTTATATTTTAAACACAGGCAGCAGTAAGAGAAATTCCTGAGAGTATTGTTCATCTCTTTCCCATAAGCTGCTTGTCACTGACCATGAAAGAATTTTTCAGTCTGGCTCCCAAAATATAAAAGTCCTAAAATGGACATTTTTGAGTCCTTTGCAGCAACCCTAGGAGAATAACGTCAGAGTGATATGATGTGTGTGTGTGTGTGTGTACTCGGAGGGTGGCAAAGAAACCTCCTGGGGAGGAGGGGAGGTGCACACAGCCGGGAAATGCAGGAGATGCACACACAGCCGGGCGGGCTTCACGCACACAGCCTGGCTCGGGCTGTTCCCCCTTGGGGATGTTCCCAGGGACCCTGAGGCCGTCACTCCATCCCCCTGCACCATGGTGCCCTGCCAGAATGGCTGCTGCAGTTGGCACTTGCCTGGGAGTTTATTTTTCTTTCCAAAGCGCTGAATGTTTTGACTCCTATTTTAGCCCATCTGCCAGCAGAGAATGGAGGCTCCAGCTCATGGGCTCAACCACATGTCCCCAAAAGGCACACGGGACACCACCACACAGAGGGGATAGTTGAGATGATGAACTGCAATACATAAAATCACAGACCGGTTTGGGTTGGAAAGGACCTTAAGCACCATCTCATTCCAGCCCCCTGCCATGGGCAGGGACACCTTCCACTAGAGCAGGTGGCTCCAAGACCTGTCGAGCCTGGCCTTGGACACTTCCATGCTCCAAGCCTGATGCCTGGCACCAGACAAACCTCAGTGATTTACCCTTGCTGGGAATAGTCCCACAGACACCTCCTACTCCAGGGTGGAATTATCCACCTTTTGTAGGGCATCTCATGGCCCTGTCAGTCCCTGCACTGCTCCTGCTGATGTCACCCTTCTAGGAAACTCAGTCACCACTCAGCCTCAACTTGAAAGCACTAGGCATCCTCATTCCCAAGAGCTAAAACTCCCATCTCTGCTTCTCTGAATTGCAAAACCCAGCCCTATTCCTCCATGACAATCCTGTGTCCCAGGAGAATCAGAAAAGCACAAGGGTCCATGGTTATTTAACTGGTCCCAGCTTCCCTGAGGAAATCCATGTGAGAAGTTACAGCAGCGCAGACATGGGCATCTCTACCAGGAGCTGCATTGTTCTCAGGAATCACATTTCCCCCTCCATAGGTGGGCTCCTCAGAGGATGGCACTCATCTCCAGAGCTCCATTCTCATCTACAGCCACCACCTTGACCTCAGTGGGATGGATGTTGGAGGTAGCCAGCCCCTCCTGCACTCTGTCAAGGAATCCAATGGCAAAAATATACCAAGCACTCATTCCTGGAGGCTTTTGTAAATCCCTTGAAGTCAACAGTATATTACTTTTAGGGCTTGGTATGTCTCTCCTCTCCCACAGGGGTTCTGACCTGCATGGACATCCATCACTCCTATTGCTTGGCCCAGCTCCACATTTCAGACAGCAGTAACAAACCTAGGTTGGGGTGAGCCAGTTATATTCCCAATCCTTCCCTCTGCTCCCTCCTGGCAGATTTAGAAGTTCAGATTTAATCTGAAAGAGGAAAGATGGAGAGGAGCCTCAGCAGCTGCAGTTTCTGTAAATGTCAGAATAAGGAGATCTTAGCAAGCCTTAATACACTATGCAAATCCTCAGAGCACGACCATATGCTACCAGGACTTTTTATTCCTCTCCAAGGTAATTGGAGAGAAAGGTATTACAAAGTGGGAGTTGCCACACAACTGGCTGGTCCCTCTGCTTTACCAGCCATGGTTTATAGACAAGATTGGGACATACAGGCCATGAGGTCTGTAAAGACCTCCAGGCAGAGGTGGGTATTCTCCTAAAGGGCACTGGACAAAGACTTTTGCCTGCATTAAAATATTAGAAAGTGTCCAAAGGAGAGCTACAAACGTGAAGAAAGGTCTAGAGGAGGAAGCCATGAATGGAGTGCCTGAGGTCACTTGGTTTGTTCAACCTGGAGAAAACTGAGGGGAGACCTCACTGAGGTCTGCAGCATTCTCACAAGGGGCAGGCACTGATCTCTGCTCTCTGTGACCAGCAGCAGAACCTGAGGGAAAGACTGGAGCTGTGTCAAGGGAGGGTTAGGTTGGACATCAGGAAAAGCTCTTCCCCCAGAGGGTGGTGGGGCATTGCCCAGGCTCCCCAGGAAATGGGCACAGCCCCAAGTCTGCCAGAGCTCCAGGAGCATTTGGACAACGCTCTGAGGCACAGGGTGAAATTGCTGGGGTGTCTTGTGCAGGGCCAGGAGCTGGACTTTGAGGATCTTTGTGAGTTTCTTCCAACTCAGACTGTGCCTTGATTCCCTGCTTTGGAATACATTCGGTGTATATGCAAGGGGCTGAGAGATGTGTGCATGCATTTTGTTGAAAGTGAGACCGTACTCCATAGAGACAGGAGAAGGCAACATGTGGTGTCCAGGTGTGAAGCTCTGTGCTCCTCTTTCTACAACTGCATGTTTACATCGCTTTTTTTCCTCTACATGCCTTTTTTTCTGTGGATCAGGAAAGGTCCATCACTTTCCTTTTCTGTAATGATGTTGACCTGATTAAAATTTTTATTGGATTTACAAAATAATTTCATACATACTGTTCCCTGGAGCACTGCAGGGTAGAGGGAGGCAGGGCAGAGAGAAAGAGAGAAGAGAGTATATTAAGAATGAGGTGGAAAAGGAAAATATTTTATTTTATACTGAAATGATGGTTCCTGAATGAATAATAGATTAGAAATCTCACTTTTTTTTAAAAATAGTGCTCTTACAAGTGCCCTTGCAACATGCAGGCATGAAAACATCATCACTTGAGCATTTTCAGCCTATTTCAGTAAAAAAGTTTTGCCTTCCTCCAGCTCCTAACCCTTTCCACCACCTCTCAGCACTAAACAAGCCATGGTTAAGGGGTTGCCAGCACCTGGGAGACAGGCAGGACACAAGGACAGACTCTCCTGGATATCCAGAGCCCTTGCATCAATCAGCTAAGAGCATCTCCTCTAGTCTGACTCCTACTTTTGACTTGATGCTTTAATGTAAGCAAACTATGTGGAGACAGCCTACTGTTCCTCCCCTGTGGGGACAATGCTGTGGGGTCAGTCCCAGGAACTCCTAAGAGCTTCTCATTGATGAAATCACAGAGAGGCCACAAACAGGACACACACATTAGACTCTTGTCCCCAGCCTTGGCCAGTGAATGAGTGTGATGTACCCCAGGGAGTTCATGAAGCGGGGTACATCTTGGGAAGCCTGAGATAAATGAAACACCAGTTTAAAAGGAGGGTTTGAAAGCAGTGCTTGTCTTGCCATTTTAGCATTTTACTACTGTTTTCCTTCCTTGCCAAAGCAATGCCCTAGCACTGATGTTTCAGGCATAGAATTCCCACTGGTGTTTCACTCTGGTCCATAGAAAGAAGTCAGCTTTCTGCTGTATGAAGAATGTCATGAGGATGATTTAGTTACCGAGTTCCATTTACATATATTTAAATTAGATAGGAACCCCTAGCCCATGGACTCACTGTTCCCTTCCAGAGAAATGCAGGTACTCCTGCCACAGGCAGCTTTGCACCCTAGGTCCCAATACCATTAAAAAAAAAAAAAAAGCTTTTCAGAGAGCTCGACGTTTGCTTCGGTGTCCTTTCAAGGGTACCCCCACAGGGCTGGCTTGTTTAGAAATTTAGTTTCCCTGGTGGATTCTTATGAAATAAATATTTCAATGCTGCATCAATGGCTCACCAGAACCCCCCAAGCTGCAGTAGGACTGTGAGCTGAATCTGATACCAGTTTAGTCTTTGATGACAGCAACAGAGTGAAGTCAAGGTGAGAGATACAGCATGTTACTCTGTGGGTACTACCAGTGGCCAGCAGCTGAGGCTGTCTGCAAGTCCCTTGCTCTCCAGGTGGTTCTCAAGGTCCCACTGCTGAAGGTATTAAGGCTGTCTGGGTAACTCTTAATATGTGTTTTGGAATGAATCTGCAGGGCAAGGGTTGAATTTTTTCCCAGCACCATATTCTTGTACAATTGCTGTTTGACATTTCCCCACAGGCTCTGGTTTTACCCCCGTAGTGAATGTTCTGAGAGGTTCCAGGTCTGACCACCTCTACAGCCTGGGACAGGACTGCTGGTTCTACACAAAGCAATGCAAAGTGTCACCTCCCCTCAGAACACAGGCAAAGCTCCTGCCCACCAGCAGTACTGTGGATCACACCTGGGATTTCACCTGGGCTCTGCAGTCTGCCCTCAGAGCACCATCCCTTCTGCTCCTTCATCTCCAGCTGCGCCACTATCCCAAGGGCAACCATCCATGGGATTTCAGGCTCTATCTGCCACCCAGCACATCTCAGTCTTGACTTCACCACTCTGTGCCACACCATTCCCACCTGAGTGCAGCCTGGGCAAGGGCTGGAGGCAGTAGGGGGGGCCACCACAGTCTGTGCAGGCTGTCCCGACCCAGAGACCAGCAGAGATTCTGCAGCAGAAAGGGATTTGCAATGTAGTGAACAGCTAACTGACAAATACTACATCGAGAAAATTCTGAGCTCTGGATAAAAATGGTTTATGACATTGAGCTGTGCCCATCATCCAAGAATGGAGGGCATCTGTCACCACTCTTACATTGCCCACACCCAGCACAAACCCCACATTCATTCCCAACTGACTTTTATTTCAAGTTAGAGACAATGTCAAAGAAAAGAAGAATATAAAGCCTCCCCAACAGAGTGAGCACAGAAATTCACCAACAGCCTAAGCAGGGCAAGACATGAAATGGCAGCAGCAGGTCCTGCAAGCAGGCAGAGCCAGCTCCTGCCTCCTGCTGCTGCACAGCTGCCTCAGCACCAGCCCAGAAGGGAACGGGAAATCAGGGACATTAATTTCTACTCTGTGATGGGCAAAAAGAAAAGCCCACAGGCTCTATCCAAACCTGAGCCTTCCTGGAACTCATTCATTCATCTTTAGAAAGAAGAATAACTCTCTCCAAATACCCACATTTTCCTCTTTCCAGTTTGTGAGGAGATACAAGGCAGATGCTGCCCCTCTTTGATGGGTGACCAGATCATGCAGAACCCACAGCTTTAGGAATCTCATCCATGATCTGCAGGTCCACTTCCAGTCCTCACAGCTTCACCTCCTCCCATGGGAGCTCCTGGGAAGCCTCCAGGCTTTGAAGCACACATCTGCATATCAGCAGCCTCCATCCAGGCTCCCGGGAGAGCCTGCGTCACAGCCAAGGGCAGCCACCAGCTCCCAGGCCACTGCCTTGGCTCGTGCCTTGTCCCTAAATCACACATACAGATGGGTTTAAACACATCAATTGATTCCCTAACCTCACATCTCCCTGGGAGCAGGGGCTGGACCTGTCACAGCCATGTTACACAGGGCAAACAGGAGAGGCATGAATTTGGGAACTGCTCCCAGACCAGTGAGGAGGGACAGGTCAACATCAGCTCCCACCAACCCTGGCTGTCAAAAGACATCTTTGATGGACAGGGCAGCCAGTGTGTAAAAGGAGCCTGTAGCCTACACCAGAACACACCACCACCACAAGTAGCATCTCTTGGCCTCCACTGAAGCAGATGTGCATTAACTTGGTCCCTCAGCACACATGGAAGGCTTGTGCTGTTGCTGCTTCACCCTGGATAATGAGGGCTTTAATCTCCAGGTTTCTCAACTTAGCACCTTGCCAGAACTAGGACTCATTTTTAGCATTAAAAAATAATGTATATTTATCAAACCTAGTCAGGCTGAGGGAGGGGGAAACAGCTGGCAGCAGCCTCCCTCTCCCCATCTGACAAGTGCTTGCCATTTTTCACATTTTCAACAGCTTTCCAGCTCTAGTCCTTGTAATTATGATGAAAAAACCCTCACACTCGACCACAGTGCCTCACAGCCAAGATGCCAATGTGTTTCCACATAAAAGCCTCGTTGCAAAAAAATCTGAAATTTCTCAGTGTCTCTGCTTTATTCCCATCCTCCCTTACATCATTGTATTCACATGGCGTTCAATTATTTACAAGCATACAAAACACTCCAGCCTGGATTCTCAACTGGTATTAATCAGTGAAATGCCAACTAAATCAACAGAGCTACAAAGAACTGCTCCAGAGAAGGATCTGTCCTGCTGTCCCTGAAGACCCCTTCCCTTCACAGCACACACTGGGAAGGAAAGGATGAAACACAGTTTTGGTAGGGATATTTTTTTTCATTCCCCGAGTCACACAAACGTTAATGCCCACACAAAGACCTGCTTCCCACTGCTGACCTACTTCCCATTTATGTGCATGTGACACACTCACCTCCCATGACAGTCCCAGGTATTCCTGGAAGCAGCCATCCACCCCTTACCCAGAACCCTGTGGCAACACCTGGAGCTCTGTGCATGGGACATGCCCCTGGGCATCACGATAACGCCCTTGGCCTAAATGACACATAAGGCTCTCAGATTATCCAGTCACGCCTGGCACTTTCTTGGAGTTGGTGTAGCATCATGTGTCTCCACCTTGGTTTCTGGGGGCTTTTCAATGACAATACTTCCAAAGAAGCCCAAAGGGAGGGACAGCTTCCCGGGCTGGTAAGCACAGAGGGCTCACAGACAGGATGAGCTTCTTCAGTGATGGTTTCATTTCTAGTTTTACAGCCTCCATCACTTTAATTCAATAAGATCAACAGAGCACAAATCAGAGAGGCCAGTACATTGGAACAGGCATAGGATATTTCTTCTAAAGCTATGGGACAGTCTTCAGTCAAATTATGGTTTTTAGGATCCCCATAGAAAACTCAGCCTTCCATAAGACCAGGCACAGCAAAAGCAATCCTTCGGAAAGTCTCTTTTTCAGGACTTGTGATCACACAAAAATCAGAAACTGACTAATAAAAGACATTTTGTTATTTGAACCTTCACTTTGAATCAGAAAGTGAAGAGTCCATGAAAACACAATATGAGTGTAAAGAACAGGTCTGGTCCCTCAAGAGCATTTTCACAGACAGACTGGAGAACCGTATGTGAAACCCTGGGGTGCTGGGCACCTCATTAGAAGACAGGAGATAAACACAGGTTTCCAACACAGGTTCACGATCTGGGGCTTCTCCATTAAAAACCAGAAGCCAAGGAAATTCAGGAGATGCACACCAGGCTGGGTCTCACTGCACTGAGCAGAGCTTACTCATCCCTTGTGTACCACCACCACAGCAGAGAGATGTCACAAGGCCTTCATCATGACTGGAATCATAATATCCATGATTCACATGGAATACTTTTTATACAAAGCACCAAGATAAAAATAAAATGAAGAGGGAAAAACTTAACAAGAAACTTGTTTCATTCCCTACAAGGTGGATAAACCAAGATGAATGTAAACAGCTCAACTTGACCCAAATATTTTTTCGTTGCTGAGTAACCCTGCAAAAAATGCTGTTATCTCAGCAGCATCTGAGGAGATTAGATGGTAGGGAATTTTAAACAAACTTTCACTGTTGTGCCTTGTTTGAGGAATTTCAGACTGGATATGAACCCTCAGGACTTGTAGCACCCCAAGCCCTTCCAGGAGGGATAACACAGCTGAGGTGGGCAGGAAGCATCTGTTACATCTCCAGCACATGGATACGTGCACATGCTGTTGACATGAAGGTTTACATGAAACATTTGGGCCTGCAGCTTTCTAAAGCCTTCCAAGGGAAGGATGCAGCTGCTCTGCGAAGGCTCCAAGCAGGAAATGCAAGCTCAGGCCATGCCTCCAGCAGGAGGTGGGAGCAGCCCCAGCAGATGGCTGAGAGCCATTTTGGGTGGCAGCAGGCACCCGCCGAGGGGCTCAGGCTTTACAGCCCACACTGGCTGCCATATGTTGTGACAGTGGCTCATCACCACACAGGACCCAATTTATAGCCTCCTTTGGGGCTGCAATCACCACATTATGCCACATTGCTCCCCATTAGCACAATCATCTTTCCACCAAGCATCTTTCAGNCATCACCACACAGGACCCAATTTACAGCCTCCTTTGTGGCTGCAATCACCACATTATCTCACATTGCTCCCCCAGCTGGCTATCATATTTACTGATTTTCTGCATGTTTCTGTAGGTGGAAGGAGATCTGAGAGATCATCTGACAGATTCAGGTATGAGGTTTTAGTCTCATTTGTGCTTTGGAGGTCAGGCCTGCTCACTCCTTCACTCTCTCCCAACAGATAAGTGCTATCACAACCACACACAGATGCTTTTAGAAATCGCCTTGGCCACTGCTAAGCTGTGCAGCATTCCTGCCAAGTGCATCCCAGCAAGCAAGGCCATGCCTGTGACACTACGAGCTCAGAACAGGGCAGGTAGGGGATTACAGCTCTGAAAATGACAGTCCTTCCAGCAACAGCAGGCTTCCCTGGTGAAGTTCTCTGGGACAGACTCAGGGAAATGAGAGCAGCAGGGAAAGAAAGGCCTGGAAGTGGCAGGATGGAAATCAGGCTTCCATCATCCAGGGCTCAGAAGGAGGGGATGCCAGTGGCCCCTGGCAACAGGCTGCAATGACTTGACATAAAGGAAGGGCAGAGCTAAGACATTGCTGTGCTCGCATCATACAGCAGAACATGAACCCCAGGGCTGTGGATGATGACGCTGTAACCCAGTGAGCCCCAGAGACGGGCAAAGTGGGATGCCTTTGGCAACCTGAGAGCTGGGCCTGCCACCCTGGGATGGCAAAGCTCTCACAGCTCTGTAGGACTCCTTGGGAAACAAGGCAGTCTGCTCAAAATAGGTAGCACCAGCCACATGCAAGTCATGGAGTGGACTATGAGAGCAGTGAATGACAGTTCACCCCCCTGTCACCAGCAGGAGCAGGGCACCCTGAATCACCGCTCTGCATCTCACCCTGGGTCAGCCCAGCTGCCAAACTAAAGATTCAGGCAATTTGCTCTGTAAGGGTCCTTAAAATATCAACTCAGCGCAAGTATTACAGCTCCCACCAGGGCTCTGAGGGAGGACAGTCATCCACACTTGTGCTAGGCAACTGTGGTTGCATCCCTTGGATTTATGAAGAATCTGGGATATTTTTAACATTTTGAAAAAACCCAGCCACTCAGTGTTGGTTATTTTAACTCAGTACAGTCCATGAATCCAAACCAGTCCTACAAGTCCATTTGCTGGTGCCCAAGCCATCCCTCTCTCCATGCATGGTTCCGGCCCATTCTGGCCCTCTCAGATCATGGCAGTTGCATTTTATGCCTCCGGTGATGCTTCACCTTCTCAACAGATACATCCAGGGAGCTTCCTGGAGGAAGTAATTAAACTCAGCCAAAGAAAAAAGACCAAACCAAACCAAAAAAAGAACAAAATAAAAACAAAAAAAAAAACACCCAAAAAAACCAACAAACCCAAAACCAAAAAACTGAGGTATATGTCAAAGCCCCAATTTTTTTTCTCTACTACACCTAGAACCTGCATAGACCAAAATGCATCAGTGGGAGCAGACTTTGGTCTTCTCCAGGTGCTGCCTGAGCTTCCACCAGTGCTGGCAGCTCTTTGGGCTAGCCCCAGAGGCTCCAGCTCACCAAAAAAAATCAACACAGATCAGCTGTCCTATTTAGACTGAATCAACCAGTTCCATAAAGGAAGTGGAACTGCTTTCACCAGTGCAGACTGAAGCCTGGGAGCACCATTTTCAGCCCTGGAAAGCTCAGAGCCTGCTAAAAAACTTTGTTTTTTCTTCCCTGCCTGGCAGCTACACATACAGCCAGCTCCATAATCCCCAGCAAAGCACATCTCAGCTGCAACTTAATCTGAACTTCAGCTCTCACTGACAGCTCAAGTGAAAATGAAAAGCAACTGATAGAAGAAAACCCACAAAATGCAGCAGGTGGTGAGCGGGCCAGAGGCAGGGAATGCGACTGGAAAGAGCAATGAACTGCTAGATCTTGGTGGCAAACATTAATTGCTTTTTAAGTTTTCCAGTGCTTCCCTCCCCGGTGGCTGGCAGCTGCAGAATTTCTGCTCGTTCTCCAGTGGCTAAGGAGGAGAGGGAAACTAAGAGTGTGTCAGCCAAGCAAGCCCAGGGACCAAGCCCACAAACTGACCCCACAAGGGACAGCAGGAAGCTTCAGTGACCCTGAGGCTGCTAACATTTCTTTTGCCATTGCAGGGCAAGCCTACCAGGTCATCTCAGCCATCTCAGGGGGAATCTGAACCACTGGTGCTACCTGTGTGAGCTTCTACTCAAGTGCACAGTTTGCTTCTGATCAGAGATATGGGTAGGAAAAAGCATAAACAAAGCAAGCACAGCCCAGATGTTTTGCCCCAGATTTAGCAACATTTCTGAGACTCTAAAGAACAGAGGAATGACCTCCTCTGCCCTGCTGCCCACACGCCCCTGGATCTAGTCACTTCAGCTCTCAGAGATGGGGTCCCACTGCCTGCCAGCACTCCTTGTGCTAGCAACACCCTCTTAACAAAGCTAGCTTTGTCCATCCCTCTGCTGCTTTGTGACCTGGAGAGGCCAGGATTGGTAAAGCACAGCCACCAGCAGGCCCACCCATCAGCTGTATCATCTACAAGTGTCCCCATCCCCTCCCTACAACAGTCCTGAGCCACCAACAGGCTTTAGGTTCAGCCCCTCAAGCCTTCAGCAGATCCCCTCCATGGGAATCTCACCCAGCACCACACATATGATCCTACAGCAGCCACAAAAGAGTAAGTAAATAACCTGTCTTAACTAGACTTTCCTCCAAATGAACAGGAATTGGTGCTGCCGTTGTCAGGAGTCACTTTCTGGCACTGTAACGGCTTTGATGGGAACTCAGACAAAAGAGATTAAGGAAATCATGGCTCCTCCTGCTTTTCCACAGCCAAGCTTCTTCATGAGGGAGAGGAAAAAGCAGCATCTTTAACACAGGAGAAAGGAACTGCTGCTAAAGCAGCACAAACAAGCTCACCTTCCACTTGGCACAGCTGGTCAGCACCCCAAGGGATGTTGTAGGCTGGATGATCTGGGGGCTGAATACTGTTGGTACTCCCAAGCAGACAACCAGGCACACTGTGAGCAAGAAGAGACTGAATCCCAGACCACTCTTCCAAAGGAAGAAAGAAAAGCAAGTCCCCTGAAGCCTGTGGCAGGGCCACATCCATCGCCACTGTGCCATCAAGCCACTAGGGTGTGACAAAACCCCACCGGGGGAGATACAGGCAATCACCCACCCCATCACCACACGAGTGCTGAGGAGCAAAAAGCCATCTCAGGTACAGACACTTCAAGAGCAGTGCCCAACAACACAACACAACACAACACAAGACAGCAGAGAGGAAGCTCTTGTACCTTCACGCACACTGCCCTGTTTCCTCAAAGACCCAATTCCAAGCCCTCCAAAAATCAATGCGGTAACAAGATTAGTTGCAGCCAATACGGATTTGTCAAGAGCAAATCACATCACTCCCATCTATCTCCCTCCTCCAAGAGCCTAACAGGCTTTGGGCACAGCACTCTCTGTCAGACACCTCCACTCCACTCTAAGGCTTCTGACAGAGCCCAGGCTGCCACTCCCATCAGCCAGGGGAATGTGGTCTTAAGAAAACCAGTGACAGGGCAGGCACAAAACTGCTCAGAGAGCCATGTGTAAAGAGCAGATACCAGCACTCTCCTCTGCTACAAAGGCAGAGCATATCGACAAACAAGATTTTGTAGGAACCTGTCACACATCTGCCTTCTTCAGAGCTTTTGCTACTGAGCTGGATGAAGGAGCAAAAAGAAAACTCGTTAAACTCACAGGCAGCATGGAGGTGGGAAAAACTGCAGGTTCTTTTAGAAGACAGGATTAGAAAATGTTGGTATCTCAAGAAATCATCCTCTTTTTTCAGGGCACATATAAGTGCCAGGTTTTTCTCTCCAGCAGGAATAATCAGCTGTCCAAGTGTCCAAATAGAAAGAACAAGTTTTCAGGGTCTTACTTCGCTACTCTTGCATATCGAAGGTTACTGATGCTGTAAGGAACTGAAGTCTCTTGCTCTTAACCCTATGGCAGTACTATGCAGGGTTCAAGGCATGTTGCATTAGGCAGGCATCAGGGATTCCTTCCGTAGCAGCTTGCAAACAGAATCAGTATCAAGCTCAAAGGCCCAGAACAGGATCAGAAAACATGAATTTCCACTCCCAAGCTGCACTTTATCTCCTGCATCACTGTCACCTCGTTGCAACTAGCACACTGAGTGCCTCCTGTGAGAGCTGCTTTCAGCAGGGAGGGCGTTGCTGTGCCAGCAGCACATCATGACAGCCAAGCATGGGCTGCATCCGACCACTGTGCACGCCACACATGCTTCAGAAAGTAGTCCCAACTGCCTGCTCAAATCCTCCCCATAACCAGCTGCACCCAATTCTGCTGGCAAGTGTCCTTCCTCTTTCCCTGTGACAATTCACACCATTTTAACACAGACTCTGCAAATCAAGAACTTCCCATCTCCACTTGGGCTTGCCGCTGGAAGCGAGCAAAGCACAACTGCCTCACAAGAATAATAAGCCAGCATTTCCAGACATGGTCTTTTTACGGAAAACCATGGCCAAGCCCCTGCAATGAGCTACATTTTTAGCCTGAAGGGAAGAGACACTTGCAGCCATTCTCCACGTGATCCTTGGGCATTCCCTTTGGCTGCACATTTGGTTTATCTCAGTGTGGGGAAGTGAACCTTGCAGCCTGGGAACTCAGCTGTTCCAGGTAAGTTCATTCAACTGCCAGAGTAAGAAGGCAGAGCTTCTAAATAAGTGACTTTTTTTTCCTTTGGCAGCAATTGCAGGGAAGACTGCAAAGTAGCAGGGGATTGATCTGGTTCCTGTGGAGGTGACTCATGGGAACATGATCCCACAGCTATGGCAGAGGACTCAATGGCATTGCCCCCCACTTGCAGCTGCCTTGGCACAGAGACACTGCCCTCACATGTAATGGAGGGAACCGTGCTCCCCATGTACCAAGTCCCCACATGCACATCTCCCACAGACACATTTTGCCACACTCCAAGAACCCAGAATGGGAAGCAAACACTCGAAAGCAGGAGAATCGGGTCAGGGAAGGCTTTTCAGGTTCAGAAGTACCCAGTCAGCTGGCAAAACCCTTTCCAATGGAGCATCACCCTGACCATAGGCTTTTAGCACCCTGTGGAGCATGACTGAATGCAGTCTTATCCCTCCAAAATGAAGTCTGAAATGAAATGTTGCAGCAGAAATTATAGTGAGACTCAGGGTCATCACAGAGCAGGTCTTTTTATGGTGAGGGTCAAGACAACCCATGCATCAGGAACTTGACCAAATTTAAAGAAAGGTCCAAAGAAGAGACAAAATGGATTAAGTGGCTTACATGTATTACCCACTACAAAAGACAGCAACAAGATCAAGCTGTAAAAGCAAGGCATTAGCACCTCTATGATCAGCATCAATCTGTGAGGATCTGCCATCTCTCCCACCAGTACTTACTGTGGTTTCTCTCCTGAAGGATGGGCTATGCACGTACACATCTGTACACTCTCCTTCAGACTGAAGGCTCACAGCACCAACAACCTTGGCACAGGCTTGTGAGACTCCACAGCCTGCCACTGCATTTTCTCCTTCAGAAGAGACTGGGAACCATTAGCATCACCAAAACGCTTGTGAAGTTTAAAGCAGGATTGTCATTGCTTCTGTCATTCTCACAGATGCCAACCCCACAAGGGTGCCCTAGAATTTACACTAGATCAGCTAGTATAAATAGTGATCTATTTACACTAGATCACTAATATCAGCTGGGAACTGAATGGAAGGTATAGGCCATGTAAATTCACCTCAAAAATGGTCCTGAGCACAGGAGGGCAGGGTCAGTGCACCACTGGCACAATCAGTTCAGTTCTTGGCTTCCTCACATCCCGTGCTGCGATTATGCTCCCCGTCAGAGCACCTGTGATCCACACTATTAACACCAGCATGTCAGTTCATTCCTGCCTGAGAACAGCGCCTCAGCCACAGCTATTCGTGCCTTTTGCCACCTCTCAGCAAGACCACAGCAATCTGACAGCTCTGCAGCATGTAAGGAGCTCTGTCCAAAATATGCCCTGCAGCCTGAGTGCTCTGTAATCCCATTTCCTCACTGCACTGGTCAGCTGCCTCCCAGGTCCTGATCCAGAGATCCCGGAGAAATCTGACCCAAGGCCTTGGCCCTCATGTCCCTGTAGCCTCAGCAGCAGAGGCAAGGCTGCTTCCCAGGATGGAGTCAGCATGGAACACCACAGAGTGCCACAGGATCCCTAGGGCTGATCCCATCCATATGCAGCAGAACATCCTCAGCCCCTGCTGAGTTGTTGCTGCCCGGGGAGCACAGGTTATCAGACATTTCCTGCTGCAAACCACTGGGTTTCTTTGTGCTACCTGGTGTGACAGAAATGCACCACGACACGGATTTACAGGAAATGTCCTAGTACATGACTTTCCACTGCAGGCACTTAACCCCTGGGATGACACTGAAATATCCAGACCCTGACAGATGCAGACACGTTCACTGTCATGCACAACTCAAAATATCTCAGACATCCTCAGAGCACAGGAAGCTCTGTCTGCAGCCTACGCTAATACTGAAGAGCTTATAAATTTTCAGTCATCCTGTTCAGACATATCAAATTAGCATGGGAGTTGTTGGATTCCTTTAGAACAGGACTGGGACAGGTTATTCAGAACAGGACAGATAGTAGAGACATGGAAGGGAGAGATGGGCTCTCCAGTGCAAGCAGTGACTATCATGGCATGAAGTGACAGAATGTATGTGCCTCTGCTGAGCTCAAACAATTCCCCTATGGCTTCACTTCCTCATGTGTAAAGACAAGGAAAACTTGGCTCACCTATCAAATTCCTTTTTGCATCAGCTAAGAAGAATAAAGGTCTGGTCCCATGAGGTTCTGATTCACTCTGCTCAAGGTGCCTCATCCTTTTACGACAAGTTAATGGGAGCTGTGGTACAAAGCAATTCACCTTGTTTGGATGTGTTGGAACAGGTGACTTATGAAGAAAGGCAGCCTCAACACCTCACCCTGCAGACTCTCAAACAATGCTATAGACCTTTTCTTTACCTGCCTCTGCCAATTTTCACCATGAGCTGTACCGCTTTATTATCACCTCTCTAAGGCTGCTCCACATGCTCCAAGCTCATCCCAGACTACCTAAACACCAGCCAGAGCACGCAGAAAGCCATTAGCACTGCGGTGCTGTTATTGCTGCTGCCTGGGCTGGAATTAATGCTGCTCAGCCACGGTGCAGTGAAAATATTGACTTTCCAGCTAATCAAACCAAATTCCATGAAAGCTACAACTTCAAACTTCAAAAAAATCCATCAATGATTCATAAATATTTGAAAGTGCCAGATTGATTGTATCTGGATTACTGCAGCGAAGGGTGCTGAGGTCTGGCTGAGGTGGAGATGGATGAGGCAGCTGTTCAGACCTTGATGTCATGGATCACCCAGGACTGCATGGACCTCCCCAGCCTCAGTCAGAGGAAGAGCACTATATCCCAGTGCTGTGTTGTCTGTGCTGGTGCAGTCCCACCTGATACAGAGTGTCCAGCTGGCAGGTAAGGATGTACCAATCCAGCTGTTGACACCATGAAGATTAAAAGCCTAATAACCTGGTTGTTTAATTTCTGACTCGGGAATAAAAAAGTAAACTATATATAGATATTCCAACCTCCTCCATCCATTGCTGCCCACTAACGAGGTTGTTGGCATTCCCAGAAAATGCCAACCTTCAGCTGGTCCCCAGGGAAGCAAGGGCATTTGTTAGCCTGGCCTTCTCTCCATACAGCCCAGCCCTTCCTTCTTCATGCCATTCAGCCAGCCAAGGAGGGGTGTTTTATTATCTCTTTCCAAGGGGAACAAATTCCAGGAAATTATGCAACAAGTCAAAATTATTTCTTTTTACTTCACCCCACATAGAAACTCCAGCTTTTCCCACACAAAAGAAAATTAATCTGCTGTCTAATTCAAACTTGGACAGGGGAAACTTTTTGGAAAGAAACACAATAAATAGCTTTGGTTGCACTGCAGACAGTCTTTGCTGCACAGAAGTTGGTTTGCAAAGCCACTGCAGGCTGCCTTTGTCCTCCAAGTCTCTGGAGCTACATTTGTACACAAAAGAAGCCAGCACAAAGTCCTTGTCTGTGAAACCATATATCCAGCTCTTGAAATCAAGAGGGGAAACCGAAGTCTACAAATCTTAGTCTGAAACACAAAACTCTCCTTCATTAGCAACTGATGTGAGAGAGAGTCCTTCAGAGCAGGGCAGACAGGTAAGAGAAGAGGACCCAAGGCAGGTTCATGGCACTGTGTTCAGCTCCATCTCCTGTGACCACTTCATTCCTCAATGACTGCCCTGGCAGGAAGCACAAATGCTGACTGAAGTGCTCCTGTGATTTCAGCATTCAGAGTCTCCCCTCTGTAATCCTCTCTGTAATCCTGTAAGCTAACACAGTACAGCGTCCCTCTGCAGCCTCTCCCATGGCAGGAGCACTCACAGCTCCAAGGGTCTGCAGAGAGAGCTGGGCGAGCACGGCCTCTGCACCTGCACAAGCCTGGTTCTCGTACGAGACAAGCAGTAATCCCCAGAGGCTGCCAGTGATGTCTGACACTCCAAGAGACCCAGCTTTCCCCGGAGCACAGTATCTACCCCCCCACCCCTACAAAGGCATGGACATGAAAACCTTATTTCCAAGAGTCAGGTACTTCATATCCATGGTGTGCACAGAGTGCAGTGCAGACATGCTGATGGCAAGGGCTGCCTCCCACCATAAGGGAGAAATCTGGTCCTGATCTTTTATGAATATCAAGCTCCCAGAGTCTGCCAGCTACCTGACTACAGACTGACAAGAAGGAAAACATTTAGCTGCCAGCCTTCTCCAATTTTCAATCCCCACCAAGCTTAAGATCTGGGCAAAGGGTCTCTCCCTCCCTGGCATTAAACCATTGGCCAGGGCACCACAGTACTCAAAACACTGCTTGCACTGGCTGCTTCTGGCTGGGGTTAAACCACAACACACAGAAATGAGGCCATTAAAAAATAAGCAGAGGCCCTAAGACAGTGGTTCCAAATACAAGATCAGAAAACATTCCTCGCCCATAAGATTCCTGGAGCAAGCCTTCCTTTCTTAATTCCAGATAAAGATAACTTTAACACAACTCACTCTACAGCACTGTTGGTTCCTCCCCAAACATCTAAGAATAGTCTCATGCTGTATGTATTTAAAGATTTTTCCCTAATCAGGAAAGAAACAGGATAATCACTTGAAGTAGTGAACTAGTTAAGAGTCACGAAAACTTCAACTTTATTTGGCAGCCATGGCACATACAGTGATCTGACCCTCAGTGTTCACGTACGGAGTTTGAGGGCAGGGCTGAACCATGGTTCTGTGGCACTGCAGTGCCAGAGGTTGGGGTTCCCTTACCACAAATGAGCACCACAACTACCACAGCAGCCAGCAAAACAGAAAACGTACCCATACTGCTCTGTCTGGGCTTTTTGCCTTGGCCGGTGACGCTGCCTTTTAACAGACTGCATGAAGAGGAAGAGGAGAGGAGGTTCCTGATAGTGCCCCACAACCAACAGGTCCAGCTGCTTCTCCAGCCCTGTGGCTGCACACACACATAATTTCTTGCCACTCTCCACATCCTAGCTCCCCAGGGTGAAATAGTTTCTTATGAAAATCAGAGCATCTCCTGTTTCAGGATCGGACTCCAGTTTAAGTAAAAGCTATTTAAAAAGAAACCTGTCCTCAGGACTTTGTTCATGGAAATCAATGGCATGCTAGGAGATGTACCAAGTATCCCCCAAAGTGCATGTGTCAGTGCATTTCTTCCTTCAGAGATCACTAATGACTCATGACCAAGGTCAGGAGTCAAGCCTAAGACTTTGCTGCTGATACAGAGGAAAGTATCTTCGCAGTGACACCGGGCATAACCTGCCCAGCTAATAGACTCAGAGGAACCTCAGCTCCCAGACCTCATCCATCCCCTAATTTATAAATAATAAATTGTCATTTTAAAGCTGCTGTCTAGGAAGAGTATCCTACGCCTTTGCCACCCCTTGGAGAGTGCAAACACAGTGACAAGACAAGAAACACACAGCAGATTAAAACAGCTCTAACTAAAATCAACTTCAAAGCCAGAATGAAAGCGAAGCACATCACCAAAATCTTCTGGATGAAGAAAGGTTTTAGCAGAGAAGGCCTAAAACGGGCAGACCCGGGACCAGCCCCCCCACCCTCCACAAGGGAGAGCACCCAGTCACCATAGAGACAAAGCACGGGCACGATTGCTCTTGTCCCCACTCTTCAACCTCTGCCTCCTCCTCGGGTCCGGAGCAGATGGCAAGCTGCAAGAAAGGGAAGGAGGGACTGGTGAAATGCTGCATGTAAATAAGACAGCCAAACTTTTGCTCTGCTTTGGCAGAAGCCGAGCAGGGGCGGCTGCAGGCGAGCGGCTCGGCAGCAGTAATGAGCTGGCCACGAGTGACTGATTCCGTGTCAAGGTTGGACGGTATCGATCAGATCCGAGGCTGCAGCCCTGCCACTCCGGCACAAACGCCGGCTGATGGATCGCTTGCAAGGCCACGGCACCGGGGGAGGGCAAGGGAGCACAGCGTCCCAGGAGGAGCAGAACAGCGCCAGGGCTCCGGATTGCAGCCATCTCAAGCACTGAGCTTCTGCCTGCTTTCAGAAGCAAATGGGAGATATTCCTTTTGCTGCTCTCCTGATAGCCTCAGGAGTATCTTTTCAGCACAAATTCCTATCTGGGTCTGGAAGCAGGAACAGGGATAGCTTTGCTTCCTTGGAGAGATATATGATTTCTAGCACAGCAACCACAGTCCTCTTGGGGACTCCTCCCCACGGACAGGGAAGAAGGTGAAGAGGCCGATGAATGCTGCCATGCTTTGACACAGAACACATTGAGTCCCTGCAGCTTAGACTGCCCCATCACTGCCCCAGCCAAGACACAGGTGTTTTTTCAGTGTTTCTTACTTTGTTTCCCAGGCATTCAGAGTATCTGGTATTTTGTTTTTTCCCTTTATACCTGAAGAATTTTTTCACCCTAGAATTATCTCAGGCAAAGAAACTGTGTGTCTCCTGGGCTTAGACCACTGTTCCAACAGAAGGGAACAGCTCTGCACCTCTCAGAGGGACTGATGCAGCTCCTCTGTACATGTGTGGTAGCCAAAGCAGTATCAGTTGGTCCCTCCACGCATATGAAGCCCTCTGCACAGCTAAATCAGCACACCCCTGCCCAGGGTGAGAGAAGCAGGAACAACATCCACTTGGATTGCATGATCACAGCAAGGCCTTGATGGATCTGAGCTGCAAAGGGCGGCGTAACAGCATGTGGATACTCTCCCTTGGAAGAGAGGAGTATTCCCACTCCTGCTGCTAACTAGTGCACCACATCTCAGCTCAGCTTGCAGGGCCGAGGAGTTTGAGATGAAGGGTCTGCCCAGGATCAGTAATTAGACCAATCACCAGCAGTTACGGATTTCTCTGGGTTTACACTCTTCCACCTCTCTCTTATACGGCCTAAAAAGACTAGCAATAGTCACAGCTCAAATACTCTATTTAAAGGCTGCCTTGAGGACTAGAAGTTAATTTTAAAACTAACTGACCTAAGCTCTCTGCCATAGTACCTCAGGAAGAGTCTGGAAGGGTGGGGTTACTGCTAATGCTCGTCTAGAGAGTGTGTGTTTTACCTCCCAGCTCTTATTTCGCATTATTAATGTCAAGGTTTTTTAACAAAATTTGTCTTGGTCAATTAACTCAGACGGGGATGCTTGTAACATTCCAAATAAAGCCAACCACATCCTGTGCTCAGAAAGATGAGCGAGCATGGCTCAGGAAACAAGGGAATGACAAGGGCAAAGCATGACTCACACCTACCCTACTCCCACATCCCGGAACACAACCCACCCCACCAGTCTGGCAAGGACACAGACACCAACAACCTCCTGCTCTCCCCACAAGAGTTCTCTCTGCTGTCCTGCACACCAAAGCTAACAGCTGCCCATGGCACAGAAGATACAAAGCCTGTTTTGAAGTATATTTGCCAAGTGGGTCTATCACAACAAAAGCATCACAAAGACACTTGCAATGACACTGTTGCACACTAAAAACAGAAAGAGGGATTCCTTTTCATAGGAAGGTGTTACTTGTGCATCAACATATCTCTTGGTTTGACTTCTATCACATTCAATTACAGTGCACTGAAATTTAAGGTACAGTCCTTACATGACCAGGGCCATGAGGGGCCACCCAGCATCACTGCAGCCAGGTAAGAATCACTCTGGGGAAGCTGGGGCCAATTCCCTTGGCTTTCAGTAGTTACACTATGCAGTGGGTCCCTTCACATGTTTTTTTTTTCCTTACCTGGATGAGCACTGCTGTGGAATTGGAAGGCAATGACTGGTTGGCATAGAAGAAGGATGCAGGCAGAGCTATATTAATCCTTGACTGCTGAATGAGTATGTTTCCCTTCCCAAAAACACCTCCGTCTGTTCCCAAACAAAAAACATTTGTGTATCAAACCATCCAAGTATTTCCCCAAACTATGTCATATCCAAGAGAAAGGAGTAGTTCCAGGGAAACCTGGACAAAAAAGTAATTTAGAACTTCTTCACAGATCTGAAACAAAGTGTTTTGACTATCAGAAATTCATCTCTTGGCTGAAAAAAACTTTTTACCAAACTCCTCTCGAATTTAGGGTCCTCACAGAACCTGTACTTTCACATAAAGAGAAGTATTGTACAAATAGTGAGGAAGGATTTTTAAAAGTCGATCATCTGAACTCGCCACTTTTTCTGAGGAATAAATTCACAAGTATATTTTTTGCTGCAGGAATTATAGCACATGTCATTTCCAACCAGAACATGTACTACCCATCTCAAATCTGAGCTATGGTCAGAGCAGGCACAAAACCGTGGGTGCCTGGAGTGAGAATCGCCTCCAGCTCCCCCCAGGCTTTCCTCATCAAGTCAACTGCTAATGAAGAGCTTGTAAGCGCCCATCTTAGGGGAGCAGCCCCCACATGCTGCGTGGGCAGGCCAGACCTTGCCTCAGACTTCACCTGGTGTGACAGGCAAGATGGGACAGGATGGGGAAGACTCCAGCAAGCACCAAGATCTGCGAGGGATGAGGCTCACGTGGAAAAAAGCAATCTGCTGGTGACCATGATGAGAGCACAGGTAAATGGCTAGTTTAGGTGAGTATTTATTCATACTGCCCCCACACTTTCATACTCCGATCAACAGAAATAAGGACTGCTCTACACATTTGGTCTTTAGGCCAGATACCACCTAAAAGGTCTCAGCAGATGTTAGCTCTTGCCAGCCATAGACTACAAATGCCCGGGTGCAGGTCCAGACCATACCACTTCTGGCCATGCAAAACCCACTGAAATTCCCCCCACAACCTTTCTGTTCCATCCCAGCCCCTCCAGAAGCTCGTTCCTGCCCTCGTGTGCAGCTCTCTGTGCTGGTGCAGCTACCAGCTTTCAGTGGAACCAAGGGAACCACGCGGGATCTTCCCGAGCTGCCTTCACAACAAACCACCACAAGCACACATCCCTACTCAAACATTTCTGGATGAGCTCCCTGGTTCAGGATTGCCAATCCCAGCAGTATTCCAGCTTTGTACCGCTCACACCTGCACAGACCTGTGCTGACTTCTGGGGTGTCTCTCTGCCACAATACACATCAGCCAGTCCCTTGCACAGCCACCTCTGTGACATCCCATCCCAAGAAGCAGCCTGCTCACAACTGAACTGCAAACCATGTCAGTTCCATTATCTGCCCCAGAACACATGAATAACTGTAGCTAACAAAATAAATAAAGGCCAGTCTGCAATTCAGGAGTGCAGAAAGATAACTACTTTGATTTGCAGTACAAACTAGAACTTGAGGTAAAGCCAGACTGATTTCTACTAATTAGAGTCATAGAATCCCAGGCTGGTTTGGGTTGGAAGAGACCTTCAAGATCGTATCATTCCACATGTCCTACCACAGGCAGGGACACCTTCCTCAAGTTGCTCCAAGCCCCATTTAACCTGGCTTTAAATATTTCCAGGGATGGGGCAGCCACATCTTCCCTGGGCAACCTGTGCCACAGCCTCACAAAAATTCTCTCCCTTTTAGTTCATTGAGCAGAGATGCGGGAATTACACAGAGCAGAACAGGAGCTGTAGCTGCTGCACAGCTGTGACAGGTAAGTCAAGGAGCTGCTGAAACAGGCTACTGTGGCCATCTAGCAGCCCAAGAAAAAGAGTTTCCAGGATAATCTTCCATTAGTGAATCCTGCTTTGGGCTGCACAGCCCACCTGTGCTGGATGGCAGCAGCCAGCTCCCCAAATCCTTCCTCGTGTAACTGAGGGCACAGCATCACATCCTGGAGATCCCCTGAGCTCTTCCAAGGGAGAGCACAGCCCACATGTCCCAGCACACACAGGCACTGCCTGTGTCCTTCTGCTTGCTGATGCCCAATGCTGCAGATCAAAGGTGGGATCAATACCACGCTCCTGTGAAAACCAGTGTTGAGGGCAGCTATTTGACACTGACTAGAAACAGAAGTAAAACTGACCTCATCGATGTCATTTTCCAAACAAAGGCAGTGAGTAAGGAGCAGACTAGCAATGCCAAGAGCAAAAGACTAATTTGGTGGGGGCTTTCTATTTTTAATTATTTCACATTTAATATCCATGTTCTTGATCTACAGAGATTTATGATATCTTTGGGCCTACACATTTGGGTAAGGTTGTGTGTGCATTTAAGAGACTGTAGGATTGAAGCCCAACTTTTTACTAAGTACTAGGTAAGCAAATTTGCTTAATAGGAATTTTAATTTGCCATTACTCCTTTAAAAATGTATTTGTTCTCTGCTAAATAGTAATAAATTAGCCTAACAGCAATCATTTATATTTCTTTAGCATCTTGGAAGCCTCTCAATACATTTTTTACCAACCACAGCAGCCCAATGAAGCTAAATCAACTTCCACATGTACATCTCACAGGGCTTGGTTTGAAGATGGGGTCTTTACAGTAGAAAGCCTGAATTTTTCACTAACTCACTGGAAAGATATATTTATAATTTCAAGTGGGAGGGAAGATGCACAGTGGCTCTGCAAGAAGAGTTTAATCTCTTTAAGAGTTTAATCTCTTTAAGAAATTCTTCATTTCATCAGATTTTGTACCCTGCCTACCACCACACATAAGGAAATTCACACACAGCAAGCCCAGCCCTTCCAAGAAGGCTGACACAGCCTCCTGCACACCTGGGCTTTCACACACAGGTGCCCGTGCCTGCCCTTGCACCACACCAGATCCTCTCAGCTCTCGAGGTGGGCACTTCTCCCAGTGCAGAGATGCAGCAGATCCAGCCCTGGCACAAGAGCCCAGGCCTGCTTGTAGCCTTGGTGCTTGGACCAATCCTGGAGAAATCTGTGTTTCACAAGTTCTACAAAGCTTTTCTGGGGGGTTTGCCTGCTTCCAAAGTTCTCTCCCCAAATTCAGAGGGGTATTATCCACTGAGAAGAGGCTGGAGAGGCAACAGACACTAACCAGGCAAGCATCTCCAAACTGGAGCCCTAAAATGTCTGTATTT
The DNA here is from genome assembly GCA_013400315.1 of Bombycilla garrulus. Lineage (NCBI taxonomy): Eukaryota > Metazoa > Chordata > Aves > Passeriformes > Bombycillidae > Bombycilla > Bombycilla garrulus. The sequence continues at coordinate 1,670 of VXBU01006906.1, read as the reverse complement.
TAGCATTCCTCCTCTCCATCATAACCTGCAGCACGTATCACAACCCATTTCACTCCCAACATCATCCCTAAAGCAACATTGCTGCAAAGGCAAGGAGGAGAATGAACAGCAATGCCTAAAGAGGAAGTGAGGCTGACCTAGGGTGGACAAGAGAAACCATACTACCTCTCCCCAAAACAGCCATGCTGCTGTCCCTTCTCCCCACCAAACCGAGCTGTTCACTTGAGTGCAGCTGATAGTAATGAAGGACTGGGTGGAAATACATTTTTTGTTCTGCCTGGCTGGGGACTGCTGGAGCCAGGGTTATTTGCTATGCACGGCAAGCAGGCAGCACTCCCTCATTAGCAGGCCACTCGTCTGCTCCAGCCACCTTCATTATTGGTTCAAAGGAGTGTGCCCAGCCATTATTGCCCGCTCCAGAAACTCAGCCTAATTGGCTTAGGGAACGTACAGGTTAAGAGCATGAACAGCTCTGCAGCTGGCACAGTTTTGCCAAGTCATGATTTTATGAGTTTAGGGAATTGCATATCCTCAGGTCCTGGAGTCTTCGGCAATGCACTTAACCTCACTTTTTACATCGGCTGAAGGGGACAGGATGCTTCTAATCCTCATGGCTATAGGGGGAAAGAGTGGCCCTTAAAGGACTGCAAGCCAGATAGAAGAAGTTTACAAGTTTTTTTTCTCTTTATTCTTTGAATTTGCAGACCATTTCCCAGGGAAGAGCTGGTAATGTAACTTCCACAAATGTGAAAAAACAGGCATGTTTGCTTTGAGCCAAGGAAGCAGCCAGCTCCAGAGCCCACTGCTCTGGGCAGTGAAGCTCTTTCTGTCCTGTGAAGCCACAGCACAGGCAGAGTCCCCCAAGGCCAGGAAACCACTGTCCCCAGGCACCAGCCAACGCCTGCAGCCCAGACTCACCAACCCAGTCCTGCCTACAGGGCTGGTGTCATTCCATCCATCATCACAATCTAACTCAAGAGAGAGGGCAGGAACAAGGGCTAAGAGAGCCCCTTCTCCAGCCACAAGCACCACCAAAACACAGCCAGCAATCTGTACCTTCAGTTCCCAAGCTGTTCCTGTCCAAATGATCAAGCATCCATACTTCTCCTGAGGCTTTTGCAGAGGTCTTCTCCTCTAAAGCTGAAGCAACAAAACAGAACTGTTCCCCCAATTCATCCTTGCTCACACACTACTCCCAGTGCCCAGACTATCTCTGTTCCTCTGGTCAGCATGGTCTATTACATCGTTAAGAGTTCCAAGTGCTGCAATGCTCACCTGCTGAGTCTCCCTCTTGGTGCCACCTGTTTGCAATTACCAGGGATGAGCCAGGGACATTACTGGTGGGCTACCCCCACCCTGGCCTTGCTACCACCTGAAACTTGGGCCCTAACACATCTCAGCTGCCCACTGTTTTCCAAGCCTCTTGAAATCCTGACTGGATTTCCTGGGGCCTGTACGCTAGGCAGACATTTGCTTTGGTGCTTGTTAGGGGTTACGATTTTTCCTTTTTTTCTCGTACGGAATTTTGTCCCATCCGATGCTAAAACACCGTAAGGACCACTACTTAAGAGAGACACAGGAAGGTGCCACGGGAAGGGTGTGGCTGGCTGTGTAAGAGCTGTGGAGTTTCTCTTGGAAGGGCAGAAATACCTCGAGATTTGTCTGGGGGA
>VXBU01006904.1:224176-335078 GCA_013400315.1 Bombycilla garrulus | reverse complement strand
ATACAACCTGACACCCTGTCAGTCAGGGTGTTGGTAGCAGTCCAGTTTGAATGGTGGCTCCAGTAGTCCTCCTGGAGTGACAGATGGTTCTGCTGAAGCAGAGATCCTGTAGAAGGGCGAAGTTTTCCTCCAATGATCCAGTGGTGATGTTGAAGGGTCTGGTCCTTCCTCTGGGAATCCAGTGGGAGAGAAGGCTGCTCCTCTGGGAATCCAGTAGAAGGCAGATGCCTGTTCTGTCCAAATGCCCGGATTATATCCAGGTGGGAATGCTTGGCTCCTCCCCCTGAGCAGAGCTTCTCACAATGGGCTGATGTCATTCTCTGAGTCATGGGGTGGGTCCTTGATTGCCCATTAAACAGGAAATGGCTCCCGGAGGGAGTTATCTATGACTCATGGGGCAAGGCATTGATGGCCCATTAACAGGAGATGGTCTGGGGGAGGAGGCAAGGAAAACACTGCCCTTCCTGGTTTCAACAGTTCATGAAGATGGAGATAGAATACAGACCTTCTGGAATATTTTTACATTGTAACCTAGGACACTTTGAAAAGTAAATGAGGGCAGGACTTCAAGCCTTTAAAAAAAAAAGTTTTAGCATGTACAAGTAGAAAATAAAAAGGGTTTCTGTGATGTAGAAAGTCTTTCCAAGATTTTTGCTGTGGGTGGAGAAGCCTGTCACTCCTACCAATGACAGGAGGGTTGTGTGGTGAGGTCTGTGGGGATGTGCAGGGCCACTGTCACTGGTGCAGGCAGAGGGAATAGAAACTAAGTGCATTTTGGAGCGTCAGTAACAGAACTGCATCACCATGGCAAATAACAAATGTTTCTCCAGATGTGTTGGGTTCAATGCCTCACTCTGGCCGAGCTGAGAGCCTTTTGCAGCTGAGGAAATGCCACATAAAGCCAGTGCCACACACAGCAGCTGCCCTTGGAGAAGGCGCCTGCAGGCTCCATCCAGGGCCCCCCAGGAGGGACGGGGCAAAGGGAGCTGGCAGCTCCAGGCAGCTTTCTCTGGGGAGCTCTTCCCAGGCACCAGGACCAGGAGTCATCCTCCACCCCTTCGAGGGGCATGGCCACAGTTAGGACAGCTTCTATGACAGGAGAGAGAGAAATAGGAGCTACGCGGCTAATTCCTAAGCTTACATCCCACTTTTTCCCATTAAAGTTGCCCTTTAGTTGTACAGAATATTTGCTGTCAGTGCATTGGAAGCAGTTCCTCCTTGAAGAGGGGATAATTCATTTTCCCAGACTCTGGGAGCTGGATTTGTTATTTGTTCTGGCTTCAGGAGGAACCTGACCCATCTGCTGCTTTGCTGAGCAGAGAAGATAATTTCTTCTGAAAACTGCCCTTATCATGAAACCCGCCTCCAATGTTGATCCAATCTGTGTCGGGCAATTCTTATAGTGCAGAACTAAAACTGGAAAGTTATCTACAGAGCTCCATCATTTGGAGAAACTGCCATGACCTTCTTTTTGCAGAAATATTTGTTCCACTGGACAAGTATTTTACGCTGTAGCTCACCATGTTCTCCAGTTCTTGTATAAATCATAGGGATAATGTATTTTCACTTTGTCAGAATATTGTAGCTACATATCTCAGCTTGAATTTCTGTGGTAACTTTTCAACCCAAAGTACTTTTAATTAGATTTAGATTAATTTAGACAGCACAAACAAGTCCTAAATACATGAGACAGCTGCTCTGTCTGCTGTGATAAGCAAACTAAAAGAGGTCATGTTTGCATTTGTCATAGCTCAGGATCTGCTGGCAAGGATAGATTGCAAAGGTGGGATGGATGGTTTCTTCCCTGGCAGATGCAGACCATGAACATGAAAGGATGCGAATAAACTGGTGAACCTTAGTGACGGAACAGAGTTCCTAGGCACAGGAGAGCTGTCTCCCAGCGATGCTGGCAGCAGGAAATGGGCACTCCAGCAAGAAGGATGTCTCAGAGTCTCACTTGCCAGTACAGAGATGGAAGCTGAGCATGAAGTACCTGAGGAAACTTCTTGGTGGGTTACCTTGGTGGGAGACTGGAGGTGTACTGGGGGGAAAGGCAAATTACAGCCGGTTTAATACCCTATTTACTAAACAATGACATTCTTATGGGCCTAGAAATCAGGACATAGGTCCTCATCCACAATTTGATTCATACCCAGCCCATCCAGGGCTTTGGTTTGGCCCCATATGCAGATCTGCCTCCAAATTGTCAGTCTTAACCTGCATTCACTTTTTGTGCAGCACATTTCTCCATGTCACGCTAGCAGCTTCAGTTTGAAGTGTTCCTCACATTTGCATCTTAATTCTGATTCTAAAATCAAGACTGGGGATTTTTTCAGATTTGGTTTTCAGTGACAAAATAGACTGCAAAAGTAAAAATGCTTTCATCATTTGGAGAAAGGAAGTGGAAGGTTCTGATGCTGCTGCTTCTCCCAAAGCTGGAATGTAACTCTACGTTTTTTTCCTATTGCTACCCTTTTTCCTATTGCTCTACCTTTCTTCCTCTTGCATCCTGCAGATCTCATTAAGCTGTTTGTGAGCTTTAGATTTCTAAAAAGCAGGTCTGGCTGACTCCTTCAGTGCCAGGAGAAGCTGCTGTGTAATTGAGTCTCACTCTGTTGGTGCATTTCCCTGTAAGGAATCCGTGGCTACCACGGGTGGGCATGTGCTGTCTTGCACTTCTTGCATGGCTCTGGGTATTTGAGGGCTCCCTTTTGTGGTTTCTTTAAATAAAATAAAGTTTTTTGAGCCCCAAAAAACTTCCTTCCTTCCTTGACGCACATTATGAACAACAGCTCTGTCTAATTTAAAAGGGTGTTTTTTCTTAGATACCGAAGAGGAGATATTATAAGGAGAAAAAAAAAATACTAAGAGAATTTCACATTTACTTCTGCATGCAATAAAGTCATAACTGTTTCCTGAGAACTGAATTTTCTCTTCTGGTGAAAAAAACTGGCAATAATGTTTGAGTATAAATGTCTTTAAATGTGCTTCCTTTATTATTCATTCCATAAAACTCTTCTAAAAATGGGGACAGTAGCTATGAATGTACAGTATATTTTTCCTGTATTATTTCAGTACTTCCTACCTCAGGATTTGGAAGAAAAAAAAATATGCATCCCTGTCAAAATGCAATCTCCTGACAGCATTGGCAGAGGCAAACTTCAGAAATGTACAAAAACTGTGTCTTCATATTGTGGATGGTGCAGAAGGTGATAAGAAGCTTAGAGGATAAAATATCTTGGAGGAAAGGAGGATTAACCTCTCTTACTGAGAGTGGAACAGATACCAAGAAATTTTATTTTTGCCTGAATTGCATGCCTGGTTTGAATGCATTCATATTTGTGGGAGGATGTTCTGGGGGAGGGTATGTGGGAAGGAACTGTAGTTCTTGAATTTTGCACTCTGGCTGCATTGGCAGAGCAGACTCGGGAGCTGATATGCAGCTATTTTGCTTAAGAAATGTGTTTTTCTTACTGGGAAGGGTAATTTATTAAAAAAAAAATTTTAAAAAGACAGTTAAAAAGGCACCTCCATTCCTGGCAACTTTTCCTTCCTGATCTGCCTCATCTTTCTTTGGGGCAGAATCAGCTCTCAGCCTGGGTGAATCCACCAGTGAATGTCCAGGCCAGCCATGGCTGACTCCCAGTTGTTGATCTTGGATGGGACCAGGAAACACAATCCTCTTTTGTGGGGGATTTCGAGTCTGATCATTTTGGTGCTGGTCCAATCCAAACCAAAACTCAAGCATTTTGGAATTCTGCATGAAAGGCAGCAGTGCCTTAGGGGAAGGGAGCTTTGCTGGCTGTCCTGGAGCCGTGGGTCTTCAAAGTTCTGAAGTATCTGAAGTGAGGAGGTCAAGAGGATGGAGCCAGGCTCTTCTGCGTGCTGCTGAGCAACAAAATGAGAGGCAAGGGGCAGAAACTTATGCATGGGGAGTTCCACCCGAATATGAGGAAGAATTTCTTTGCTGTGCAGGTGACCAATCACTGGAACAAGTTGTCCAGAGAGAGTGTGGAGTCTTCTTCTCTGGATATATCCCAAAGGCAGCTGGACACAATCCTGAATGCCAGGGGTGCTCTAGGGAATCCTGCTTGAGCAGATAGTTAGGACTAGATGATCCCCAGTGTCTCCTTCCAGCTTTCCCCCTTCCTGTGACCCTGTGATTCTGAGCTCTCCAAGACTGTGTAAAGTAGGCAGGCAGAGGGCCAGGCAGATCCCTAACAGACCTCTTATTTCCATGGAATCTGCAGTGGGAGACTCACAGTGCTGAGAGCATCTCTGCCAGGGTAGGTCTGACAGATAAAACTATTGAAACAAAGGGGAGGCTCTGAACTGACACCTGGAGTCAGGATACCAATGCAAAGTGGGGGATTTTGGGCATTTTAGCTGGAGCTTCCCAAACACCTGACTCCAGTGCTCCTCCACCTGGACAGGGGGCCAGGCTCTCCACATGGGCGATGGGAGACCACAGCACCCTTCAGGCTCAGAGAAACCAGCCTTGTCCTTGTTCAAGATGGTCAGCACTCTCCTCTTGCTGCTGCTCAGGACTTTTTATTCCATGCATGGCACAGCTCCGGTTGCCCTACTGAATGTTTTAGAAAACATCGCTTCAAATAAAATCTCCAAGGCTTAACTTAGACAAGAATATTTAAACTTTTCCATAGACATGAAGTCACCAGTTGGCACTAATCTGTGTTTATAGAAATAAAATCTGCTGGTTATTATTTGCTCTTCTGTTAGTTAAGCTGCTTTAACCCGTGCTGCTTCCACACCGGCCTCTGTTCAGAGGTAGCCTAACAGGTGGTGAACTTCTAAAAGGGTTGGTATTTCAGAGGTTGAATGAGTTCCACTGCTAAATAGTTTAAAATTTGTCGAAGTCAGAACTGAACGATACTTAATGCGCTTGGCTTTTAGATTAGACATCTCTGGCTATGCCTGAATCCCTCTCCTGTGGGAATCCCTTTCCTCAGCACCTCAATTTGAGAAATGGCTGAAATTCAAAATAAATATTACAGAATAATTGTGGGAAGCAAAGATTGTGTTCATAATAATTTATTGTATCAAGAAAATTATTTGGGAGTGGTATTTAATCAGCCAGCAAAGAGAATTATATCTTAGGCCACTCTTACCCATTGGTACAAGTTATATTTCAGAGGCTTTAGCAGAGGAAATGATCTGTTCCTGGAGGAGCTCTGGTTCAACGGTTAAAAATGGAAAATATTTGGAAGATATTGTGAGAGTTGGCAATCAATTTGTGTTAGAGAAGCAGAAAGCTGGAGAAAAATTAATTACAATGCAAATGATTTTGCATTCTTCACCTACTTATAATCAGTTTCTAGATATTTCTGACAATGAAAATAGGAGAGGTAATTAAAAGAAAAATATTACAGAAAGATGATCAAAAGCCAATATTCCAAACTGCTGTTCCAAAAGAAGATGATAATAATGAAAACTGACCCCTCAAAAAAAATCACTGAATACAAAGACCAATCTTGAATAGGTGTCTTAAGTTGCATATTATTTCTGTCACTTTCAGGAGCACCAAAATGGTCCTTTTTTTCTTTTTTCTTTCTTTTTTTGTTTTTTTAACTATGTCCACAGGCAAGTGAAAGGACTTCATTGTTAATGTTTGTGGTGTAAATGTTTCTAAGCATTAAATGGCAGCCTGTGTTGTTTATATTGGATTTAGATCCAAAGCAGCTCTTGAAGCTGTTTTGTCAGGTGTTAAACTGCACAGAAAGACACCACATTTCTGACTTTGCAATGGTACCATAAATTATCAGATTATAAGGGGAGGACAGTATCCTATTATTGTAGGAATTTTCTACAGTTACCAATGACAGTCACAAAGTAAAAGTCTGAGCATTTTTAGGTAGTCTGTCCCCAGAATGAAAGTTTGCGTTAAATGTATTTTCTGCCTTGTGAGCTGTTGAGATGTGCAAGTATTTACAGTCAAATGGATCTCAGACAAAAACCTGCTATGATCCAAGACCTTGGAGGTCAAAGGAAAAGCCATCGTTTTCCTTCAGTTTACCACTAATTTTGAGGATGTAGATAATCATAGATGTAAGAGAGCATAAGATTTTCTCACTATAAACTTGTCATTTTCTAGAGGTATACAGAGTGGTTGTTTACTTTCAGACCTAAACCAGAAGGCATAAAAAAAATTAGGTTTCTAACTGATAGATTCAATAAGAGAATTGAAGAACCCAAGATGGGTATTTCAAAGCAAATGAAAACTTTTGATCCATATTTAGCTGCAGTTTATTTGGAAGCTGCAGATGAATTAGTTAACAGCTGATGCAAATAACTATGAGTGGGCAAAGGGCCCTGACTTCTCATATCTCTCCTGAAACACAGAAAAACTCCTAGAAAATACTGCTTCATATTTTGAAGAAACCATCCTGTGGCCTTTGTGGACCATTTTTTTGTTTTAATCTGGTTTATGTTCCTAGCCCTTAAAGGCAAATAAAGTTAAGCAAAGAGGAATGCTCATCATTTTCCTCTGCAACTGTATGGTGGTATTTCTGGTTGTGTTGGCCTGGAAACCTAAGTCATAGCTTACATTCCTAATATCATACAAGAGACTCTTTGGATGATTGCATTTTCACTGGCTCAAAGTGCACAGATACTTTGAAGTGGCAGCATCCAGCTGCAATCTCTGTAACCAGCCTGGAGTACACATCCCAAGGGAATGATGTCCAGGATGAAAACATATTGTTAAATAATAAATAATATTACTGAACCTTCCACACATGTCATTCTAATCTCCTGGGAAACATTTAAATTTAGCTTAACACTCAACCCAGTCAGCACAACTGGCCTTGCCTACCCCAGGCTTTGGTGGCAGAACTTTGGATCTGTAAATTAGATTTATTGTAGCTCTGATCCTTCATTTTTCTACAGCAGGTAGGATGTAGTATATACTGCACAAATCTATGGAGCAATTAGGAAAATTTCTTTCTTTTTTTTTTTTTTTTTTGTAAGAAAAAAACTAATAAAAACATTCNTTTGTTTTGTTTTCTTGCCAGAGGTTGTAGTATCATTGTTCTTATCTCCACAACATTGAATAGATAAAAATGGGAGGAGCCTGTGCTTTTACGTTCAGACAAAGAGAAGACGTCTGACTAACAAACGTTCTTATAGCTGTTCCCTCACCGCTATTGGGCTGTTGTCCTTGTTTGCAAGATGGGGATTTTCTCCCAGGATTTCACTTAGTCAGTGACTTGCAATTTCAGGTACTCCGCTTCTCATCCTGACTAGGACATGAAACCTGTGTTTTTCTGGTCAAATGGATATCGTCGTTTTGAGCAGACTCACTGCACTGTAACAAAGCTTTATTTGTCAGCTCCAAACCAGGAATTGCTGTCTCTAGAGAGCATGAACATGAGTAGCCAGCTGGACATTCCCAGTAACTTCACCTTTCACTGATGCCTAATGCATTAGGAGTGATAATGGCCCGCTGCTGACCCACTTAATGAAAACCTGTGTAGGTGATGCTGCTCTGAGTGTGTTTGCAAACAAACAAGGAGATCTACCCTCTAGGCAGGCTGCAGCCTGGGAATGAGGTATCATTATGCGTGCGTAGGCAGGGAAGATATTTGCAGTGGAATTAGGGCCCCATTGAAGTGAGTGGCAGAGTTCCCAATGCCTTCAGTTTGGCCAAACATTTGTCCTTCTGTTGGTACTGACTCATAACCCTTGACTGAGTTCAGTGGAGACCAAAGAGCATTAAATTCAGCACTGCAGTGCCGTGGCGCTGCAAAGCAAGCTCTGAACCAGTTAATATCTATAGGGTGTGCAGCAGTTTTCCACCAGCTTTGTTTCAACCCAAATATGTGGAGATTACCTGTAAGTTCTCTGCAGGCATTCACATTTGTCTTGCTAGACAGTACTCTGGGTAATGAGTTTAAATGATGGAATTGTTATCAGGCTGGATAAAGTCCAGTAATGTGGCAAAGACCATAGGCTTCCAGAACAAGATGAGCTACAGATGCAGGATGGACTAAAACACATTTTTAAAGCCTCTCATTTCTATGTGTGTTTCCCATTGAATATGATTGATAGAAGCAGGAAAGCCTAATTTTCTGTATTAAGCATCAACATCCATGCATTTTGTTAAGGCAGAACCCAGCTCCATGTTTTTGTGTTGATCTGAATGTGCTGAGACACTGCAGGGTTCAATTTCAGGCAAGGCAACACTCTCTCATGAAGTCTATGAATTATTATGACTCTATAACTGTGGGGTACAAAAATCCTGGGTATTTGTCTAATTTTAAAAAATTGCAGGTTTTCCAGCAGCATGTAGGACTGGGTGAATCTGTGTGGTGAGGGCAAATAATCTCTGAAAAGAGGACTATGTAATTATGCTTGAAACCGTCCAGTAATGCTGTCCTGCCATGACATATCCATCTCAGATTGTAAGATATATAACTGTGCTCTATCGTCAAAATCTATTTCAACTGGTATGGCTTGGATCACCCTGTTTTCTCATTTGTCTCTGGTATTTCCTGGCCTTTAAATCTCCAGACCACCTGGGGCTCTTAACCCCCTTTAATAAATAGGTCCATCACATTTTCCCCTTGTTCAAAAATATCACAGCTGCTTCCAATATGTTATGCAGGGATCATAAAAATAAGTACAGTATAAAACATTATCATAGCCCTATTTCTACGTTTCTCCGGCACAGCTCAGTTCAAGACATCAGCCCGTCTGCAAACTCTGTGATGTGATTATTCCTTCTAATCACTCTGCTTTAAGACAACCTGAAGGGATGCTGGCACCTTAGTGCCTTGGAATAGCTGCTTAACAGCCGCAAACAACTCTGCGTGTTTCAAAGAGGCAGGCAACATCCTGGTGACAGGACAAGGGAGAATGGCTTTAAACTGGAAGAGAGTAGGTTTAGATTAGATATTAAGAAGAATTTTTTTATTGTGGGGGCAGTGGAAGTGTCCGTGAGGATTGTAGCAACCTGGACTAGCAGAAGGTGTCCCTGCCCCTGGCAGGGGATGTGGAAGTAGAGGATTTTTAAGGTCCCTTCCAACCCAACCCGTGATGTGATTCTGTCCCCAGAGTTTTGCACAGCACAAAGCAAGCTGCTGCTGTCCCTGCCTGGGAAGAGGACACGGAGAGTGTCTGAGCACGGCCAGGACAGCGGCTGCACCTGCGGTGGCCCTGGGCTCTGTCCCCGTGTCTGGGAGTCTCCGCCACTAATGGGTCTCGACAGAAGGGAGCCGTGGCTTTCAGACAGCGTTCCTTTGAAATACTGCCTGAACCCATGTGCATGTGTGACCTGAGCTAACAGAGGAGCTGTCAAATACTGATGCATGTTGTTTGGGTTTGCTATTACTAATCCTGTTATTCTCCTCACACCGACTGAGGTGATATAAATGTCTCTGCAGACCCCAGGGTTTTATTCAAACACATTTCAGGCTGTTTTCATGAATTAACAGGATCTAGGTGATGAGCCTCTATTGAGGTTCAGCACCCACACTTGCAGGGGTCAGGATTTTACCCAGCACAGTTGTACTGTATATTATTTACAAATTGCAAACAGCTTGAACGTAAGGAGTAAACAGTTACAATGTTCCTGATTTGTATTTAGCCTGCATTACAAGCAGACATCTGCAAATCATTACACAGAAAAAAGTGCATCACGTATAGGATGTACTAAATGTAATTCTCATCTATAATTTGTTGTGGTCTGGTTTCATTGGGGTCTTTTTAATTGCTCCAAAGGTGCCAATGCATGCACTGAAATCAACATTATGTAGTAGTCAACAATGGGCATTTTTGTCTGTTGTACTGATAGTTCCTCCTCCTGGAGAACAAGGTTGTATATGAGATTTAAGAATGAAAAAGTACAACAATTCACTTTGTTGGCTCCCTTTGAGGTCCCTTCCAACCCAAACCATTCTGTGATTTCATGAATTTCCACCCTGACGCATGCTGTTGTCCAGGCAGTTTGGAAGTTCTAGAAATAAAACACATGTTTCCAAGAAAGAGACGGATATCTTTCATCACTGTAAAGGCACGAACTACATGCAAAAGCCCTATTAATAACAAATTATACCGACGGCGTTTTCTGCTGAGGTAAACTTTGAAGTACATACTTCTGCAGATAATTCCATCTTCTTTTCACAGGTCATTTTTCTTTCTTGCTGCATTTTCTGGTTTTCAGTACCATCAGTGATTAAATAACCCTCACAGCCAACCTTGCGGGGGCATCACATGGGGTACCTAGATATAGTTTAATCACAGGCAGCATGGAAAACAAGACCTGAAAATTATATTTTATCTCCTACAGATAATTTTCTTTCCAGCTCGCTTCTCTGCATGGTAAACTGCAAAATATTTTGAAAAACTGAAAATCTGTTCTTAATCCAGTCTATTCAGGCTTAAGTATTCCTGCAAAGGAAAATCATAACAAATGGTTAAGAAAATGATCCTTCCTTCAGAAGTACTTCTGAAAGTTTACCTTGGGAATGAAAGGGATTTCAAATTAACTTTGTCATCTTTAACCAAACCTTCATCATTATTTTAATGTTTCACTTTCCTCCACGCTTCTAGAAAGCACTGATTGCAGATCTAATCACAGATCAAACAGTTCAGCAATATCTCCAGTGAGAAAAAAATCAGTTCCTTGAGCTAAAATAAAAATTACAAGTTTGGCTCTCAAAATGATGACCAATAAACTGGCAAATGGTATTTTAAGAACCCTTAACAACCAGAGAGCCAGATGATGTAAACAGATTTATTTTAGATACAGAGAGCTTCCACAGCCCCAATCTGGCCAAAAATTTTCACTAGTTATTTTAGTAAGATTTCTATGAGTTGTCTGAAGTTTGTTTGCGGGATGCATTCTCAGTAAAGAAGGGTCATCTTCTGTTCTGTTTTCCACTTTAGTCTTGTTTTCTAGTCTTATGTTAAGCCTGCTTATAAAAACCCCACAAAAGGTGAGATTGTACCATCAAAAATCCCGAACATTCCATGGTGTCTCGGAATTAAAATGGTACCAAAGCATTTCCAACCATATCTCTGTTTTCCAGAGCACATTTTCACCATTCAGCATGAGGAGTGCAGCTCATGAGCTCATTGCAACGACCTCACGCATCCATCCAGCAAACTTGGCCCCTTTCCATGGCCATGAATCATTCACAGCTAGGCCTGGATCTCTGTGAATGTGTGCAAACCACTTATTTTTAGCAAGCTCCTTGTCAAGAAAGCGATGACTTCTCTCCCTTGGGCTCTCCTGCTCTCGAGTGCCAGCAGAGCTCTGGTGACACCGGCCGCGGTGCTGCTGTGATGCCTTTCCAATTAGCAAAGGTTCTGTGATGAAGAGCCACTCAGGGGCTTCAATGCCAAAAAATCCTAAACCAAATCAGCTGTAAAATCTTAGACTTCTTCTCCTTGTTAAGCCCAGGGAGCTCTGGGTTGTCTGCAGTTCCTCTGCATCACTAGAGATGAAATTTTCTCTGACTTCCAAACATGGTAGCAAAGCTGGAAAAGAGGATGGGTTTGCTCTGACAGGATGATAAAAGTGAGAGATTTGCTGTGTTTGCACATTGTGCTTCTATTCTCAAAATGACTGGGTTATGACCAACGGTAAGGAAATTAAACAAGGTTTGGATTTGTCCTTCAGGTTATAAACAGCTCTATTATTTACAAGGTACTTGGCACTTGACTCAATTGTAGCAGGATTGTTAACAGCGGCTAAATTAAAGTTGTCTAAAGATTTCCATTAGCACAGGCAAGAAAGATTCCTAAGGATGTGTGTATATGATCTTTGACTTTCACAAAAAAAGTCAAATAGTTATTGTAATTTTTTCCATACTCATTTTTAGATACCTTAAAAAGAAGCTTGAACTTTTCAGTGCAGGTCAGCTTTTGGCTTCAGTTTTCTACCTTTCTTTTCCTTTTTTTGTTTTGTTTTTTTTTAAGAAATCTCTGGTGTGGGGCTTAAGATTTGAACAACCACAATTATATGTGGGATTGCAGATGGATCAGCACAGAGCACTGGGAGAAGCCCATTAGCTCCAGCCTCCTCATTCAAGAGTCTCTGCTTGACAAACTGAGTCTGAGGGCCCAAGACTTCCTATTGCCCTGGTTTTTTAATTTTGTCTAATCAAGAAAGTGAAAGTAGAGGCCATGGCTTTTTCTTTGGTTTTGTTTGTTTGTTTTTCTTGAAAAAAACCCTCAAAATAATTTTGAAGACTGCTAAATTTTTGACAGTGGAGATGCCAATCAGGTCAGGACCGACTCCTAACCATCCTTTTTTTCTTGCAGTTAAACTTTCTCTAAAGTGCCTCCTATTTTGTAATATCCCATTCTAAAATCAACTGAGCAATCACACACACATCACAGCAGATACCAGTGTATTGATTTGATGCTAGAGCATCCCCACAATATTTCAGCTTCCATTAATTACATAAATGCTCTTTGGCCCAAGATTTCTGATGAGACATGGGCCGTGTATACACTTTTTTTTCCCCTGTAGTTTACACCATCCCAGCATTAGCTGTTGTAGCAGCAGACACTTTGCATGTTCAATAAACATTATGTAGCCAAAAAATGTGATATGCAGTTGCTTCCCCACTGCAGTACTGCATGCGTACAAGTAACTATCACCTCTCTGCAGCTCAAAGGTTTACTATAAGATTATTTTTACAAAAGCATGACTTTATTTACAAAATAATTACATCTTGGAATGCACATAGCACTGAAATGATATCAGGTTCATCCAGGGGAGTTTATTAGGTGTATTAGCTGTGGTGCCTTTCCTTGGAGAAGTGACATGGAATGGGAATAGTATTCATGAAATACTGATGGACTGGGAGGAAATGCTGCATTTCCTTTGTTCTTTACATGTTCTATAAATACTTCATGTGTTTTTTAAAGCTCTGTTATTTCTGGAAGCCTAGCTACTCTCTTGTTTAATTTTTCCTGAATCCTTTAAGGCTGCAGATAGCTTGGGATACACACAGGCTTAACATTCCATATTTATGCTCAGCTAATAGGCACCACATGAAGATTAGGAATGTAAACGGGTTGTGAGGGACAGAGAGGGAAGTTTTTAGCATGTTTAAAAAAGGACTAGACTTTTCACCTTTCTCTTTAAAAAAAAAAAAAAAAAAAAAAAAAAAAAAAAGATAAAGGTCATCAGAGTACCCTAAACTCGATCAGATATTGGAATGGTCCTGTGAACTATCATTTGTCACAGCCAGTGTTTGGCTCCAGCTTGTCTTGCTCATAACCAGCTTCTTCCCCTTAGGAGAAAGTATTGCCAAATATAAAAACGTTCTCCCTTTACCTCTGAAAGTAAGTGCAATCCTTTTCTTGCCACAATACCCCTATCACACCCCCAAATAATGAGCAACTGGAATGTTCTGTCTATGGCAGTACGTGGAACAGAGGTGCTTTTTAAATACCAGAGATATATAAAACTTTGTGCCTGTAAATATACTTAGATCACTGAGTGAAGAAGTTGAAGTGCTTTCAGAAATGATTCAGTACTTTTACCATCCATTTATAAACACGGGTCAACTGATGAAAATTTGTTCGAATCTCAAGCCTAAAATTGTTGAAGATGGTTTTTAGTGCAGTAACAATGTATAAACCATTTTTTTAAAGCAGAGTGTAGCTCCTTAGGACCTAAGTTGCTCAGGTGCTTATGAAAATTTTACTCATTATGTTTCTATTTTCTTTTCTACTATTTGCTTGTTTAAATATACATAGTTGGAAGACAGTGGAAAATGAATCATGGCTAGCAGTCCTTTGATCACTAAAACATAGCAATAACGCTGTTTTGAAAGGTGTCATCCCAACAAAAGCACTCCTCTTGAGCATCCCCGTTTTACTTCAGGGCCTCATATCTTTGCCTGGAAATTCAGCAGTGATGCTGGTTTGGTAATGTCTATTGGGAGCTGCTAGAAAATCACAGAAAAGCTGGGCATGAACAGATTTTCCAGTGCAACTGGAAAAAGAGTGATTTCACTTTATGCTGTGCAAAGAGGTGCAGCAACCTAAATACGTCCTGAAGCCTCAGAATCATAGGACTTCAGAACACATTCTCTTTTATTACCGGCATCTTTGAGCTTATAAGGCACAGGATGATTCAAATGGCAGTAGATATAGGAAGGGTGAGATTTTATGGCACTGCACATCCTGAAAAACGCCTTTCTGCATGAGGAATTCCACTTATAGCAAAGAAATTCCTCACAGCTGAAAAGGCTGAGCAGTGCTACAGGGCTGCCAGAGTGTGGTTTCTTCTGTTTTGAACTCTTCCTCCTCCTACAGGTAGTTTGGAAAGGTCAGGTGGATATTGAGAAAATGGGAGGCCGGTCGGTTGAGCAAATCCCAAGACGCTTTTGTCCAATTCCAAGAAATAGAGCTGGAATCCTGTGCACACCTCAGAAAATAAAAAGTCCCCTAAAATAGAGACAGAACCTTCTGATCTCCCTGGGGATTCAACACTTTTATTTGCAGTGATGATATCTCTAAGAAAGTAAGGCAGCTGCTGATTCACAAAACATAATGGGAGTTTCAAGGGTATTTGCTCAAGTGAGTGAAATCCTGAGATCATGACTACAAATCTTGGCAATTGCTCAATTGCTTTTATTGCAGTTCTGAAGCTCAACTCTCCTATTTCCCCTGTGAAAAACAAAGCCCACGCAGGTTCCTTGTGCTGCATTAGCATTCTCCCACTTGAAGTTCCAATTTCATCTTGATGTCCCACATATCAAGATGGAAACTCCAAAGAAAAATCAGCATTCCCTGTTTTATCTAAGGCAATAAAAAGATACATATATATAGATATAGATACATATAGATATAGTGAAAACTGAAATTAAATTGAAACTGAATTTAAAAATTGCTTTTGAAGCAATCCAAAGCTCTGACTTCTTCAGCCACAGGAAACTATCCAGAGCAGAGACACCTTTTAGAGTCAACAAGAGGTTCTGCTGCCAACAGAGGGTGGAGGAGGATCAAGCCATAAAAGAGGAAAAACAAATTTCCTTGCATGAAGACTTGCTGGCAGTCACCGCGCTGGAGTTAGAGCCCGTTTCTCTTCTGTCACAGGTAAATGAGACAGATGTTTAAGGTGTCAACAGTACCAATACAGCTGTAACCTCCCTGGTGATCACCTTTACTGATGCAGAATGTCCCACAGGAGCACAGGCCCTGTCAGTGTCATTCTCTGGGGGATTTCCTTCAATAAATCATCTAGATACAGTAGCTCTGGAGTTTTATGTCATTTCTTTGGGCTTTCTTCATGGGGGTGAATCTTTCTTGTGTTTCAACAACTCTTCATTCATGTTATCTTAGGGTATTTTGGTCTAAGGACACCACTTTTCTTTATAATTTGTTCAAAGAATTGAACCACTTGAGTTTAATAGTCTTTTTTCATTCACTTTTAGGGAGACTTTCCATCAAGTTCAAAATATTCTAGTCAATGCTAAGTACATTCACTTTTTTAAAAAGAGTGACTTAAATATAATTTTTTTAGAAAATTACTCACCTTGAAAGGCTGAAAGAATTACATCATTTCAGGCTCTGCCCACTCCTTTTAATTCCCACTGAGCTTTCAGACTGGCTTTGGAAATGTGAGACAATTTTTTTCCCTGGAAAATCTTAGGCCTTTGCAATCATTTGTATCGTTGTTCGATCTGTGAAATCTTGATTTGGACTTCCTGGCAGATTTGTACTGAACAGCATCTCTAATCCCTTTTAGGACATGTTTCATAGGCTGAAAGAAGGGGATTTTTTTTTTATATATAGGTAAAATTTTAAACAGGGCTTTACCCAAAAGATTTTCCCCTAACCCAATCCTCTTTAAAACACGAAACCCAACACCAAGTAGACACTAATTCCAATTTGTAACAAAACCAGGGAAAAGGGGAGTGCCAGTGGTTATGCATAATTCTCCATATGAGCCAGACAACTTAATAACAGCACTTATTAGAGAAGCCTTAAAGGTAATCCCATTAAAGCTATTCAGCAGAACACTGATATTTTTCTGAAATCTGCTTGGAAGCAGACAGGATTACTCGAATGAAATGTGAGCAGCTTTCCAGTAAACCTCATCCCCCACCTCTCACTCCCGAAGGCTGCAGACCTTGACGCTCCATCGTTCTTCCCCCCGGACGGGTGAGGCAAAATTACAACTCGGAAACCGGGAGTGATGGAGAGGTGGATGTTCAACCTACAGCTCTTCTCATCCTGGCAGGATGTGAGACCTCAAAGACCCTGGCACAGCTTTCTTTCCTGGCTCTCTGTTGGGGTAATTTGGGTAAAATGATCACAGCATGGGGCAATTAATTTCCCGCAAAAAATTGCCCAAATGTATGGGTACAACAACAAATGTTAGGGAGACCACGACTTACTGTCCAAATGGCCTTGCGCAGATATTGCTCCCCCTTATGTTCTTCAACTTTACCTGCCTCCCCATCCAAGGAAATTCTACAGCTGGAACATGTGAGGTGTTCCTATGATGGCTGGTGGTGAATCCTTGCTGCTGGGAACAAGCAGTGGTGGTTTGACAGGTACAGAGAGGTTTGGAATGAGAGGAAGCCACGATCTTGTTTGAACCTGAAAAAGGGTGAATTTCTGTTTTAAAGCACCTAATCTAAACAGTACTTAAGGAAGGAAACCTTGTGAACTCTTGTTAAAAACTTATAGCTATAATTTAGAAATTCCTTTCATCTAGCATGAAGGGGTTTTTTGCCTGGAAGAAACAAGGATGCAGTGTTCTCATTTGCATGGACTGTGCCAACAAAATAGGGATACTTTTGGCAATGCTGTTTTCACTTCTTAGTTCTACTCTTTTAAATGTCTGTATTTCTCTTGGATCTTCAGAACTCTTGAAGATCCACACATAAATATTCCTTGAAAATGAGTAGATATTTCTGATTTTTATGCTAGCAGTGTCTACTTTATTTGTGTTTAACAATTGGAAAAGATAACTGTACTCTGTGTAAACATTCTGCAAGTAGTTTAATCCAAACTTACAAAGGATATCTGGTTTCCTTAAAGGTGTCCATAATTATATAGCAAAGTTCTGAAATATGTAATTCATCATTTTAGAAACTGGGCTGGAATACTACACGACTCTGGTTTAGGTTTGGAAAAGGGAATGTCATGGATCCAGAGGACTCTTTTTTAGTTCCATTCACCCTGCTTTGGTTTGAGGTAGTGTACTGGAATGACAGCTGAGAGGAAGTTTGTGCACCAGTGAAACCACCCATTCAGGGACTCCCTCTAGACATTATTCAGCCATCTCTGCCATTTCTGCAAGGCTCTAGAAGTGGAATTTTTACCTGGCTTTTGGCTAGCTGCTGGGACTTGTTTTTTGTTTTTTTTTTCCATAATTAAAAGCAACTCTCTGCTTCTAGCAGGATGATGGCTGGATGGTTCTTTCCTTTCATGGCCTTGCTGAAATTGCCAAGGTACCAGGAAGACTGGAAAATGTTGTTAAGCCTTTACAGAATGGTTTGTCTGCTGGCTAAATCAGATCAGAAGCTGCTCATTTACTGGTTTGTGTTTAAAAAATAAGGAAGAAATGCTGCTGATTTTAATTTCTGAATGGTACCCTTTATTAATGAGTTTAACATGCTTTAAAAATGACTGTTTCAGTGTATTTGTTTTGACTGACTGGATTTTCCCCACTTGGACTTGTCCTGACACCAGCACTCCTGTGACTGGTGGCTCACTAGGTGCCTCTGTAAAACATTCCTAATGCGCATGGGACACTCAGAGCTGCTTTTAATGCTGTAGTAGTGGCTCAGGTTTGATAGAGAGAGGGATGTGCTGATCATTTTCCCATTTTTGCAGGAAAACACAGACTTTCTGTGCCCTTCTGTTAATTCTGACCTGTACTCTGGCTCTGACCTGGGTATTTGGGTAACCTGACACCACTTTACTGATCTGTACCTCCTTCTTATGCCTGCTGTCTCTTCCTCGCTGAACTGTGATTTCCTTTTGGCCTGAGGGAATTGAAGTCAAGACAAGGAACAAAAGCTAGCTTTGCCAATATTATGGTGAGCAGAAAGGAAGGAGGGTGTTACTTGCCTTGACAATAATTCAGCTGTGTCTGTCTATATGCTCTGCCTGGCTAAAGACAGCAGGGTTCCTGTGTTGAGTCCATCCATGCTGATCATCTCTGCCGTACCGGAAATGTTCCCATTTTGGTGGCTTTAGTATAATTCCTCAGTTCATTGCAGTTCATGTCTTTTCCTCTCAGCAGAAGGATTTTGCTTCTAATTTGCCCAGAAGCTGTGGATGTTTATTTGTATTTATGGCAACTTTTCCTTTACAATGAGCATTTTGCCTCAATTTGGCCATCAGATTTCTTACAGCTGGAAGTAAAGTGGTTCTATCCATGCAGAAATAGGCCTATTTCAAGTGAAACTGATTCTTGGTACTGATTAATACTTGATTCAGGACCAGGTTGGATGGAGCCCTGAGCAACCTGGTGTAGTGGAAGGTGTCCCTGCCCACAGCTGGGCTTGACACTAGATGATCTTCAAGGTGCCTTCCAACCCAAACCTTCCTCTGATTCTGTCATTCTGTTGTAGATAGAGGTGAATATGGCCCCAGATTCAGCACATTGTTTCTTTTTTCAACTGTCAAGCAGCTGGATGACCTGGAAGTGAATGCTTCTTGTCAAATAAATTGATATTTATACTACTGTTCTCCAGAGCAAAACAAGAAAGTACTGGTGTTTCTGGGAAAGTTTATTTCATGCACTGGTCACATACAGTTCCTTTCAAAAATATAACAGATAAAGTGCTGCTTAGGGTTGTTTTTCTCTCCTTGCCTCCATACTATGCACCCTTGATTAGAGGTGATTGAATAATTTATTGCACATTGCTTATTGGAACAGGTTTGCTTCATTTCCTATCATCCAGAATAATGTATTTTCAAATTATTATTAAAATCATTGTACAAGTTATCCCCTGAATAGTTTCAGTGAAAAATTCCTGGTCTAAAGCTTACTTAGAAAGACAATTATCACAAAAGGGGTAGACCCACCAAAAGAGCATTTTGATATTCAAGACTGTAGGCTGGTTTGGAGTGGATGAACAGGTCTCTTATTTTCTTCCACGCCTTGACTGCCTGTTAACCACTCTGTTACTGGTTGTCTAATGTAAACACACTTGTGTTTTACAACATTCACTTTGTAAGTATTCTCCACAAGTCATTGAAAGTGTGCTATTTCTATAAACATCCCCGCTACTGAATTCATTTGAAGTGATATTCGCTGGTAAATAAATGTAGACCGTGCAAGAAGACATGAAAGAAAAATCCCTTGGGGAAGGAGTGGGGGTAAATTGCAGAGATAACATATCTTTTGGAAGCTTTTATATAAATAGACCTACAGATTTCCACATATTTATCACTGGAGGAGATTAAAACGTTTGATGTGCAGTTACCATTTCACATGAAAGCAAAAGGTAGTTTTTCAATTGCATTTGGTCCTTATAATTCAGGTGCTGACAATTGCTGGAAACCTAATTTAATGAAGTTTTATAAGATCTTCAAGTGCTCTGTGGAAATTCCCCCCTCCCTTTGTCTGGCTGTGGTTTCACGTCCGTGGGCCCATTCCTAGCAAGCCCTTCACATGCCAGTGGCTCTCCTCTCCCCTGTTTACTCTCTGGAGCTGCTCCCATCAGCACAGGCACTCGACATGCCTACAGCTGCTCCGGCAGGGTGTTTGTTTAATCAACACCATTACCTGTGGCTTGGACAACCCAACAAGGTGAGCAGGCTGCCAGTCTCAGGGCTTGGCTCCTTGTCCTCCTGTCCCTGCAGACATGCCCCTGGCACAACACGAACATCAGTGCCTTTCCCAGTGTTTGCCAGGTCCCACTCAAAGACCAGCCACAGGTCTGTGCTGCCCACAGCCCCCACAGTCACTTCCCTGCCTGCTGCCCCTGTCACCACCTGGCCCCTTTTCACCCCCTTCTGTTTCACAGCAGCCTTTAGAAGGGCAGATGCTCTCTGCAGCCTTCTCTGTAATGCCCTGATTTTGGGTGTTCTTAGCGGGTTTTGCTTCGTGTTAGAAAGATGAGCCATAATGTCCTGGTGAACTGTCACTGACCTGTCTCCATCCAACCACAGAATCACAGAATGGTTTGGGTTGGAAAGGACCAAAAGCATCATCTTGTTTCATCTCCTCTGCCATGGACAGGGACACCTTCCCCTATCCCAGGCTGCTCAGAGCCCCATCAACCTGGACAACTGGCCATGGACACTTCCAGGGATGGGGCAGCCACAGCTTCTCTGGGCACCCTGGGACAAGGCCTCACCACCCTCACAGGGAAGAGTCTCTTCCTAATATCTGATCTACCCCCACCCTCTTTCACTTTAAACCATCTTCCTCTTGTCTCTTCTGTTCAAAAGCTCACAATAGATGGGAAAGGCAGGTTGTAGGAGATCACAAAAGCCATGGATCACTTTCCCTGCTGTTGGCCAGCAAGATTCCCTCTTACCTGCCGACCTCTCTTCTTCCCTGGACTCAGAGGGACACAAAGGTGCAATTGTGGGTGTAGCAAAAAGGTTCCTAGGGAACAAATCCTTGAGAGCGCTGCTATCCCATAAGGGTCAAGTAAGAAGTTCCTGTTCCTGAGCACAGGGGGAGTTTGGCTGGGGTCAGGAAGCATGCTGCATTCAAGGGGTTAGGAGGAAGCTTCAGGAAAAAAATTTATTTCTTAGGGATTCTCTGCAGCAGGAGCTTCTGAGCAGCTCACTTGCGCAAGGCTGACATCAGGCCAGTGCGTTAGGAAGAGCACAGGAATGACAGGAAGCTGGTGAGAGGGTCAGGAGGAAAGGGAGGCTGTTGGTTTCCTGGATGACCTTAGAACAATATGATTGCTTATATTAACTTGAGCATTTGCCAAAGAAACAGTTGCAGCAGTCCACAAACAAGGCATGATATTGCAAAGAGGATGATTTAATGAGAATAACAACCTTTCCTGTGACAGCACTCAGGAATTTTACCCCACCTCCACCACAAGGCAAAATCTGCTCTTGGTTTTTTTCCATTTCATCACTATGACACTGAGAAAGCAGCAGGCCTTTAGCAGAAAAAAAAAATCATGTTATAATAGTTCTTTAAATGAAAAAGGGAAGATTTGCTTTGCCCACCTCCTCACATCACCCTTGTCAGCTGTGCTGGGCCAGTGCTGAGGGTGGGGTGAGGGCACAGTGTTGCCCCCAAGCAGGGTCATCTCACATACCCTGTTCCTCTTCCAGTTAAAGGAACAGTGCCATAAATGCAATTAACAAGGAATTTTTTATTTTTTTAATCGAGAAAGAAAAAATTGTAGAGAAAGTCCACCTATGTGTATTTCACAAAAGCTTCTTGGCACAAGCGCGTAAATTAAAACAGAAGTTTTTCACATCTCTGCACTTTTAATGACTGCAAGATCCAGGACCCTGAACACAGATTTTATCTGGAGATTTCAATCATTCCTTGCAGTCATTTCAGTAGCAATTTCACAGTGTAAATTCCAGATACAGAGGGAGAAGGAAAGGACTTTAAGGAATCACTGCTTTCCAGCATATTACAGCATCTCTCTTTTTTAGAGTGTTTTTTTTTTTTTTTTAATGCACTATCCCTGTTCAGGTTTCCTTCTTTTGTTCTCTTCCTCACTCCACCCTTACTTTCAAAAATAATGGCTTCTGTGCCTTTGTTAAAGTGATATGAAACACAGAGACAAGACTACACAGGGTGTGATAGCTGATGGTCACCTGGGGTGTGGTAGTCAGGTTGTGTACAGTGTGTTTCTAAGTTTAGATCTGTTGCTAAACTGAGTGGTATCTCTTCACTCAGTTTAAAAGGGGAATATGGACTCAAGCCTGAGAAAGTAATCCCAAATTTTCCAGCTTCTCATTTATGAACATACTTTACTTTCTTTAATGCAGAGAATTGATTCATATTCCTGTTTGGAATTGTTGCAATTTCAGGGATAAATATAACCTTCTTCATGTTTATTTTTCAAACTGTATCTTCTCAGTTTGTACTCAAATCACTCAAGTTTAGTAAATTGATTTCTGCACTGCCCCACCAACCCATTTTGTCTCAAGACTAAGAGAGGGTATGAGACGAGCAGCTGTGGTGGCAGATCCTTTTTGTGGTGCCTGTGCCACCACTAGCTCTTTACTCATGTGCACTTTTTAAAGATACACCTCATGTGAAGTTTGGATGGGGCCCTGAGAAACCTGCCAATGGCAGGGGGCTGGAACAAGGTGGTCTATAAGGTCCTTTCCAACCCAAACCAACCTGTTATTCTATGAATGCACAGGTTGCATGTTTTCCCTGGCAGATCCTTGTTTTATTTCAAGTCCAAAAAAGGCACTAGATCTACATTAAAACATTGCCCAAGCCAGTTGTCAAACTTAATTCTTCTTTCCTCCTTTCGGCTTTGCAAAATGCATGTAACTATGTATGACTGCTTTTTTATAAAATCATTTGTAAAGTTATTTTAAACAGCTGAAAGTACTTTGCCTTTTTTTTTTTTTTCAAGAATATTACTCCAGTCAGAGATCAAGCACAGACATCTTCCTCTGAAAAGATAAATATTTGGAAAAAGAGCCCACATTTTGCAGAGGGGTCAGTGAACGTCACAGTCTCAGTGCTTGATGACACTTGGTGACTCAAAAGGGGCTGTTTTAAAAGAAAAGCAAAGATCCTGGTGAACCATTACACAGAGAGCATCTCTCAACCCCCTCCTAGTGTTCTGCTGACTCCTTGGCTAGCTGGGGAGTGAAGTGAGCAGTGGAGCTTTTCTCCCAGTGCTTTGATTCCATGATGCCAAACTGCTCGTTCAGAGGAGAGAATGTCAGTTGGTTCTTAATGAGAGCCACAGGCTCTCTCTCGGCAATTCTGGTTGTCAGCTTGCTTTAAAGGCTTAAATACAGTTTTAGTTCATGCTTCTTTAGGTGAAGGTTTTGATTTCTATTAAAAAAAACCAAAACAAAGAAAGCATAAATAAATATATAAACAAACAGCCCCAAAGCAGGCAGTGCTCCCTGGTCTGTTTATGTTGGCTAAAACAGATGTTTTACCCAGATTGGTAATATTTAAGCTGTAGACACTGAAAATAGTTTTTCGTGGTGTTGCTTCTTGTGCTGGGTCAGACTGGGAGCTCTGATTTCAGGCTGGGGGATGGCTCAAACTGGGCTGGTTTGGCTGTACACCAAAATTATGAGCTGGTGGAGAGGAAAGCATTCTCCTGACTCAGACCAGTGGTCATCACCTGGGGTTAATTACCCTGTTGACTTTTTTTCTGGCCAGCTAGTCAAGCCACCACTTTTCCCAGTGGTTGGGCTGGAACCCTCTCTGAATGTAGCAGGTGATGCTTGGTGGAAATTTGGGCTTTTTTGTCTCCATTGTTAGATTTTGCCTAATTAAGCATCAGCAGCAAAGTAGGATCAGGGGTCATATTTATGGGTTTTTTCTGAATCAAGGAATAATGACACCTGAAAGAGTTGTCATTTTGTAAAGATGTTTGCTAATAAATACCTCTCTTATATTCCTTCTGGAAGCTCAGGAGAGGGAATTCCAGCTCCTGATGGCTCTGGATAGCCCATCCCTTCTCCATATCCCCGAAGAATTTTGGCATTAGGGTGAGTGGTGCTGTGGCTGGTGTGTGTATGTTCTGTGTCCAGTCCCAGAAACCAGGCAGCTGTTCAGCTCCTGCTACAGCCTCTCCAGGTTCTGAGAAACTGGCAGCTACTTCCCATCCCACAGGCTTCTGCCCTGCTGTCCAATTGGGTTGAAACTGGGCAGCAGTGCATTTTTATGGAGGCAGTGATACGCAGACAGACAGACAGACAACACAGTCTCATATGCAACGTTTCCTTTGGAAACCAGGCTAAAAATAACACAGTGATGAATGGAGCTTAACTGGGAGGCATCTCACGGGAGGGAACTGGTGGAGAGGGGAACAAATGTGACTGTCCCGTTGTTATTTCATATGTCTGGATATCAGCAACAGCCTCTCAGAATATTTCTAGTGATGTGCTCACTTGAAACAGAGCATACAGATGTACCTCCTTATCCAGAGAAAATTAACATTGAAAATTAACATCCTGGTAATTTTAAACCCTAAAATCCCCTAAGGATTTCAGCTAGGCTCGGATACTGTCTGAGAGTATCCTAATCTTTTCTTTTTTTCCTCCTTGCAACTATGCCAAAGATAATACTCATATGTTCTATTTAAATAAACAGAAGTATTGCTCTCAGTGCTTCTGACTACTATCAAAGCATCCATGTGAGTTTGTGAACTCTGGGCTACCTGACTGGACAGGTATTCAAGAGGTCTGACAGCAAGAAAACAGAGGGGAAACTGAAACACACAAAGGAAATTGGCAACATAAATGGCAGAAAAAAATTCACAATCTGAAAAATTAAGGGCAGATATCAAAAAAGAATAATTTTTACTTTGATAGCTAAGCAGAAAATTTTGGAAAGAAAGTGAATGCATATTGAAATGGAACAGCAAACAAAACTCTGCCCAAATCATTGTCATTGCCAGTCAGGTTGAAATGTTCTAGCTTCTCTTGTGAGCTGTTCAGTCCTCTTGTTTAAATTTGAAAGAAAACAAAAGTTGGCTATATATATTTTTTTTTCTCAACACTGTAAATTTCTTTGCAAGCCTTTTCTCCTTCAGTATTGAGGACAAATTAAAAGTAATCAAAACAGTTTCCCAGACTTTAAATTTGGCACAAAATAAGTTTTACATTCTTAGAGTCCTCTACGATTTTGTCAAAGTACATAAACTTTGAGTTGTTTAATGGGCTAACATGAAATCTAATTCTGATTTAGTTTGATTTTTAATTTGTTAAGTATACAGAAGCAAAAGTATTTGAGAGAAATTCTCAAGCAGAAGAATGAGTTTACAGATATTCCTAGGACAAGAAGCAGTAACTGACTCCTATGAGAAATTAATTACACTGGAATAAGACAAAGCTAGGAGACAGTGTGTGATGAAAAGAGAGAAAATGGGATGATGTCATATTAAGCAGGAGTGGTTAACCCCTAAAATTTAACTTACCCATGAAATTTTCAGCCATAGAAAGAAACTGATATTTGGAACTGACCATAGATCCATTAGCTTTGGCTAATGCTGATTAAACAATGGCAAAACAAACAAAAGCAGCAATGACTTTTGTAGTAAATGTTCCCAGCACACAGTTTTCTCTTTCAGGCAGCTGTCATAGGAGCCACAAAGCAGTGTTCAAATGGGAGTAGCTGAGAGATGGAAGCAAGAACACCTGTTCATAGGGATTTTTTGAACTTCAGTGGATCCCACCCAAAGGCTGAAAAAGATGTACAGATTCTGGAGAGCTAAGCTGCACAGTCCTTCCCTGAGAAAATTAAATTATACTGACTACACTTGACAAAAGGAGATTGTAAGATCCTCTACAACAACAAACATTCACAGAATGGGCTGTTTATTGTTTGTTGATGATGCATTCAGAATGTACAAATTTGTGGAATGAATTACAGCTAAAAACTGGAAACCTCCGGTCCCCAGGAAGCTGCTCTCCTCTCCTCTACCTCACCACCTCTGTCAGTCCCCAAGTCCGTCTCCTGTAATGTCCTGGTACAAAATAAGCAATTAACTCCATAATATTCCCTCTGTGCTGAAAGGCACAGGTCAGGCACCCTTTTTAGTCTGAAGGGGACCTGGCAGGGTGATACCATCTAAACCTATTTAATTCCAAGTGGGAGGAAGGTAAGTGACTCCATTTTGCTTCCCAGAAAACTCTCAGTCATGGGCTTTTATTTGCATTACCTGTTCATTTTTCCAGGTGCTAAACTGCCCCTGCAAATTGCACTCGTTGAAGTAGGAATTGAGTCTTTTGGATAGGCTGCTGCTTTAACAACGCAGACGATGGATGGCATTCTCTGGGGCAAAGAGATCATCCGGGGAATCCTGAAGATGTTGGGTTTGAGCAGTGTGTATAACACTCATTCCTGGCTCCAACACTTATATTCACACAGAACTATACGTGACTGGCTCTCACACAAATGTATTTTGAAAATCCCCTCTTGCTGTCTCCCGACTCGGGCTCATTTATCCAAGGAGAACTCCCTCTCTTCCCTTTCCATATAGGAGTGTTTGTGTGCTCTGCCCAGCTGTATGTGTTTGAATATGTTGCCAGACAGAGCCATTCCAATGAAATCATTGGACTGTTATTTGGAGGGCTGAAATTTCACCCACTTCATAATTTATTTTACTCTCTCCAGAGCCAGTCCATCACTTACCCATTTGGAATGTGTTGTCAGCTGTCACAGTACACTAATACTCCTTGGCTAAAAAACTTCAAAGTCTGGTAAGCTGTCCCAATGGGGAGGGGGGAAAAAGTTGGCTGATGAGTTTGGTGTTTCTCCACAACAACTCACTCAGTTGTTTACCAGGCGTGCACAAATCCCTGTGTCCCATACACTGCAACAGCCAAACAAGAGCAGAAAACCGGCCTGCTGTTCCTCATCTCTGCCAGACAGCACCCAGGAGCCTCTCACAGGACTTGACATCTGTGGGAATGGGAGCCACTTCCAGCTTTTGTGTCTTTGTGCTGAGGCGGGATTTTTTTCTCTATTAAATATAATATCCCATCTCATCTCAAGAGAGACTTAATCTGAATCAGAGGAAGTGGTGAATTACAAATGGGAAAGACAAGGAGAGGAACTGTCCCTAAATCAGCCAAAAGGATAATTTTGGTGGTGGACACTTCAGTTTTTCAATCACTTTAGGCTCTGTTTGACCTCTTGGACTGTTTCTTCCATTTTAGAGGTTTTCCTCACATCCTTGTTTTACAGTGCTTGACAGTTTGCAGGGATTGTTGTGATGGTGGGGTAGAGAGGCTTTTGTGTCCTTGTGTGTATTTTCCTCCCAGTGTCTGGGAGCAGTGTTTATGAACTGAAGGGTTTGGAAGTGAATGCCACTGATGTGAAGGAATGCAGAGCTTGCAGCAAAGTAATTACCAAAGCCAAGAGGGACATGGAGGGGTTTTGGGTTTTTGTTGTAGCATTTATGTCTGCAGGGAAGGGCAGGCTCTGGAATCTTTGTGGATAGTCCATTGCAGCCCTTGCACTGAACGTGGTGAGAAGGAGTATGGGAAAGAGGGGAGAGGAGGTTTTTGAAAAGGGGCTGTGTCCTCTCAGGAGCCAGAGTCCTGAGTGTGCCAACAATTCCAGGTACACTGATAGACGTGCTTAAATCCAGTCCTGTTGTTCATCCTTCATTCTCCCACTGCTCCGGAGAGATTTGGTCAAAATCAGGCATTCCTGTTGTAACCCCAGAGCTTTGATCTTACCTCAACTGTATTTTCATGATGAGGTTGATAGAAAACTGTTGGCCTTCATTTGTGATTTTCAGAAGATTAATGGTAACTGGTCACCACCTCATTTATTTGCAAGTGTAGCATAAAGGGAGCCCTGGTTTCATCAAAGGAACTGGCAGCAGGTTATATGTTACACATAATCTCCACCAGCTGCAATTGCAGCTATCTGATACCTTATACTTCAGTTACTTGATGATATCTCTCATCTTCCTTTACTGTTTTTCATGGACATTAATATTTCAAAGTACTTTTCTAAAAAAAACCAAAAAACCCAAAAAAAACCAAAAAAAAAAAAGGGAAGAGAGAGAAAACAAACCTATTTCTTCCCCCACTGCCATTTCCCTCTGTGTATGAGAGCCTGTTCTTTTCCCCTTTGACCACCACTTTCTGTTCCTTCATGCAATCCTCCCACTCAGCCCCTTCTGCAATTTGACAAAAAAGACTCATTTCCTGGCTGCAGCTTTTTAAATGCTGTTCTTTGGTGGTTAAGCATAAATCTCTGAGCTTGTTTTGCTCTTTTTCTATGAGATACAAAATACACCTACTCTTGTCTGAGCCATCAAAGGGTATCATCAAAACATCAAAATATTACATCAGTTGGCTGAATTTCTTCATCTTTTATTAATTTCAATATATTTGATTTCCTTTTTATATGTTATCAAAAGCTGTGTTTCTCTCTTTGTCTCTTTAAAGTTGTACACATGGTGCTGCTAGGGAAGGAAGGAAGGAAGGAAGGAAGGAAGGAAGGAAGGAAGGAAGGAAGGGAGGGAGGGAGGGAGGAAGGAAGGAAGGAAGGAAGGTTTCTAGTCCATTTCAAAACACAGTGCTCAATACATCTTTTCCTGGCTCAGCTGTGCCTTGGCCAGTGAAGGACACAGGACAGATATTGGATGCAGAGCTTGTTCAGAGGCTCCAGAGCTGTTCCTGCCCGCCATTGTTTCCTTGCTAACAGGAAGTAGGAGAAAATGGAGGTTGTAGGCATTGATGATCATTTCATTCCCTTCTTAGTGCCACCCTATGCTTTAAACACTCACAAATATGTCATGCCCTCCACCCTCAAAAAACTCTGCCAATAAAAAGAGAGAAAACTTTCAAATCACATGGTTATTTAATTTTATTAATTTCCACAACTTTTGGTAAAGGTTAGGGGATCTCACACTGTCCAAACAGGCTGTGGACGAGGGCAGGACAACTCTTTCTTTGGGCATGACAATCCAAACTGTCGTATCTGCTCTAACGGTAGGAATTTGCATTGTTGTGCTTGCTGGAATATCGCTTGCCCGTTGGATTGCGTGCGAAATGGTGTTTTTCCAAAATATTTGACAGTTGCAATAATTTATTCTTACTGTGCCCCAGAAGTCATAATTACATTCCAGCCTTGTCTAACAGAAGAATATACTCTATATCCTTCTGACTCTCCCAAACATAATCTGTTCAGTATCAGGCTTTTAATTCTGCTTGGGAAATAGCCATTTGGCTGATACAGCCCTGAGAATGTCTGGCTAAATGTCTGGATAATTTCAGCTGGAAATTGCTCTGAAAGCCATTTCCAGCCCAGTCAGAGAGATTTCAGCCTGCTCCCAGATACTCTGGATGCTCAGAACACAACCAGAGCAAATGGGCCTCAGTGTCTGACAGAACATTCAGTCATGGGGCAGTGGTCACGTGGATGATCTTTTTGTGGAAACCTGTTTAACGCTACATCAGAGCTATGGCATCACTGACCCTTTTACTGCCTCCTTAGGGTCTGTCAGAGAGCAGCTTCAGGAGTTTATTTGTTAAGGAAAAACTGAGGGATTTAATAAAAAGCATACCTATCACTTCTGTCATTCTCACATCCTCCACAAAAGGCTTACATACAGTTTGAGTATTCACCTTATGTGGGATACCTCTTGGAGGATGAATACCACAGAGATATTGAATGTTTTCTATGCTTTTTTTTTATTTTCCTTTTAGTTTTGGGAATAAGCACACACGGTATTTCAGATCTCATTATTAGCAGCTGGCAAACAATTAGCTACGTGACAGTGAATGGCTAATCAATCAGCACCACTGGAGGAAATGCATCTCATCTTACAGCTTAAAAATGTCATTTCTGTTGACATTTACAGATCACCTTCTAAAACTTATGCACAACCACGGTCTTGGGAGGCCTTTCTCGGTGGGTTTTTTCCTTCAGTTCTGGGGTTTAGCAGGACAATTTGCTATTTGGGGGTTTTTACCCTACCATGATGGTCATTTAGGAAGCTCACCTACAAAAGATAGAGTGCCTGCCCCTTTCTCCATTAGTCTGGTCTGAGGACTGGGCTTCCCACGAGAGGGAAAATTTCCCATTCCCAGATCCACCTCTGTCCCAGCCTTGTGTCTGTGGTCATCCCTGTTCCACCTAGGAACAGGAGTGTTTGATATGCCCCTGGACTAAGGATTGCTTTGTATTTTCAGGTTTTCACAGAGCACCGGCACAGTCCTGTGAGAACTCCTCAACCCCCCATCCCTCCTCTCAGAAGACGTGATAGCAACGATCAAATGACTATTTTTGGTCATTATAATTAATTTTCAGAGCATGTAGAGGTATTCTGCTGACTTTCTCTTCTCCCCTTCCCATTGATTGAAACCATGATTCAATCACATGATTTACTTTAGTGTGAAGTTTTCATTTATTCTTAGCTGGAAACAGTATGAAGGAAACAAAGATCCAAGTGAGAGAAGAGTGTTAATTAATGAGACAATGGGAATAGGGACACAATAGAGAAAAGGGCCTGCAAGAAATCTGACATAATTTACACATGGTTAGCAATTCCCTCAGGAGTCAGTGAAGAGATCATGAATAACATGGGTTTAGCCATTTATATCTCTCCCATATTTACATAATTTGTCACTACAGTTTTCCCTTCTCTCCCAACATATTTTGCAGCTCGTGAACGTTGTGCCTGGTTTCCATCCATGTTGCATTAGGCAATGTGAATATTCCCTCAGTTTAACCTAGTGCTGATGTATAAATTGTTAACTGCTGGTATTTATAGCTGAATTCATTAATCTCTGGAGATTTATTTTTTTAACAGCATCTCTGTTGAAAAAAAAAACAACATCTCTGTTGTTGTACAGAACTGAAAAGAGGGAGGCTGTGGGAGTATTAATCTCATCCCAGAATGAAACTATTCATAATTGTTAAAACCTTACAAGTGCCACAGCTTGCTTCTCTTATATGCACAACACAAAGTTCACTTCAGTGGCTTTCCTCAGAAAGAACATAAAAGATAATATTAAGGGAAAGGGAGAACAGTTTGCTTCGAGATGATGAGATGGAACAAAATTGCAGAGACTGTAAGACAACAGAAATGTTCAAAAGCCAGTCTATTGAAAACGAGTTCCAGCTCAGTAGAGGATATATGTGTCCAAAAAAAAAAGCACAATAAAAGAGGATGAAAAATACGTTCCTGCATGCTTCCTTCCCTCTGCCTTCTAAAGGAGGGAGGTGAAGAGAGCAGAGAGTGAGGAGGAAGGAAACCTGAAGCGGAAACTTGACATTTTTTCATTCCCTTACTGAAACAAGTTTTAAGTTGTTGTTTTGGTTTTTTTCTTCTTTTTAATACAAGTGACTACTATGTTTTGCTTTACCTCAGAATAGTCATTTGAAGTAAAATCTTGATAGAGAGCTTTGAAAGGGAAAATTTACAGTCACCTTTAATACATTTGGGGCAGAGTTTTCCATTTTTAAATGCATTGTGACTTCAAAATTTCCACATTGGATATGCTCAGTGCTGTGCTTATGTTAAAAAAAAAAAATCCCTTAATTATACGCAACAGTGGCAGTGAATGGAGTTTAAGCTCCAGCAGAGCCGTTCCTGTGTCAGCAGTGCCCTGACCAAGAGGAATCCAGACAACTTTAGGGGAAATGTGTACACTGCTATGTTTCACTATTTGGGTTGTGGTATGAGAGCTGGTAATTAACACCCCACTCTCCCAAAGATTTCTATGAATGCTTAACTCTACGCTGTGAGTAATCCCATTAGCACCATATTGCTCTGCTGCACGGAGGAAACCTTCTCAGAAAGGCTGACTCGGTGTGAGTGCAGAAATGGAAATGTCATTTCAAGGGGAATTATGCTAGCAATAAAAAAAATTACAGTGAAAGAATCCCAGAGAAAAATTCCCTTAGAACTTGAACCACTAGAATGATATTTCATTCCCGTTGATTAGGTGGACTTCAGCTCATCCCAGAAATGTTATAAATAATACATTGCTTGAAGTGCTAAGATTTTACACTTGACCTTTGTAGGCGGTCATCTGCTAAAACTTTCAATTTGAGGACTGGGTCCTGAACATGGATTAGTCCTTCGCAATTATAGAATCAGAGAATGGTTTGGGTTGGAAGGGACCTTTAAGAGTTAATTTATTCCAATCCCCCTGCCAAGGACAGGGACACCTAGTAGACCAGGTTTCTCAAATCCCCATAAACCCGGCCTTGAACACTTCCAGGAATGGGGTTTCCACAACTTCTCTGGGCAACCTCTGCCAGTGTCTCACTACTGACTAAAGTGTATGTTCCACTGGTAGAAAGGGGGAAAATGTTACAAAAATATTATCTTTCAGTCTTTTCTCCCTTCAGTCTTTTTTTTCTATTATACACCTCCCAGTCTTTTTTTCTCCCTCCACTTCAGCAGCTTGGTCATACAAAA
The DNA here is from genome assembly GCA_013400315.1 of Bombycilla garrulus. NCBI lineage: Eukaryota > Metazoa > Chordata > Aves > Passeriformes > Bombycillidae > Bombycilla > Bombycilla garrulus. Next base: position 303,045 of record VXBU01006904.1, on the reverse strand, counting down.
CTGTAGAAAATACCAAACTCCTCATATCGAATGAAAGTTAGAAATGTCAGCATATCCAGTCTTAAGGCGGGCTAGGTCCGGGGGGCCAATCTGACCTCCTGTTGCCGCAGATGTTCCCAGATAGTGGGCCCCATGTGAGGGACTGCTTGTCCTGGAGATCTCTGGCAAGGTCCCAGCCACAGGCTGTCCTAGCAAGCTCAACCTGAGTGAATCAGGTGTTCAGCTCTTTAGGTGATTTCAGCTCTTAGTGATTCAGCTTTGCTTGCTAGGATATTGCCTTGGCCAGCTCAGGGAAGGAGAGATGAGAAGTGCTGTGTGGGGTTCCACAGAGGTGACTTTATCAGAACCTTCTGCGAAGGGGTCCAGTGATGGCTTCTTCTGGCAAACTGGGGGGGAGCAGGGGTTTTTACGGGGTTAGGGAGGACTGGGAAACTATCCAGTGGTTTTAGGGTCGAGGTGAGATGACCTATAGTCTTAGGACATCTGGAATATTGCAAATAGTATTACAGAGATAAGAGAGGGTCTCGAGGCAAGAAGCAGTGCCTAGTGACCATGACTAGGCATTTCTTTTCTCCAAGGGGGCCCAGCAGGGTCTGCGACTGGTACACAGTCTGTATGTGCTTTAGGGAGAGAAAGAGGTGGGGGAAAGAGGTGTTAAGGAAGATGGGGACAGCTTTTGCACTTCTTTTTCTACTTATATTTATGGTCAATTGCTAAAGAACTTTTGTCTCTAAAAATATAAAGTTGTGACCTGGACCTCCGCAATGAGCAGGCAAGCTCGTTAACTCCATTTTCACTCTGGACACAGGAAAGCTCCACTCCAGTTCCTGCAGCCCCAAGTGCTGCTGGATTTGCTGCTGCTCCCTCAGGTTCTGAGCAACCTCAGTGTCTTTTGTCTGGAATCTGTGACAAAAACAGATGCAGAGACCAGGCAGTCTGTTGCCTTAACCACATCCTCGAGGATCCGGGCATTCATAGCAGCATGTTAAAAGCAGCGAGGACGTCCTGATCTCTCCCCCTGCTATTGTATCCTTCCTGCTCAGCGGTGACAGACGCTGAGGCAGATGATCTTTTTATAAGGTAATTTCTGTTCTGAGCCTCTCGTGGCTTGCACTGAGCCCTGTCATGTTATTAAAATGCAATTGAACAGGAGCAAGTCTCATGTTGTTGGCAATTTGTCATCTACCCATCCAAGTGGGCAGCCCAGCCCCTCGTGCCCATTAACATCTCCTTGCTCACAGCTCAACTCTGCAGCAGCATTCACTGCTCAGTGCATAACAGAACCATTTTTTCCCTTTCTCATCTTTTCCCTATCAGTATGACTGGCATTTCCTTTTCTTTACAATGCTTGATAGAAAAAAATATTATCCCTCCCTCTGCCCTTTTAATTTTCCAGCCTTTCCCTTTCCTATGCTTTCCTTCACCAGGACGGGCACTTACACAAACTCTGGATTCTTCACTATTTTTTTGCCTCTGTACATTCTGAATTATCAGGAGCTGATTTACTACATATTTACTGCAGTCTGATCGGGAAGTTTTTCTTCAATTCACTTGGTTCCTCTTCTTTACAGTAGATTTACTGTGACCCTTCCAACTTGTGTGAAGTCAGACATCTAATTGCTTTCTGATGCTAATGTATAGCCTTGAATTAACTGCTGAGGATTATGGTATGTCCGGTTTCACTGTAACATTTCACATTACATTTTGTCTCGTTGAGAAAAGCAAGGCAGTTTGGAAATAATTAATTGCATTAGCAATGGCCCTACCTGGGATTTTAAGGTTTAGGAATGGTTCTCTGTGTTGACTTCAGTTACTGCATCCATTTGCTTCCCCATCTCAGCTTTTTTTTGTCACAAGGAACAAAACAATCCAGGGAGAACGAGTATTGTAAATACAAATTGCCTGGATGGATATTTCCCACTTCAGATCTGAACAATGGCTTGGTAAAAGTGGAAACGATATCACTCTTTATCAATCTAAATCAAATGGCACTGAAGGTTACTGGAGATAAAGCCATGACAAGAAAGCAATTCTTGTAACCTGGGAAGGAAACCTAGAGCTGTGAATTAACAGCCTGGTTGGTGTTTACAGTAAAATATAACGATGCAATGAAGATTTTTATAAAGCTACAGTTCAGGAAAATTAGGGAAGCAACAGACAAAGAAAGGAACTTGAACAAATTGCTGAGGGTAGGGTTGGCCTCAGCCTGAGAGTTTCTGTCATTGTCTCTTGGTAATGCCTGCAGTTTAGCAATTTGACTAACTCTCTGTGACATTTCAGCTGTCCTCCTGAGAAACTCGCTTGCGTTGGGTTTATGGATAGGGATATGGATGCAGCTGCAGGAAAATATACCACAAGGCTAAATCTTTAGACTTCTAAGTGAATTGATACTGAAAACAAGCAAATTAAAAGGAGTGAGACTGTTCTCTAGCTTCTGGCAAATTAATGTTTTTACTGTTTCAAGAAAAGTGACAAGTCAGTCAAATATCAACAAAGAAAAAAGTAAGGTGAACCAGAGAAAGTAAGGGCTCTCCTTAGGCAGATTAATCACTGACAATAGTGAAAAGTAACTGCCTATTTACATTGCTGATCTATTTGAGAGGTGAAGCCAAGGACATTTTACCCTCTAACTCCCAGATCTTTACAAAAATAAATAATTCTATAGCTTTTAACTGCACACTCTGCAGCCTCTCTGACTCCAGTGGGACTGTGGACACATGCAAGCCTGTGGATCAGATTTAAACGTATTACAGACTTTTTTCCAAAGGGTCACTAATGTCCCAGCTAGCAAAGGAGCCTGTGCCCTCCTGTACAGCACACATTTTTTCCATGCTGTTTGTATTATCACTTGCTAAATTTATCACACTTCTTCCCTAACACTGCATGTCTTTCCTGCCTGGGAATTTCAGACATAACAGAGTGCACGCTCTGGTCACATTTTCAGAGAGCCTACCACCCTCTGCAGCCACAATCTGCCAGTGAGGGTTCTGGGAGGCAGCTTTTGGGAAATAATCACCTGCAAGTTTGGAGAGTGTGTTTGCTTCAAGACAGCTGTATGAAGGGACCCACACAGATTAGATATAGGTGTTAGAGATAGATATAGCTATTAGATGTAGAATAGGTATTAGATCTAGAATAGATACAGTAATAAATCAGATAAAAGGAATAAGTTTTTTACTATGAGAGTGGTGAGACCCTGGCACAGGTTGCCCAGAGAAGTTGGTGATGTCCCATCCCTGGAAGTGCCCAAGATTGAGTTGGGCTTGGAGAACTTTAAAGGTCTCTTCCAACCCAAACTGTTCTGTGATTCAGTGATCCACAACAATAAATCACATCGTATCCTTCCCACTGCGTGGCTCAGATCATCAGCATCTCTTTCTACTTGTTCTGTTTTAGCTGGGAAGGAGGAAGGAAGGAGGATGTTTAACAGGAAAAGGACACTTTCAGGAGTAAATTATACCCTCTTGGGTTGCCATAAGCTTTGAAAAGTATGGTGAAGAGCTGCAGATGAGGCCAGGGCTGCATTGAAAACACAAGCATGAGGAAAAATTTATTTGGAAACAGTAAATGACAGAAAGTCACTTGAGAGCATCTAGATATGAGCATGTACAGCTCAGCTTAAGCAATGCTGTGTCTTTACAAAAGTATTTCATTTTAACATCTGTGTACAAAGGATCCATGGAGTTTGGTTCAGGTGAGATTTGAACCCTAGAGAGGAAAATGGGAGACTCTCTCCTGATCCTGAGCAGTCATTAGCATGCCTCAGTCCCAGAACAGTGGGATGAACCATTGCAAAGATACAATTAAAGGTAGCTTTATCTCCTGTGTGTATTTTAATGCACATGTCCTGGGCCAACAAGGTTGAGATACAGCAGCTGCTAATTAATATATTAATTATATTTGAAGGATGGAGGTCATTGTGTATTTTCAGGGCCTCTTACTATTTTCATTCTTCAATGAGGAAAAGAAAACCGATATGAAAATGTCCAGAATTTAATTAACCTTCAAACTGAAGGCAGTAGTTGTATTTCTTTCTGCCCGTATTCCTTTCTGTCTGATGCATCTTCCTCTTTTCATTCCCTTCTGTCTGTCTTTACCCATTAAAAGAAAATTAAAACTCCACACTTATCAAGACTATAGATTTTCAACATAAATCTTCCCGTATGTGTGGCTCACAGTGCTCTAAGAGGGAAAATGGCTCATCCAAATATTTTTTTTCATTTTAGAAGTGGCTTCAATGCCTACCCCAATACAGACAGAAGGCACTGGGGAAGCTGTTTTAAGCCAGATACAATTATTCTTCTAATTTCACAACAGAAACAGATAGAGCCTATCCAGCTCTCTTGTTTGCATCCTGCTTCCTTTGTTGTCATTAGGGATAAAAGCAAGCTGTGAATGACACTGGCAGCCAGAGATCAGAGATGTGATGTTGTGAAAGCCTCAGCCACCAGACACGTATGTGCATTACCCAGAACTGTGATGTGGAGGCAGAGGTTGGGGTTATTAAAGCTGTCTCAGCACCTCCTGTGCTGTCTGGGAAATGCCAAACCAGAAATTATCTTCTGTGTCGTGACAGGGACAAAAAAAGATAAAAAGTGTACTACATTAAATGCTTCTTATACTGTCTGTGACTGGTAAGGCTCCTTTGGCTGCAAAAAAAATTATACTTATTGACTGCAAATAATGTGTGATGCACTGTGGGCAGAGAATTAAAGGCAATTTGGATACCCTTAACATTCTCTTTCAGAGGAAAGGAGAATATAAAGATGAAAATGGTAAGTCTTCCCTGCATGCATCTTTTCTCTCTGCTATCTTATAATTAATGTTATTTTCATCTGGTCTAAGCTTTCTTTATTCTCTGTCATTGGTGCAGTGTCAATATCTCTCTACATTGCCAGCTACCACACAAGGTAAGAAAAAGAAATGTAATAAAAATTTTGAATGCATTAATAAACATCTATTACTTATTAATTTCAACCTGGAGCTGTGATTGTTGGAAATGGCAGCATCAGAAGTACATCCACTCACTCATATATGCAATTCTTTCCTTCAGAATGTAGTCTTTTTGTGGGGTTTTTTCCCCCCTGGAAAATTTCACACACTCTCATTTAATCACACAATACCAATCAAAAAAATGCAATTACCTCTGTGACTTTTACAGAAGCTTCATGTGTGCTGAAAAGGGCGAATAAATGGCAAACCAGAATGAATTACAGAGAGATACTTCTATCAGGACTTTCTGGTGATCTTATAAACAAAATTATCCTCAAGCCACCAGAAACCTGAGCCAAAATTATAGTTCTGTGCTTCAAATAACGCCTTGTGAAAAATTAATGGGCCAATGTAAAATTAACAGTGTTCATTCCAAAAATTCTGATGCAAAGGCGCATATCCTTAAAATGTGCCTGCTGCTTCTCCCTTCTTCAGTGTCCAGAAGGCTTTTGGTCAAAGGAATGTGCCCTGGTTTTCCTCTCATAAAATAAAGCTGGCTGAGTGCTCCCTGGTTTGAAGATTTACACTTTTGTAAATCCTTTGAGCAGTTTCAAATTTGGTCGGGTGTCTGGGCCTCTAATCCATGCTCTCCACAGTATTTTAGGCCAGTCTGAGTTCAGGACTGTAATCACAGGACACCAACTGCCCTTGTGGTTGTAACACAAGTGGAAAAAGGAGATTGCACATACCCATCAGATGATATGTAGGAAAATGCATCCATTAAAACCCCATGGGCAAAGGAGGTTTTCAGGTCTTTTCAGCTTTCCATGGAAACACTCAAGCCAAGAGGTAGGAGACTGGAGTAAGAGGGACGTGTAGCATTGAGAGGGGTGGCTGGGGATTTGCCAAGGTTTCCACCAAGATATTTCTGAGCTTCTTGTGCAGGCTGACTTTGCCTGAGCTTGCTGCCTTGTCCACAAAAGCAGTGCAGTGGCCCTGAGAGGCCACGTTATGGTTGGCTCGTGTGCTTTCCCCTTTGACTGCTCACTCGTGCAACAGCCACATGCAAAGTGTTTGCTTGTCCTCAAGTAGCCTCCCAGCACTCTTTAAAAATTAATCCAGTCCAAACTGTTGAATGAGGCTGCTTCTACCTCTGCAGAATAAAAAACAATGGGGAAAGATAGAAACAATTTGCCACTTTGAACCCCAAAAATAAAAAAAGAAAGAAAGCCTTTCATCCTGTAGCATGATGTATCATAAGTGACCTGGGTTCCTTGCATTAGCATCTGCAGACTATAATTATCCATGTAATATAACAGCTGGGGAGTGTTACTGTGATGCTTTGGGTTGATGGATGCTCTAGGAGGTTAAACAGAGCTTGCTAATAATAGGATCTCTAAGATGCTACATGGATCTCTGTAAAATGGTTCCTTTTCTGCCCTGGAAGGACCACAAGATCCCAAGAAACCAGTGTTCTGCTCCCATCCTGCCCTCTGCTCTCTCCAGCTCAGCACCTGGAAATCCTGCTGTCCCACAGTTAATCGTTTTCTGTTGTCCTAGAGGGGCCTTTTCCTTTTCACACTGAGAAGGGAAGCCTGCTTTGTCCTTGAGTCATTTCCATTCCTTTCCCTGGGATTGCAGAGGGGACTGGGCAGCAGGGAGGAGGGAAGGAAGGAAAGCTGTACCTCCGACAGCTGACAGAATGGCTGCTGCATAAGAGAAAATCTGGGGTCCAGAGAGTTGTTATCCCCTAAATCACCCTCTCTTGCTGCGTGTTTGCAAACAGACCGTGCTGCCATTAATACAAGTATCACACTGAATTCAGGGCTTTGCTCTCTGTGTGAAATATGAAAAAGAGGAAGAATTTAGAAGCCCCTGCTGTCCTGAGTGCTTGCCGTACTGAGCAGCTATTCATCACTTCCATATTCGAAGGACTTAACCTTTGTAAAACCTCAGCAGCACAAATTTGCCAGGATTAAACTATTTAAAGCTGAGCTTGCCAGAGATTCTGCAATTTGCACCTCTTGTCACATCCATGGGCTGCATGACAGGTTGGAGAAGGTGTAAGGAGAAGTTGCAATGACATGGCCAGAATCAGAGCAAGATTAATCACAAGTGTCAGAAATGCCTGTCACCATTGAGGCCAGTGGAGGCCAACCCAGAGCACAAGCATTTCCACTTCCCTGAGATTTACCCCTCACCTCTCTTTTCCCTGGAACAGCCCATGCAGAAGGACTGATTTATGTAGGTGTGGGAAGAATGAGGAAGGTTGTGATTCACACTTTCACAACAAACACCAGACCTGGCCAGTTGCTCTGGAGATGTCTGATATCTGCCATTTGTGCCTGATGTGCTCTCTGGATCAGAGGAGTGAGGGCAGAAAGATCCGTCTGGTGACAGAGTTGTGCAGGGAGTGTGATGGAAGGAGGACAACTCTGCCCTGATTGATTTGTTATGGACTCTGCTTCCATGTCATCATTCACATTAGTTATGGATGGCTAAATCAATTCCAGTGCAGTAACATCAGCCTCAAAGTCAGCTCCAAGGGCTGGTTTTGGTGAGTGACATGGAAAATTCCTCAGCTTTCCCTGGAACTGAACACCAGCAGCGACATCCATTTATTGTGTCTGCTGCTGGGCCACAAATGTCCTTTGTTCAGGAACAAGCAGGACAAGTGAGGATAGCTATTCAAGCACAGTTTTCCCTCCTTGGAACATCCATAGGGTGCCTGTACTATTCTGGGACAAGAGTCACTCTGTATCCTCCACTCTGCACACCATGGCCCCAGCAGAGAAGGAGGTTTGTCTCTCAGAGCTGAGGAGGGAGTCAAGGACAGACCCTGGGAGTCACACGTCCCAGTTTCCTTACATAGTATCCCTGAGAATTTTGAAGTCAGGGGTGCAACTTGAAACCCTGGGAAAACTAATAAGCAATTTCTGTAATGGCCAATTTTTACAGTACTGGAATTGCAAACGGAGACCTCAAAAGGCAAGGGGATCCCGACTGAGCCGGATATCAGTAAAACTAACTTCTCCCCTCAGCTCTGCACTTGCCAAGTTCCTAGATATTTTACCAAGGAAACAAAAATTGGAGCACACAAGTTTTTCCTTTTAAATTTTGTCTAAGCCGAAGACACTAGGGGAAAGTGTAAAGAAAAGGAAAATTGGCTCACCCTTCCCACTTATTGCTTTAATAGAAGGATTTGCAAGGAAATGAAACTTCAGGACACAGCATTTATTCCCAAATCCCACAGCAAGCTGTCACTCTGTTTTCCCATGGAATTGAGTAAACAGAATACCACTTGGCCTTTAATAAATGAGAAAACAAGCTCACAGAGGAGCACTTGATCAGAAGTGACAAGGCCAAGAGTAGAACAATCCAGAGGAATAAAAACTTGAACTTGAAATTTAGTAATGATATTCCTTAACGATACTGCAAATTCTGTTCTGACTATTGCAGTGGTCCCCTAAATACATTGTTCCAGTGCTTGAATTCCCTTCCATCGAAATTCCCACTGCTCCTAACTGTTTCGACTTGCTCAGGATGAGGAAGCCATCTTGAAATACAACAGGAAGGCCCATAACGTCACTGTTGTTTCTCATTTTCCTTCAAGGTGAGTACAAATTTGCACCTTGAGAAGCTTAATTGAAGCTAGCCACATATGGAGAAATGATGAGCTTGCTTGTTTCAACTCTCCCTGGGGGGATGCCCTTCCCAGCTGAATTAAGTTGCCACTGTTTCTCTAATGTGCATCTGATGCCTAATGAATTGGGGTGTTATTCCCATTGCACAGAGGTGGATTAAAATCGAGTCCAAAGCCTTTTCATTCATTTTGCTAATTATTCTCTGCATTCATTGCACGCAGATGAAATGATGAAAGACCCCCTGTTGTGCGGGATTTGGACATTTCACACTTGGAACATAAATTGGACTGATTATCCTTGCAGCATTATTGTCACATTTGGGAGTGTGAGTGCCAGGAAGCAATAAGCTGTGCACTCCCACATTCCCAGCCTTTTAGCCCCTTGGAATGTGAGGGAAAACCCTTTTGTTTGTATGTCCTCTTTCAGTTTCATGTCTAGATCATTTTGGTGCACAAGACCTAGAGACAGATCTCCCTCAGATCGTGTTTTAAAAATTATCTTCCATTTCTACATTCCCATCCTCACAGTAGTTTCAAAAGAAGGCAAGATGCTGAAATTCTGCATCTTCTTTTGGCAGTATCTGCTGGGAAAACAGATGCAGAAATTCTCTTGAAATAGAGAGTTTCTCATACAAATTACAGGCTGTTAAGTGACTTCCAGAGATTTCAGTTTATGGTTGGTTTGCACTCAGGGGGAAAGTTGTGAGTGTTTTGGATTTCCTGTCTTTTAAGCTAACTGGGTTTGATGATCGTGTAGGGAAAGTCTTTACTGTTGGGGTACTGATCCAGTCCTAGTGCAAGTGCATCGCTTCCCATTTATCTGCCACAGCAAAGTTCCTTCTCCATAAGGACAGGACCTCAGGAATATCCAGCAGGGCTCCAAATGCCAGATTAGAATTTACCAGTTAATTCTTTAGCTTTTTTCCAACTTTTTTTCTGAGTCTGTGTGTATACAAACAGGCTGGAGGTTTATAATCCCTGCCTGCACTTCCATCTTACAGGTAACACAGGCAAGCTGCTGAGGGACATTGAATTCTGGCATTGCAAGAGAACAAATCAAAATGAAATTCACGGCTGTCATAAAGCACGAGGTATTTGTGTGAAATATTTCCATTTTCGGGAAAAGTTTCGCTGTATTCACAATAAAAGTCATGTTGTCAAAAACCTCCCAGCTACAACAAAAGGGGAACTAATGAGGAGGAGTAAGTCTGGCATAAAATCAAACAAACTGGAGGCATCTCATACATAAACTTGGAATCTGATTTTATGCATCTCCCATGAATGTGTGAAATAAATTGACAGTTTGCTTAGTCAAGTGTCTTGTCTGGCTGATGGCTGCAGTAACAGCACATGAAAGAGACTATGTAAAATAGGGGACTAAAATTATTCTTCAGCTGTGCTCCAGTAACGAAGGCAATGTTGAAAGCAACAACATCTGTGCTGTGTGGCAGAGACAGAATAAAAAATTCCTGTTAACTTTACACACTGTAAAAAACTGAGGTGTGTTCTCACTTTGTGCTAATATGGCTGTGACTACATTCTTGACAGGAATAGTCTATAATTTCAGCAGTAGGAAATAAGAGGCAGAAATAAGCCAAATTCCAGGGCTTCCTGGAATCTTGTAACCATTACCAGGATTGCAGAAGACACTGGCTTCAGGGCAATTGGTCCTGGAAAATTTAGGGATGACCTATGGAAAAAAAAAAATAAAAAAACATGTTCTAATGCTGGAGTCGAGGGGCTTGTTTGAGTATCTACCCTTCAACACATTAGGGCTGAGTCTTAGAGTAGGTCTAATGTTGTTTTGTCCAACTGGCAGAATTGCAGCCTGAATTTTCCCTCATATTCACCCTCATAATTTGCCTCTTAGAAGAGTCAAAGCCACTTTGCCTCATACGGGCTTTACCAAGTTTGGGAAATAATTGGGGGAAGAAAACTTAATGTGCCCCACATATTCTTAACATAAGCAGAAGTGTCTTCCTGCCAGAACATGACTGGCCCTTGACAGCCACGGGCATGTACCAGATGTGTTTATTCTATTTTCAGAGTGAAGTGGCACCATCACTAGTGAGAACACAGGATAACCATAGAAACTTTTTTTAGAAAGCCCTTTCTCTTTTTTTCTGTGAAGGCAATAAGGCTTTGTAGCCTGACTTACATTGGATGTAAACGTTCCACCTGTTGTATTAAATATGTTTGACTGGAGTTGGAGACATGGCCAAAGCTGTGGTGTTATTTTCCCAATTAGAACATCTTGAGGGTATTCTTGACACACAGTGTGCAGATGCTGCTCACGGCATTACTTGACCAGGGAAAGGTTCAGTGCTCCTGGGATGAGGCCCTCCCTGCACATGGGATCCCACAGCTATCCCAGCACTCTTGGGAGGAACCCGGACTTAAACTTAAAATGTGTGCTGGTTCATTCACCCTTAATTAGTTTGTATCCTCTAAAGCCATAATGCACTGTAGTTCATTGACCCGACATGAAAGGAGACAAATTGGTTAATTGAGAGAGAACAGCGCAATGCCTGCTCTGTCCTCAGGCACCAGAGCTTCTGCTTCCCCGAGCAGGATTGCACTGAAAGGGCTGCTGGGTGAGCATACAGCTGATCCCAGGCACCCTCTGGCAACAACGGCAGGAAATAGATGTTCTTGTGCCACCAACAATAGCCTTCTTCCCCCAACACCCACTTTTGCCCCCCATTCTTCGTCCTCTCTCCATTACACATAAGACTTAGGAGGTAGAAAGGTGGCTGAGCAAAGGGATTGCTTTGCAGCTTGCGCAGGGCCAGAGCAGCTGCTCTTTTATCTCCCAGGCTTGAAGGATTCCTCCTGATGTCCTGCTTGGAACTGCCGAGCTGTCATTTCTGCTCAGCTTGGCCCTCACCACTGTGAATTTCAGTGGAAAAAGCTCTTTCCTCAATTTGCTTTACCCTAACCATGCACACAGCCCTCAGTTCAGGAGGGCCTGGAGAGATTTCTTGTCTCCTCTTGATGCTGACCCTGCATACAGCCAAGGTAGAGCTTTTGCTTTAGTTTTAAAGTAAAAGCTCCTCTTTAAAATTGGCAAATATTGAAAAAATATATCACAAAAAAAGAAAGATGTATCTCATAAAATAAAAAGTAAAAAAAAAAATTATGAAAACTTTTCCTTCCTTTCAGCCTTTTTAGTGGTAAGAACATTGCTAGTTCTGTTTTATTTCTTATTAGAGATCTAAGAATTTTAATACCTGTAGTGAACTCTGGCTTCTCTTTGACTCGAAACCAACTGGAATGGCAGCAATGACATTCAGCTGGAAATTGAGTTACTTAGAAAGTAACAGCACCAAACCCCAGCTGAGTCTGCCTTATAGCTCCCCTTCAACAAAGTGGAGCTGAAAGTATTTGAAGAACAGAACAATCCCATGATATTTCTCTTCAGTATTGCTGCTGGAAATATCAGCTGACTTTCAAATATCTTCAACCATTCCCGACAACCCTGTGATGCTGAAATGCCCAGGGATTTTCCAGCAAAGCCTTGAGAAATTGAGGCTAAGGCTTCATTTACATTTGTGCCCACCTCAAAGCCCCTTCATCTTTTAATAAGGAAGAATGTTACCTTGGCCTGTTAAAATGTTCAAGTTATGGGATCCCTTGCTTTCATTTTGATTGATACCATATACCAAATTTCATATCATATTCTCTAGGTGACCCTTCCTTGGCAGGAGGGTTGGATTAGATGATTCCAAGGTCCCTTGCAATCTCAATAATTCTGTGACTCTTTGATAATGTAGAGAGTGAAAGACACTTCTATTTTTCTTTTTCTTCCCATAAGAAAGACAAGGCTTGAAAATCCTTTCCTAGTGTAATGATGACAGGTTAAAATCAACCTGTATGTTCTTACCAACTTACAGCAGTGTGTGCTATTATCCTTCATTAGTGTCCTAAATAATAAAAAATGGTGCGTATTTCAGAACTTTTTTTGCAATTTTTCAGATGTTAATNTTTCATATCATATTCTCTAGGTGACCCTTCCTTGGCAGGAGGGTTGGATTAGATGATTCCAAGGTCCCTTGCAATCTCAATAATTCTGTGACTCTTTGATATAAATATCTTCAGGCTGGGTAATGTAGAGAGTGAAAGACACTTCTATTTTTTTTTTTCTTCCCATAAGAAAGACAAGGCTTGAAAATCCTTTCCTAGTGTAATGATGACAGAGTGAAGGTTAAAATCAACCTGTATGTTCTTACCAACTTACAGCAGTGTGTGCTATTATCCTTCATTAGTGTCCTAAATAATGAAAAATGGTGCATATTTCAGAACTTTTTTTGCAGTTTTGCAGATGTTAATAAAAGGTAGTGAGTGGGGCAGTGTGTTGGTCTGAGAACAGGCAGCAGCTCACACAGTCACCCATGTGCACGTACAAATTTAGAGCACAGCTGAAAGCGAGTTTGAGAGGCACAATTCCACTTTGGTGCATGCAAAGTACATTTTAGCAGCTTTTGTGCTGCTTACCACACACGCCTGGCAGCTGGATGCTGAGAGAGTGGCAAATGAGGGAGCACAGCAAAGCCATGAGGGAGTACTCAACGAGTATTTTCTAAGTGAACAGCACAAATAAAATTACAAAAAGAAACTGCTGTTGCTCTGACACAAATCCCCATCTCTCCACCACACAGAGCTCCCATTAGCCATCCTCTCCTTTTTTCTTTCAGTCCCCATTTTTAATAAGAGATGAGATGCTGTGTGCTGATCCATCTCTCCATGATTGTAATATAGACTAGATTCCAAAGGGACTTCATAAACGCACATTATATTAAAATATTCTACCCAGTATAGCTTTGTTTGTTCTGTTTCTTTTACTGTGGAAATACACCTTATGTAAACGTGATGTCTGTCTATTTGCGTCTTGTTCCCAGACCTTAGATTAGATTATGCACCCATGGGCAAATATGGTCTAAAGCTGTCAAAGGTAGAGCTCCAAAGACCCATAATGTTCCCATATGTGTTGTGAAAGAAAGAGATGACATTAAAAGAGAAGACTAATTTATTGTAACTTCAGGTATTAGACTACACAGAGAACTCACAATGCCAGACTGCATTTGCTGAGATCTCAAAGCTGCTCTGCCATACAAGAGTCAAATCTGTAGGACAAGTGTTCACATTAATTTCATCAAACACTTGGACAGGCAAAATCAGAAACAGCATGGAACTGAAATATATCATCAAAATATTTCCTGGAAAGTTGGTGCTTTACTTATCCTACTGTTTGTTTCCTATGGTAAAAGATATATGCATGCAATATATGTTAGCAATAAACGCAAAAATTCTACTTCCATTTAATTCCTGGTGGAGTGGTAGAATGAGGCAGTAAAAAGGCTGTAATAATTTTCTGTTTTCGTTGCACACCATCCACAGAATTGTTCATTAAGATGGTGAGACTTTCACAGAACAAGCCTCATGCAAGGCAGAGTATTTATGAAAGCTGTAATCATATAGGGGATACCTAATCATACATGATTATCTAGCCTGAGCTGGGAATTGAGTAAGGTCAGGGAAGAACAATTGAGTTGTCGCCATTGGAATTAACTTCAGATCAAGCCATGATATGTTGTTCAGTCTAAATTAAACTGAACTAAATCGTAACAGGTTTGGGAGTTCAGACAGAAACCAAGGGCATAGGTCAGTGAAAACACCTGGACAGGAAAACTCATTTAATTATATCACTACTTGGAAAATTATCAGGATATTTGGGGATGGGGTTGGGAAATCAAAACAGGATTTCAAGATAAATCACCTGTGTAAAGAAAACAGAAAGCTGTAAAATAGAAAAAAAACCTGTAAAATAGAAATATAGAGTCCAGAATTCTGTCTTGAAATATATGGATCTATTACTTGTTTTCACACTTATTGAAGAGAAAGGAGGCTCTTTGGCTGTTGGGTGGAAGATGGAGCATATGAGACTTTTTTTGCATGGATGCTCTATTTTTTGCTTCTAACCTTCCCCAAAGATAAGCTCCAGCAGCTGAGGGTTTCTATGCTGGCCTTTTTCAAGCTTGGTTAGGACACAGGAATGTTTGTGAGATGTGTAGAATAATCTGCAGGAAGGCTTGAGTAGAGTAAAAATAACACTAAAAGCAGTAGCAGTAAATTTAGGGAAAAACCCTTTAATCTAAACTCACAGTGAATGTGATTAGTTTTCAGGCTTTGCTCTGCCAGCTTGGATTTATGTTTGCTTGATAAATATGTTCCTCCTTCTGGAGCATCCGGTAAATGCTTGTTTCCTTGAAGTTTTCTTTATCCAAGATCTGTGGAGGTTTGAAAAAGGCTGACATGAACTGAACTGTGTAAAGTGACTTGTGAGCAATAACTGAAGTCTCCTTTAGACAGCTGAAAATAATTTCTTAAAAGTGTAAATGTAAAATAAACCAAAAATGTTGATGCCCTTCAAGATATTTCTAATGCACATTGAAAAATAAATCAGTGCCTCTCTGTGTAAACCTGGATTACTTTTATAACTAACTCTGTAGTTCTTCCACAGGTAAAACTGTGGCTTTATTTTTATCCAAAGCCTGGTTCCAGCTGCTCTAGGTGCACACATCTCCCTTCAAGCAGCTTCCTAAATGATCGTCCCTAACTGATGGTGGAAAGGGTGTGATAAGTAAGATGGACAAATACGGAATTCCTGAATTGCAGCTATGGAGAGGAATTTTATCAGTCCCCCCTGAAGCATGTCACTCGTAGCAGTGTGCATACAAGGTTATCTGGTGGAAATGCTGATACCCTGTGAAGTGCATTGCTGTGTGGTGGTGCTGTGGAGGCGGGTGGATTTTATCGGCACTGCAGCCCATCCCGTGGGCCAGCTCAGGTTGGGCTGCTCTAGCCCTGCACTCTTGGGGACAGCTGGAGTTTGGGGGCAGAGGAAGGGAAATCCTGACTGATATCCTGGGTCTTGTGTGCTGCAGTGTATGCACCTCTCAAGGGAAAGCCACAGCTTTCTTCTTCTCAAGGCCTTGGCTCCGCAATCAAATCCCTGAAAAAAAAGGAGGGGAGATGCCGAAAATGCGGAATATTCCTCACAGTCTGTAAATCATAAAACAAGCATAATGACAAAAGCCTAATGAGGCACAAAAGACACAAAACTGTGACTTCAACTAAAAAAAATATTATCTGAGAACGGGGAGAGATTGATGATAGTGATAACCTCCCCTTATGAAGATACTCATAACTGTACTTTTCAGAAGGGCAAAGGGGAAGTACTAAGCTGTGGTGCCCAATATGTGAGTTGCAAATGTAAAAAGCCAGGGAGAAAAAATCTTAATGAGAATCAAAGAGCACCTGCCACGCTGCAGGTACTTGTACATCACACAGACACCTTCTGCCAAAGCAGGTGGAAAGAAAAGCCCAATAATAAACCAAAATTTGTTTCATATGCTTCCCCATGAGGATCAAGGAGAAATCCAGCCTCTCAATTTGGAGCCTTGTGTAGCCATTCATACTCTCTGCATAGCAGAAATGTGCTGACAGATGGATCAAGAGAAATGGAATATATTATAATGCTGAATAAGCTCACGGGCTGAGCATTGGGTTTGATCTGATGAATGCAAGATCAGCTCTTAATGCAGATGAGAATACTGATTATGCTGTGATTACCATGCTTCAGTGTTTCAGGGCACATTTATATCTGAATCCAGCTGAAGTCTGAAATAAATAATGAAACTCAAAGGGCTTTTTGGCCTTCTGTAAGGGATGTCCATGTTTTATTTTCAGGGTAGAATCCTTCTACAAAAGGAGGGCAAAATCAAGACATAATTGCCTTGACTCAGTTAAAAGCCATTTACTTGCTTCCATTCTTGTTAAGTCTTCCTGGAACTAATGTTTCCTTCCCTCCAACAGTGAAGCACTGCAAATTCGTTCTGCTTTTTGTATGTTAATGGCTGGAGTTTAAGTTGGAAATTGCTCCACTATCAATTATGTGAGCTGACTTGATCGAGGAGACAAAGGCACTGAATACCAAATAATTGCTTGGCTGGAGAGGGGAAGGAGGGGGTGGGCGCAGCCTTTGCAGGGAGCACTTATGGAAGTGCACCCTAAGTTTTGTTTTAGCATTACTGGATGAATCAGATTGGTTTTGGAGAGCAGGACATCCTGGGGGCACCACGAGGAGCTGAAATAGGGATGCTGCAGATCCAGGTGCTTTGTCCCTGCTGTGTGTGCTGGCTACTCCTGCTCTCCATCAGAGGGGAAAGGTGAGAGTAACTCCTGCTAAATTTAACACATTTAGCGACAAAACTGGGAAAAACACTTGCTTCAGTAATTTAACTGTACTTTGTGAAGAGATTGCTTTACTCTGAGACGCTCTCAGGCACCGGGATCAGGAGGCCTGACACAAATTGCCTTCCCCCTGTGCTGCGTGTGTGGGTGTCAAGGGTGCTGTGTTTTAAATATCCTGCATGGCTGGGGTGACAGCACTGATATGCTGATGTGTGCCTTTAAGCTGTTATGGTGTCCGAAAGGCATGGACTATTAGCCAGGTGACAATTCGTGCCCAGATACTGCCCAGATTGATGCTCTAACAAATACCTCAGAGGGAAGGGCAGGAGAGAGCGAGGAGATGGGCTCATGGATATGATCTTATCCCAAGAGTGGCTAAATACACATGGTGGCCATAAAAGCTAAGGACAGCAAAGAAAAAATTTAATTTGTACTCAACGAGGATTCAGCATTGTAAAAAGATGAATTAATAAAGTAGAAGCTCCCTATTTTCTATTTTAACATCAATACATTAAGCAGCTGATAAAATCCAGTATAGAAGGAGAAATGCTTTCCTTTTACTTATGGAGTGCCTTCAGCATATAAAGGGGAAAGCTGTCTGGGGTTCAAGGTGTTAGCATGGGACTCCGGATGCAATTAACTTCTCCCTGTAGATGTTTTGTGTCACCCTGGTAGAGTCATATATCCTGTGTGTTCCCCTTCCTAAAGGTAATTTACCCATTATGGAGGGACTGAGAGTAGAAATATCATTATTAATGCTCAAAGTGCATTGGCCATCATAATAATTTCAAGTACTGTACTAGGAGAAGACACTTGAGTTACTCAGAAAGGAGGACAAACCAGTGTTTGTGTCATGCTGGTTCTGTGCAAGGAATTCAATGTTAATTGCCACCAGGCACCCCAAAAAAATGTCATTTGTTACCAGGAATGCAAGGACAGGGTTTCTGCTGACTTCCTCTATGCTGGTGTGTCCTTGCTGTGAGGAAACAGCCTGGGACTGAGGGGATTTCAACAGCTGCTCCTTAAAAAGTATAACTGCTTGACTCCTCTTTTCTCCCTTGGCCTGGGAATGAACACTTTAGAAACGGGTTTGCAAGGAAACAGCAGGGTGTTGCTCAGCACACATGGTTAGTCTCAGCTTGAGAATGGAGGATTTGGCCTGTCTCAACTCTAAATAATGAAATAGAATTGAGGGCTGCCTGCTGTCTGCCACAAGCACCTAAATTGAATGCCATGGCTCCTCTTCTGCCAAACTCCAGAGAAATGAATGGCTGAGGCCAGGTTTGGGCAGGCCAGGGTGTCTTTAGTGATAAGTGGTCATGAATTCAATGTTTATTCTTCATTCTGCCCTTTCCAGACTATCTGTCCAATGGGGCAAGAAATACCTTTCTTGAATAAAAACTTCTGCAGAACTTTCAGTGATTGGTAAAGCCAGGTATCACTGACACATCGTGTCACAGGAACTTTGTGTATCCAAAGGGAACACAGTGCTGTTTACCAAGTGAAAATGGGTTCACTGTTGTGGTATCCTTGCCAAAATATGCCATTTTAAGGATGGCTTGCTGCCACTGAACAGCTGGGAACACTGGGAAGCCAAGTCACCTATTCCAGTCTTGGCTACTGTGTTGCATGTTGTTACCAGACATGTGTGCTCAGAAATGATTTGATTTGTTCCAGGTGTCATTTGTGGAGAAGAGGAATGCAGAAGGGCTCATGTTTCTGAAATTGTTACTTTATAACAGATAAAATAAAGTGATATATAATTCAAAGCGCTGCTTTGGGACTTGTCTTTTAGGCATACATGTATATCCGGACTACTGGATTTTTTAATTGCTGGGTATTTCTGTGAAAGTAATTACTGTTCTGCATTTTGTGACATCTTTCACCAAGTGTCTTTGTGTTTCTGTTCTGATCAATTCTACCCTAAGTGCACAAGTGGCTTTCACCATGTCCACATGACAGTCTCAATCATAAAATAGAGTTTTGGGGGTTTTTTCTCCCATTCAGATTAGGTAAATAAGACAAAAGGAAGGAATATTGTAACTGCACTACAGACTTTTTTTTTTCCTCCAGGCAAATGTACCCATTTTATGGTTTAGTAAGAGACATAGTAGTTTTATGTGGATTGTAATCTAGATGGTTTTATCTGGTATTGAAGACATCTGTTTGACTTTGTCAGCTGTATGTGACAATTACTTGCTGTTTTATTTCTGTCAGCTGTTTTAAGATATAGATATTGCTCAGATGCTGTCTACGACTGAACCTTGGTCTTGTGCTTTTTTTCGCTCTTTCTGTGCTGATTATTTCCTCTTCCACTGCCAAATTGTCTTAATTTAGGTAAGTTATTATCAGCAAAAAGCTTCCCTGAGTTTATTAACAGCCATTTGTACAGGTAATCTGTTTTTCAGGTTAGTAGTTAGGGAAATTGCATCCCACTGTGTCCAAGCAGCTTCTGCCAGTTTTTAAAATGGAATATTTCTATCTCAGCTTTGGCCAAGGTCAGTATTTCATGCAACATGAGTCATTTGGATACTACCATAGGTCACCTAGAATTGACTAATCTGAGACCAGCAGCACTCCAAAGGGCCTGTGAGAGGAGCTTTGAGCACTGGATTATGGTCTAAGGGGATAGAGAGCTAATCCTGCCATAAACAGGAAGACAATCGGTGTATAATGTCCTGCAATTAGTTGGCATGATTAATCATAAAAAAAGCTCATAGAGGGCTCACTCGGCTTCTGTGACAGACATGCACCTTCTCTGTAATATAGAGAGAATACATAATGTATATCTGTGTGTGCTGCACAGTGAGAGAGTCAGCTCAAGAACAGCTTTGCAAGAACTTCTGTGGGCTCCGCGTGTATCTCATGGCCCCACTGCAGCTGCGCCTCAGGCAGGCTAGAGAGATCCAAGGCGTTTATGCTGTGCATGGGATGCAGATGGGATACCCACACTGGGCAAGGCCTCAGGCTCACATTAGCACAAATGAAGCCAAAGTAATCTATTTTTAAGGAAGAGATTCCTGAAAACACAAGAGAGTCTGGTGAATGATCAGGCTGGGGAGTTTCCTTAATGTGTGAAGTAAGAAATTTGTAATCTCCAGTTATACAGCTTAAAATCCAGAGGATGCTAAATGGTGAAGCAACCCTATTTAATTTTACATTTAATTTTAGCAAAGTATTGGCTTCTCTCCTCACCAACTTGCCAGAAAAACTGCAGGATAATTTTCTGTTTATCTCAAAGGCACCAGCCAAACCCAGACTGAACTTTTCTCATGCAGAGGAGAAATGCTGGTGATCAAAGGCCAAATTTGAATATGATTATTTTCCTCTTATGGTTGAGTGGTACTAATCATGTAGACTGTAGTTATGGGGAAGAAAAAAAAAGCCCAGAGAGACCTAAATTTCTTTTTAGTAGATTATTTTACAATCCAAGGGGTTCTCTTTGCTTTGTAGTAAGACCTAGCACAGCAGAAAGAGGGAGCTGGTCACAAAGGGACTATGGATGTGCCAGGTCCCCAACCCAACTTTCTCATACTCCCTGCTTAGTCAACAGAATTTAGATTCTTACCTGGGCTGATGGAGCTGGTGATATAGGGAACCCAAATGCAAAACAAGATTTGTGCTGTGAAATAACCTGCATTTCTCTCAGTCTTGCAGCAGCCTGAGATTTTTCATGTGTATAATCCATGGTCAAGGCCGTGGTTGCAACCAGCTTCATCAGGGCCACGTAAGTGTTGTCAAATAGCTTTTCATGGACTGCTATAATTTTAATTAACCTATTGCTTAATTTATACACATGGCTTCTAAAAAATCCCAGGGTTTTAAAGGTTATTAAGGAGATATTACTTCTGCTCTAAGAATGTGTTGCCTAACTGAATTTCATGAGTAGGAACTGAAACAGTAGGGATGTGATTGAGGGTTTTTTTGATGGTTTGGACAGTTAGTTGGTTTTTTTTTTCTTGGTTTGTGCAAATTTTTTTTGTATTTTCCAGTTGCTTAGTAACCTGTTGCAATTGTGCCCTATTTAGTATAGTACAGACCATGGTTAATGGACTTTAGCTCCATACCTAAGTTCCACTAAAGGCACCTTTAGTTCCTTTAAAAGTTTAGAAATGACAAGCCAGTACAGAGTAAGGTGGTCCTAAACTAAGATTAAATGCATGGTTTTTTTCTTCCTCTGGTGTTGCCAATTGAGTAAAACTGAATTACTCTATATCTTGTGCAGATGGAGAGGAAACAAATGTGTTTTCTGTTGTTTTATGTGCCCAGTGCTGTTTTATAGCTCAGAAAGGATAGCTTAATTGAGACTGTCTGTGCATGGCACTCCCTGCGTTTAGTGTTTTGCCAGCTTGCAGGAAGGAACCATGGTTTCTTGCCAGATCAAACATCACAGCAGAATATATGCTTCCCTAAACACAAACTGTATCATGTTTGCTTGGCCCCCACCACCGAAAAAGAAAAGAGCGTGCACTCCCTACCAATTTGAATGCTGGCATCACTGTCGCCTTGCTTGTGCCTTTTATTAGGTCTAGCTGGTGAGTTGAATTTTCTGTAATGAGAAAGTCTGCAAAATCTCTGCCAGCCACAAGTCCTGCTGGCCCTGCCTGCAATCCCCTGGTTCCCCATGTGGTGCATGTGTCACTCACACTGGGGTCACAAAATCACTGCAGACTTCCCGTGGCAGCCCAGCGTCACCTGGGTGTGCTGGGGCAGATCAGCTGTGCTTGGCTGGTTCATGTTGGCAGCTGGGGTGTGGAAGGAGAAACCATCAGGGACATTCCAAGGAAGCCTGCAGCAGGAACAGCACCTTCAGTCAGCATGGGGACATCTGGGAGCATGGCACTAGGAGGGAAACACCATGTCCAAATTAAGTATTTTAAACTCTTTGTTTCATTGCAAGCTGCCGCTGTTCAGTTGGATGGAGGAATCTCTGCTCTCTCCATTGATGCTGGTGACAGAATGCCAACAAAATTACTCCAATGTGCAAGCCAAACTTTGCTGCCATGGTATTATTTCCAGTTAAGGAATTACACAGACTACACACAGGCTGCAGATCCTGTGGTGCTGCCCTGTATCTGTCCTGTCACCACACACACCTGCTGGTGACCCGGTCTGTGGGACTCCTTGTGCCACCATAACCTCAGTGGGTGGTTTTATGTGTCCACAGGATGCAGAGGGCTATGAATCATGCTCCTCAAGGTGCTTTAAACAGCTCTGAACTGTGAATGTGATGACACAGCTATAGACGAACACATGAGGTAAACTTTAGGTAGAGAATTTTGGCTGGGCTTGCATGCTGGTGGGCTGGTAGGTCTGGTTTGGATCTCTACCGACAGAGGTTATTTTGATTCTACACACCGCTGCAGGACACAGCCACTGAAACCCACAGGCCATCTGCAGAGTATAAAGCAGCGTGAGGTGGCACAACACAGTCCATGCCAGATCTTTTCTGACTAGTTGAGCCCTCTCTATTAATGGACTTACTGGGGTTGATGGATATGTCTAAAACTTGGGAGGGAGTTTCAGTGTACTCCCAAACTGCATTCCAGTGCTGTTGGGCTGTCTCTTCAACAGCACTGGCTTTTCTTCCCCTTTCCTCATGGAGTCTATCTGCCCTGCAGCCTGAATATATCCCCTGCTGTGAGTGGGTCTCAGAGGGCCGTTTCTGGTGTGGGTAAATATGGCAGAATAACCCCTCTTTATTTTTGCAAACTCCATCCCTCAAACCTTTAAAGTTGGAATCTGCAATTTCCAACCCAGCTGGCTTTCATGCTTTTCTTGAAGTGAGTTTTGCCAAAATGCCAACAATGGCCTCAACTGTTTGTTGGTTTGGCACAGCTGTGTTCACAGTGGTCTTCACAAAACAACTGCAATATTTAGAGAAATGCAGAAGAAATTCGAGACTTTTAATTGTTAAATATTTTTGCACAAAGCATTACATTAAAAAGATTTTCCTCTGTTTTTCCTGTTTAGCAACTGTGGGAATTTCCAGTCTTAAGTGACAGCTTCTCTTATTACTGTGGGGAAAAAAAGTAATTTCATAAGTCAGCAAAGCCAGTTGAAAATCCTATTTTAGTAGTTTTAACAATAGAGAAATTATTTTGGTCAGCCCTGAAGTTTCATAGAAACTAGAAAGGACTTTCTTATTGCAAAACTGCAAGGTCATTCAAGTGGAAAGCAGCCTGATCCTGTGTAGCCAAGCTGGACTTGCAACTAAAGGAAAAAAAGAACAGATCACACACAGTGGGGGTCCTCTTGCTCCAAAATTTCCTCTTCTTGACCCTATTGTGTTCCTCCTGCAAGCCTCAGGCCTCTTATCTGGGAATTGTTTGTATTTCAGCATCAATGAGACCAAGAGTGGATCGATCCCTTCCAAGCTCTGCAGGCCGGGAGCTTTCCCTTGCAGAGGGTCCGGTTCCCTTTGTGCTGAGTGAAGCCAGCACAAAGCTGAGATTGCTCCTCCCAAGAGGGATGCTGCACCAAACTGGGACAGATTCTCATCTTAAAGGCCCTTTTCACTGAGCATCGTGTTTCCACTCTGCCCTGCAGGTAGTTATCATGGTTTTGACAGCCCCCCGAGCCTCGCCAAGCTGTGCTGACTGGGCATCCTCGCCTGTGCAAATAGGGGAAAAGTCATTAGCTTCCTAGGCACTCCTCAGTCTGGCCCATTAGGCTTGTTCCACAGACTGGAGGACTGTTAATTGGTCATTTCTAATCAGCGTCTGCCAGGGGAGGACTTAGTAATGATATGACATAAAATCAGAGCCTTATCCTAGGTTTGGGGGTTTGCAGCTGTAACTACTGCAACAAGCTGGAACAGAATGGCAAGTTATTTAAAAGAAATATTTTAAATACGTGGAAAGGTCACTTGAAGGAATTTGACTGAACTGTAAGCTGCCACTCCAGGGAATAGAAGGAAAATGACCTCCTTTGCTATGGAGACTGAAATATTGCCAAGCCTTGAAATATTCAGATGATTGGTCAGCTGCCAAAAACTTGCTATTCATGAAATGACTGGTGTATACAAGCTTGTAGGGCTATTACAGATCTTAATGAGCTACAACAGAGACTTCTGCTTTGCAAAAGGCAGAGGAAGCAGCCTGTCCTACCAGATCCTCTGTTTCTGTCCTGCTCCGCAAGCGTGGGACCGGAGAGCCGAGTGCCTTTCTCTGGTGGGATGGTGATGGCACTCAGGAAGGTGTTTGCCATGCAGGCAAGCTGTCTGACACGTAGCTCATTAGACGACTTGATCAGATTTTTGCCTGAGCCCCCACAGCCCTGGAGTCATCCTCATTTAAAGCCATTCTTTGGCTGCTCAGTTTTGAATTTGTGATCAATGCAGCCCCCAGCATCTGTCAATACCCAACCCCAACTCTCCTGCTTCTGCATGTCTGAATGAGGCTGCAAAGCACTTGATTAGATGGAGACTCATGCCCTGCTGCTCTTTCTCTCACTCCTGGTTTACAGAGCTGAGTAGCTCACTGCTTTACTAGCAATTGCAGGGCAGGCACTGCTAATAAACCACTTGCTTTCCAGAAACCAGGTTCTGCTCCATGAATTCCCACTCACACGCTCTGTGATCACCAGAGCTAAAAAACTGCTTTTATTTTTGGCTTTTCATATAAGTTTGATTTGTTTCTCTTTAAGAATTCACATTTTAACCTTTGGTTTTCTGGAAAGAAATTGAGAGAGGCAGGTGACCCCCTATCAGATGTTCAAACCATTCCAGTCTCACTATTGAAAAGTCCTTGTCTGAAATTTTGCTGTTTTCTGGTCATTGAACTAATTCTGAAAAAGACAGAAAGCTTTCTGATAGTAGGATGTTTGATGATTTTTTTTTTTTTGAGAAGGAAACCAAATGGCAGCTTGAGCCTTTCAGGGACTAAAGGCTCTCTTTACCAAAAGGGCTACTGTATTTTGTTCTTCATTTCTAGTTTTCACAAGAATTTCTAGTTTTCACAAGAATTAGATGTTGTTCTCAGCAGGCTGCATAAATTTGTCTGCAAAGCTTCCAGCAAAATCCAATAGAAAAAGAAAAAGCTATTCATCTTTCAACTTAGGTGTTTCTAGGATAATCCTTGCCAAAAAGTTTGAAAACAATATAAAACTTAATTTCAATAATTTACTGAACTGTGTAGGAGGAATGAAGCACCTCCAAAATTATATTTTATCAGACTGTTTCACCAAAGGAACATCAATTTGTAAGCATAAAATTCATAGAAAAAACCCTTAGCTTGCTGAAAATGCTCTGAAAATCTTTCAGTGAACTTTCGCACGAGTCCTGTGTGCTGCGCATCTGCTGTGTAATGTCCATTCTAACAATATGTCAGAAGCTAAAATCTGCTTTCTTATATTGTTTTAAATATATCATTGTATATTATTGACTACTAACAGAGAGATCGGCTGCTCTGGATTGCTGCAAGTGAGTAAAACTTGTGTGGGAACGTAATTCCAGTTTTCCAGGCAGGGATGGCTTTTGCAGGGCTTTGAGCAACCTGGTCTGGTGGGAGGTGTCCCCCACCATGGCAAAGGGCTGGCACTAGGTGATCTTTAAGGTCCCTTCCAACTCAAAGTGCTCTGTGACTTCATGAAACAATTGCCAATATTTATTTAGAGCAGTTCTCAAGCCTCTAGGGCTTCAGTCCCAATTTTTATGGATGGATTGCTCAATCTTCTGGAAAAGGTGCTGTGTGTTTGTGATTAAATTCTGCCCAAATAGCATTTTCAGATACTTGAATTTGTACTGTAAATCTGCAGCAGAAAGTCCCTCTGAGATACCAAAGGGTTCACTTGTTGTCTTCACCTCACTGCATTTCCTCTCCTGGTTCTGCAACACTTTTCCTTTGAAGGCAGCAACTTGAATTAAGCTGTTTTGAAGGCTGGCTTTCACAGCTGCCTGGCCTGATGCTAATTTTGGAACAGAGGAGCCCAAGAGGTCAGAACGGCCCCTCCATCCCTCTATCCATCTCTCCCTCCCTCCCTCCCTCCGTGCGCAGAGGGATGCGCCGGTCTCCGGCTGACCCCTAGTGGCAGTGGGGGTGCAGCAGCCCGCCCTAGGGGCTGCCTGGAGCTTGGAGGGGCAGCTCCTTCCTTCCCAGGCTTGCCCTGTGCCTTGCTGCTACAAAACCCTCCAAGAGGGGAGGAAAAACGTGCCTGTGTTCAGGTTTTATATGAACATGATACAACTTATGCCGTGGGAGACGCCAAGCATCTCTCCTGAGGTGAGGGGCAGCACTGGAAGTGAAATAGGATGTATGGAACATGGGGTGTGAGTGTGAAACAGTGTTGTTTTGGCCAGGGAAAACCCATGGTCAGTAGGTGTAAGGATAGGGTTTCTGTAGGTTGCTCTTCTCCCCAGAAAGCCACTGCAGATAATGAATACAAGGAAATGTTGCTGAGCTGGAGATGAGATGAACCTGCCAATGGTTTAAAGCTAGAAGAAGAGAGATTGACATCAGATATCTGGAAAAAGCTCTTCCCTGTGAGGGTGGTGAGGCCCTGGCACAGGTTGCCCAGAGAAGCTGTGGATGCCCCATCCCTGGAAGTGTTCAAGGCCAGTTTGGATGGAGCAGCCTGGTTGAGTGGAAAGGGTCCCTGTCCATGGTAGGGGATTGGAAGGAGATGATATTTAATGTTGCTTCCAACTCAAATTAATCTGTGAGCTACAGCCCTCAGTGTGCCGCTGTTGCTGTTCTTTGAGGTTTATAAGCCACCCAAATGTAGTCTCTTTCAGTTTAAGGCCATTCCCCCCTTTCCTATCACTAATTAGGGGTCTTCTCCAACCTAAATGATTCTATGAAAAAGAAATCATTTTCTACAACTTGCACACTCTCGCTGGCCCAGCTCCTGAGTGCAGCAGCAGCTGGTGGCTACATCCCCTCAGAAGGGCACAAGGAGAAAAAGGCTGTATCCATGCATCCATCCACAGGCACCAGGGGGCAAGCACCCCATGAAAGGCGGTGTGGAAATGTCAACGTTGTCTCTGAACCTGTGGAAGCATTTTTATGCTGTGGTTCCTCTTGGTAGCATCTGAACAGCTCAAAGTCAACCCAAGCCCCAAAATGAGCTGTGAATTTGGGCATGAACCAACCTGAGTAAATGTAGTTCCTCACCATCCTAAATAGGAGAGATCTGCCTCTTTGTTGCTTTCACAAAGAACCTCTGGGTTTAAGAGGAAAACAAAGTATTTGGGAGATGCACTCAGGGTCCGGGAAGAAAAGAAGGGTGAGTGGAAAATAAAAATCCCCCTTATATAACTTTTGTCTTTGACAAGTACAGTCAGTAAATACCCTCTTTGAAATGCAACTTTTTGTCATAAAGTTAATTACTTTGTTCTAAAAATCTCCTCTCTTTCTGAGATATGTCTCTTTAAAGTGATGATGTTGAGAGAAAATTAGTTCAAAACCTTTCAATGTAACTACAATTAATAAATGCATGTGCAGCCATAAAAAGAGCAGTGTAAAGTTTCTGTTTGTGTACTTTGGGACTGGTATAAGATCATGAAGTTACATTTCAGATTTAAGGAAAAATTAAAATTTAGAACTTCTCTCTTGGTGCTTGGTTCTACTTAATTGCACAACGAAGTTATTTGTAGCTGGGACAAGCAACCACAGCAATAATAAATGGCTCCATTTAGGACTTTTGGAGCCAATTAAGACTTTAACATAAGTCATAAGAGGTTCAGTGGGGGGAAAGTCAGACCTCAGAAGCTGCCACTTTCTGCTGTCAGTGGAGAACTGGCAAAAACTCACGTTTCTCATTTGGAGAGATTAGTTCGTTCTGCCACACACAGGGCTCCTGAGGACTTCAGCTGCAGTTACCTGCACATAAAAGAGAGTGACTAATGTGGAGAAGGATTTAAATATCTAAGTCTCTTTAACATAATCTCCATTAATTTTTATGGATTAAGGAATTCTCTGTGTTAAAGCAGTCGCGAAGGCTTTTGAACTCCTGCTCTGCTAATTGGTGGAGAGAAAATAATTCCTTTGTATGTCCAGATAACTGTGGACTGCTAGAAAATTAAGAAATTACAGTAAAAACTCCGCCTGAGGTATTATTTACTGGCCTCCTTTGATAGATGTGTACTAAGCACTGAGGAATAAAGGGAAAAAATTACCTGAGAATTACCTGGGAATGGTTGACAGACATTTAACATACAAATTGCTGGATCGTGCCTGTTTGATGTGCTCAAAGGGAAATGCGCCGCTGCTCAGTAACATCTCAGGGTACTGCAGGGGCTGGAATTGTCCACAGACCTCTCTCCCTCTTCTTGGGAAATTATGTCTGAACTTGCTTTGCCTTATCGTGGCTGTGCTGCGGCTGCTGCTGCTGCCAAGAGCAGCGTGGAACAAATGCTGAGCCAGCAGCTGGCAGTCTGTCAGATACATATGTTCTAATCTGTTTTAAAATAGCCACTCAGAATCCATGCTTTTCAGGATCAGCAAGGTCCTCTTTCTGGGATTTGTTTAAGATGGTGTGTTTTTGTGGTAACCACACACTCTTTGTGCTGCTCTGCCTCTCCACTTGGAGCCTTCTGGCCTCTGCCTCCTGTTTACTGGAGCAAATTTCACAGACATCTTATGGAGACATGTCCTGCTTTTGTTTAATGCTTTCACTGGAGATGAAATCCATTTTCCCATACAGAAACTCTGCTGTCTAATTGATGCTTAAAGATCCCCTTAACAGGGAATCCAACGATACCTTGGCATGGACCAAATCCCCTGTCTCCATGGTTTTGCAGTGGACCTGGCAGTGCTGGGTTAACAAATGGCTCAGTCCTAGAGGTCTTTTCCAACTTTAATTATTGATTCTATGAATAGCACTGATCCTACTGCTCAGTCTTGGGAGATGCCACACGGACTCTGCAGCCCCTTCCTTCTTAACAGCACATTTTAACCAATATTTTTGCCTGCCAGTACAGCCAGTGAAAACTGTGCTTTCTCTGGATGACAAAAGTCAAAATCTTCCCATGAATTGGTGAAATGGCCGTATATAGGCATAGGAAAAATTCTGAATGTTTTTCCTCTGGTACCTAGGGAATTTAAGGGGTCAGGTTCAGCACAACAAATGAGAACAAATTGTTTCTGTCTGAAAATACTGATGGCAAGTTGGACCCAGGAAGTGGACATTTGTCTCACAGCCACGTATGGATTATTAACTGTGTTTGAGTTTAATTAGCGGCTTTTTCTGTCAGCTCTGTAATGAAGAACCATGATTCCTGCTTCCAGTTTTCTGGCATAGGCTGCTGCAAGGAAATAAGCAAAATAACATTGTGCTGTGACTTGACCTAGTAAGAAATGGCACAATTGAGTATCACAGAACATCTATACCAAGGCTGCTCCCTCTGTCTTTGTTAACTTTGGACACAGATACCATTATCATTTCCCAATTTTTTTATTTTAAGTTTTCAAGACTTAAGCAAAAGAAGGGAAACAAACTTATTTATAAAACCATAGGACAGCTTAAAAAAAAAGGAAAGAACAAACCACATTGTTTGTGTTGACTAAATGACAGTCATCAGTTAAGCAGAATATTTTAAATACGTTAAATTATCTTTGTTAACTTTGATTGCAGGTGCTGTAGTTGCAGGCATTTCTGAATTTCCTGGGGTGAAAAAAGTTCACATTCAGGGTCCCATAATACCTCTCCTTTGCCATGTCTCCAAACTTTTTTTTCCCTGCTTTTTTGGGAAATGGTTTTTCTCCATTCATCCTTAGAACCCTTTTCAGAAATTCCCTTGTGATCAAGTCAATACTTATACACTAAACAACACAATAGCCAGGCATGTAGCTGCTTTATTAAATTAAAGCAGCTTTAATTTTGTCATAATATTTTTTCAAATGCAACTGTAGCCTCGAGCTCCACTTGATGAAGTCAGCCTAAATATTTTAATAGGGTTAGCCGCTTTGCTTCCATTGTCTTCAGCTGGCTTTGCACGAGCCTTGGGGTGGACCAGAGGCTAATACTGCATCAGCAGGGAACTGGTACCACCTCCTAATGCAGTGCTCTTCCCCTGTATTTCACCTATGTTCAGTCTGAAATATTTTAAGGGTGATATTTCTGACAGATTCTTTCCCCAAAATACAGAATGTGAAAAGCTGTTAGTGCTTATCCAAGGAACAATTGAGAACTTTCCCCTAAACTGCTTTAAATAACACCTTCAGGGAAAATTGTTTTTGTACAGAAAGACCTGAATGGAATTTGGAAAAAAAAAACCATGGGGATCATCAGGGAAGTTGAAAAAGTTGAAAAGACTTACCAAGGCAGATTGTTGTGGTTTAGAGGAGTAATAACTAAGGAAAGACACAATTATTCCATAAAGAGTGCAAAGAGATAAAGTCTGAGGAAGCAGAACTTGTTGTAGGGGGTCCAAGTCAAGGATACAATAGCCTTGGGTTATATCAGCAGTTACTTTTTTGGCACAAAGACTTAAAGGTGAGGTGAAAATATTTATGTGAAATTTAAACTGTTTACTGGGATCCAGAGCCTTAGGACTTTACACAGATGGTATAAAGCTACTTTAGAGCTATGCAGAGTGCTGTAGCATTTGTCATTCTCTGTGACAAAGACATTATGGGGGAAAATGTTATTCAAAATGTGGTGACTTAGTCTATGGAGAGTATTATCTCTTACCTGTGAATTCATGGTTTCTTTAAGATGTTCTCTGGACTCTGCCACTTTAGGGGTAAAAATCTCATTGCTGGTCACAAGAAAAGGGCTGGAGTTAAGGCCATGGGTCTGTCTGTTATAAAACAGCAGCTGTGTTCTTCTGATTTTTTTTTTCCCTGAAACTTTAGGCTTAGAATAAGAAATCAGTTTTTTATTTATGTGTTTATACCGAGCCTACACTTGCTGTTCAGTGGTGCTGAACTGATGCAAGATGCAAAAATCTTTCAGTAATTGTAAGAAAATGCTGCAAGCCTTGCTTTCTTTAAAACCTATTTTTCTTCAGATTATAATTTTCTGCTTGACTTACTGGGAATCTGTAGTGGACAAGTTTTTTTTTTCTCCTAACTTCTTTAAAGGCTTAACTTTGAAAAATGCACAAAACTAGCTAGTGCCCCAGTTTCAATTTCCTTGTTTTAGCTTCAAAATTACAGTAAATGTCTTCTAGTATTGTTCTGAACAAAAGATACACATTAATAATGCAAGCTTAGAAACTTCCTGGATGTTGTAAAGAATAGCAATCTATTAAGGAAACAACAACATTGTTTTCCTTTCATATTTCTTCCCCTTTCAACAGGGGAAAGACAGAATCCATAAGAGACCCAAATAACAATTTTCACTCTCAATATACCTACAGTAGCCATGTTGAAGATTAAAAAAATATAACATTAAGGTCACTTTTTAACAGAAAGTTAAAACTTTGCAGTTTTCAAACTGTGGTTGAAAATGCAAGTAGGAGTCTATACCCAATGCTTAACCAGGCAGGGTTATATACAGAATTCATGCTTTTCAGGTACAATTTCAGTGAACTGCGAACCCATGGCAATATGTTTGTTAGTTATATCAGATTGGTAGCTTTCTCATAATTGTTGAATTTAAAATGAGAATTCCTGCTCATCAATGCTGTGGGAAGCTCATCTCCTCCTGAATAAGGTAATAATAACAGCAGGCTACTGAAAATAAAATACACATTCCTCTTTTCCTCATGGTTCAAGCACTGCAGCTGGGAGGAGGAATTCTTGGTTTATGCCAAATTTGGGAAGTAAAATCAATCAGTAATTAAAAATCCACCATCTAAATTCACACAAGAAACTTGAAATGCTCTTGCTTCCCTTGGTGGAACTCTTTCTGTACCTCTATGTCAACTTTGCACAATTTGTGTGTCTCAAAGCTAATTTCAAATTTAAAAGCCCAACTGGTCAGTCTTAAAACTAATGTCATTTTGCACTGGGCTTCACATACTAGAGATGAGTGGGTGCTTAGAAAAAGAAAAATCAGCACCATAATAATTGGGGAAGGGAAAAAGCACTAATGTGTTAATCCTCAAATTTTTCCTATCAAGCGTTAAGATGCTCTTTTGTCCTTGAGGATTAAAATAGAAGTGTTTAAGAAGAGAAGCAAAAAATGAATATAGAAAATTCATGTAGAGGGAAATCTGCCCATGGGAATGGATTCTGCAGGAAGAAATGGGATTCTCAGCAGAGCTCAGCTGTCTGTGCCTGTGTGGGTTCACCCCAGCAGGGAGCCTGGTGCTCAGATGGAGCTGTGCACACTCACAGGCAAAGCTGAGAGCACACACCCAGGAGCTGAAGCTCTCTAAGGTTTTTGAACAGCACCCAAATGGAAGGAAAATGCTTGAGCAACTGAACTGGGAGGGCTGGGGAAAGGAAGGAGTGGGAAGCAGTGACTGGGGTTTAAGTGAACAGTTTTAAATTAAAAGGTGCCTATGGGATAGCAACAATCTGCTTAATCCATGCCTTAAAAATCCCACTTCTGTGTGGCTCCAAGGAGATGAGAACCGAGGTACTGCTAGGGCAGGTAATATCTGAATGTATTATTATTGCTATAGGAAGATAATTCACGTGTCTAGCAATTACTTTTCTTTTAAACACAGCACCTGGGTTCTCCCTGTGGAATTGCCATTATTTAGGTGCCACGTGTATGTTTGTGGTCAATCCACAGATGCACACAGATGTGTAAGGAGTTGTGCAAGCACAGCTAATCAATTTACATTAAACAATTTTTCTTTTTATCTCAACAGCAAATAACTTAGACATGTTTTTCACACATTGGATCTACTTTCATCTGTGTCTTTTCCCGATACTGACTTATTTTCCCCCCAGGACTAAGATCCAGTGGTCATTACTACTTCAAGCTTCTGTATCAAAAATATTTCTCTTCCCAGCATATGGGAAGCATTGCAGACAAATGTTTGTTACAGTGGAAGATTTAACCCCACAAGCAGTTGTGGACTTGCAGTATTTCCATGAATTCTGTCTGCTTTGTTGCTCAAATACAGGTTTGGGAGCCTGTCCCTTTAGAGATAAACAGTTTTAAGGATATGACCAAGTAAACTGATTTTTGGCAGGGACAGTGATAAGAGTTGTCCCTCTAAATACTCAAGTAGAAATTTAAATATGTGTAAAATTAGTCACCAAAGAGAAAAGAAGCCGTGTTGAGGTGACGTCTGCATCTTCCCCCCAAAGGTGACTCTGGGACCAGCAGTGGCTTAAACTGTTTGCGAGCTCTCACTCAGTACAATTCCTGCAGGGTTAAATGTTATAGCTTCACCCAGTGCAGTAACACTCGGGGATGAAGACGAGTTAGGGATGCGTGTCTGGCCTTTTCATTTATTGGCTGTTCCTTCCAGAAGCCACAGCTCAACCACGAAAGCTCTGCTTGTATCTGAAACTTGGCAAATGAATCCCCAATCCCATGGAAATTAGTTAATGTAAACTACTAAGAGCAGAATTATTTGGCAGTTTCTAACCCTCTGGCCATCTCTTAAGTATGCATAAACAAAATATAAAGCACAGCAGTTCCAGATGTTTGTTTGTACTCAGCTAGGGGTGGGAGAGAAGGATTTGCTGTTTGAAAAGAAATTAGAGGAAATTTTTGCTTTTGGAAGTAGGAAGTGAATTTACTGTAACTGTTCATTTTCATTCAAAAGGAACTTATTAGTGTTTGAACATTTGTTTCATCAGGATGGAGCTGCAGCAATGACGGTTTAAATGCAGTTTGGCTTATGCTGGATTCAGGATATGGCTGGAGCAGCAAGCACAAAGTAGCGAGCTCCTGAAGCAGGACTGAACTTGCTTGGCTCTGTGTGTCATGGAATCACAGAACAGTTTGGGTTGGGACAATAAAGATCCTCCAGTTCCAACCCCTCTGTCACAGGCAGGGACATCTTCCACCAGAGCCCAAACCAACCCGGCCTTGGACACTTCCAGGGATTGGTAACCCACAGCTTCCCTGGGCAGCCTCTGCCAGCGCTGGGGAGAAGGTGATGGAGAGCACAAACAAAGCTGGAGGGGAGCTTGTGAGGGATTAAAATACTGGAGTGTGCACTGGAATATATTTCTACCCAGGGAGCTGGTGAATATGAGGTTTTCTATAAAATGAGTGCTCGGCCTGCAGTTTAAAGCTTTTTATGACCTTTGAATATCACAAACACCCCAATCTCTCTTTCTGCTTCTACAAACCCTGTGATGCAGTGCTGCTTTTCCATGAACAGACCATTTCTGTGGATAGCCCTCATTAATTTGCAAAACTCCTGTTTAATGATGTCCGCATAGGAGTCAACTGCTTTACAATCAAATCCTTGCAAAGCAAACAATAATAAAGCAATTTTTCAGCTATACCTGAGAACCAGAGGACAGACTAAAAGCAATTCCCCTATTCCTCTATAGTTTTAATACATAAGAATTGCATTATTATGTGAAGCTTTGTAAATATACATATATATGTGTGTGTATATATATACATATGTCTTCTGTTACTGCAAATTGAAAGTCTAAGATTTTTCAGAGGAAAACATATCCTTTTGGCGTAGGTATTCGTTTAACATCTCATGAAATGTCTTCTTGGAATTAAGGCAGAGGAGGATGAGTTCAAGGCTATTTTTTAGCAGTGAGAGACCAGGGATTTGACTGGTGTTGAAACAGTCAAAGTCACTTTCTGTGACGTATCTATTGATGTTTGGTTGAATTCCCTCTTCTGTAGGCCTGAAGGCAAATTATTACAGGCCATAAATTACAAAATGTTTGCATTACTGACACTGCCTGGATTCAAAATACCCAGGGGTTTTAATTATTTTGTAAACCAGTGTATTACATGAGAAAATTTTAAGCTCTGCTTAAGCATTACACTACAAAAAGGAACCACTGATTTTAAAAAAAGAAAAATCAGTTACTACATATTTAAAAAGTTAAACTATTAGGGAGGAGAGAAAAATTAGACAAAAAATGAAGAAAGATACTTGTATGAAGACCCTGGGCCTCCTAATTTTTAAACCAGGCAAGGAATGTGACTTCCAGAGCAGCAGAGGAGCTGCAGGGACAGAGCCAAGGCGTGGATTGCCATCTAGTGGGGTCTGGTCACTGGGGACAGGCACAGGAGTTTCGCATTACAGGGGGATGCCTTGACTCTTTGTAAGTTGCACAGTCCCAAATTAGCTTATTTTCACTTCAGCTCTCCTTTAAGCTGCCATCTGGTTTAAAGGCTGTGGGTTTCCTTGTGCAGGAGTAAAACTACATCACATTTTGGCTGGATGTTGCAGAGCTGCTGTAGCGCTGGAGAAGGAAAACTCAAGTCATTGCAATGTCTGGCTGGCAGGGGTTTCACAGTAGTTACTAAACCCTGCCATGTAAGGGAGAGTTCACTGCTCTCATTAACAGCAAGTGAATGCTGTTTTCTAGTGAAATACAGTATATATGCATTTGGAGTCATTTTCCACATCATACCTTTAAAAAGACCCAGCAGTGCATGCTTGAGAGGGCTCTTGCTAGAATGCAAGTAGTGTTTGTTCTGGTTTATCTACCCTTCCCTTGGGCAGGCTCTCCAAAGACCAGGACAGCATCTTCGATAAAAGCTTTTTCTGAGGTCCCACCTGGCTGATACTCCTGTCCTGTCCTGGGCACTGAAACACAAGCGTGTGATAAGAAAACACCTGGGAGAGCATTTGAACTTGGTGGTTTGGTAATGAAATTTTAATTTTTGTCACTAACTGTGACTCCACTAGGTGGCACAGAAGTACTTTTTTTGGGATAAGTTTAAGCCTTCCTCCTGAAAGTAAATTTCCTTAAGGAAATCCATCGTGAGCTGCCTTTTCCATTCCTTTGGAGAGTCATCTCAAAGCATGAATATTGTGGGGCTTTCTTATGGGGTATTAACAAAAGCCCTCAAAGTGAAAACCACTCAGTCAATCCCTGGATTTGGGATTTTTATACCACAGGGATCTTAAGAACTACTGTGATGGCCCTGCCCAAAGGGCAAAAGGCAGGAAATAAGCTGCCAGGATGAAGCATCAGACAGAAATGAGGGAGCAAAGTGTGGAGTCCTCTCCCTTGACAGAGGAGGACGATGTGACTTTTCCTAGATGAGCTCCATCAATGCCTCATCCCAGCAGTGTGAACCTTCCCTCAGCTAGTTGCAGGTTAGCCTTGGCGCATTCCCATGGCTTCTACTCGAGTCCTGACGCTGAAATGAAATGCAGCAATGTGGCTGAGCCAAAGAACAGGCATGCTTTTATGGATCTGTATGGACACACTGCTAAGATTGCTCTTTTTTCCTATGCAGCTGCACAAAAAAATATCCATCAAGTCCCTCTGCACTGGAACAAATGTTTTTCACATTTTTTGAAAGTCTGGGTTTTTTTCTTTTTTCAAATTTTTCATTGCAAATCACTCAAAAACCTCAAAAAACAGATTTGTGGGGGTGTTTGGCTTCAAATGGAAAAGGCTTCAGGTTCTGTGCTCTGTGCAGAACAGGAATTTTGAGTTGGACGACAACAAACTTCAGCCAGCTCTGTGCAGTCCCCTAAGCTCTTAATCAAGTGACAGGCCATTCTAGACTTTGGGGTAGAGTTTCCTATGACAGACAAAGTGCTCAATTAATTTTGTCATTTCCCTCTGCTCTTGAATTTCTCTGTCTCAGACTTGCCCATACCCAGATTTTCATGGTCTCAGTATCCCTGTCACTTTCCTGTGGCTCCAGCTTTTGCTAAGTGGAGGTCACGGGCTCCAGCTGCCAAATGCCACACGAGGTTGCTAACTAGTAATTATTTGTGTTGGTTCTCACACTTTGGCAAAGCTACTTGGCAAGTCCTGGTAACCCAATCCTCCACTTGGTTTATTGCTAGGAGAGAGTGGAAGCTGCCCACAGCGACCCTTGCTGTAAATATGGTATATATTAAGTCCTACTAAAAGACTTGAACTGAAACCAGTGACTTTTTCTTCATTTACACTTTTCTGCTCAAAATATATTTGAGTAAAGGAATTAAAGTTATGAACTCAAATAGGGGTGAATTAAAGTTATAAACTCAAATAGGGATGTCTGTCAGTCTCAGTGTTTGCCTATGGTCATCTTCAAATAATGTTACTATTTTAATTCCTCTGTTTATGTATTGGATATTGAGTGCTCCAAAGACTTGAATGTGGCCAGCTTTTCTCCAAAGAGTAAGGGTTCTCGTTTCTTAAAATGCTGCCTCTCTCTATTAAAAAATAATAATAATATATATGTATATATTTCAGTAAAACTTTAATGTTCAGCCTGCATCTCCAGGGATTTTACTGCTCTGTAAAGCAGACCCTGTGATGCTGCAGAGTGATATTGCATGAGTTACCACAGTTAAAGGAACTGAGCTGTGAGGTCTGAAGAACTGAACACCATAAAGTGAAGCATAGTTAGATGCTCAAATCCAATCTATGGCTGCAACAGAGTTGGTATCTGTTGTGATTAAGACACTCCTTACAATTATTAACAGAATGATTTCTGTGAAATACCTCTGAAGATGCAGCGAAATGCTTAATTTCCCAAGTCTGGTGTTTAGGTGCTCCTTTCCCGTTGCCAAAAGGATTGGTGCTTGCCCAAGAAACTCAGGACAGCTCTGGTGCCCCACTTTAACTGGGATCTGCAGCTGCAATCCCTTCCTGCCTGTCTGGAAGTGTTTTCCCCTCACTCAGGGCCATATCCATCAGTCACATGCAGTGGATGCTCATGGAGAAGGCTTGTCTTCTTTTTTATGTTGTTATCTGAGAGGTAAGCAGCTATGTATATCTGAGCACATTGAAACCGGTTCCAAGAAACACATGATTAACAACATTAGCGTTTTAATTAAGCAGCCACCTCTTGAAGTTTTATGGCACTCACGCGTCCTTGTGCATGTGTTTGGGTGTTTAGCAATACCTCTCTGTTATGTAAGGCATTTCTTTTGTAGGTGACATTTAAGAAATAACAAAATTATAAATATTAGAGTGACTTCAGACAGAAAAAATTTTCAGCTTGTTTCTTCAGCGCATTCTGTCCTGTCCCATGCTCCTCAAGCTTTATTGTATTTTATTGTTATGCCTGCCTTTTGCATCATATAGTTTCAGCTGTTTCAGAGGCTGCTTCTTCCCCAGATGAAAACCAGCAGCTGTCTGATGGCAAGCACAGTGGAACACACAAACTAAGAATGTTTCATTCAAATAATAGCTCATTTTTTGGCTAAACTCTTTTTGAAGGCATTGAAAACATGCTGTTACACACTGGAATATAAGGTGTAGCTCTGCCCTGGTGCAGAGCAGGAGGGGTCCTGCTGCTGGCTTGGGAGGTGGTGGATCTGGGTCAGATTCTCCTGTTTGTGTTTTGCTGCTGGGAAAAAGCTTTTCCCAAGTTCAGTATGGCAGCAGTGCAACAGGACAAACCCCTGACCCCATCCATAGCCATCCCACGAATTTGGGGGCGTTCAGGCACATCCCACAGGTGACAGGTGAGTGGCTTTTGCCTCCCTGAGGGCATTTCTTGGTGGCAGATTTAAGGCAGACTGGTTGCCAGTGGGAGGTAGCTGATGGCAGGGCATCTAATTACAGGCTTTCCACTTTCCAGGGTAACCCAGTGTCACACATAAACCTGTCAAAATTCCTCACAGACAGAAAATATGATGGAAAGTCAAGCTGACCCCTGTTCAGCACTGGTAGGTAAATTTCTAGTTTCATTTCTCTGCTTTTGCTTGGCTTTAACCACCTGAAATATATGTTTGGCAGAAAATTGTGCACTGCTGTAAATATCAACAGAGAAAATGGCATGTAAAGCAGGTTTTCAACATAAGGGAAATATGTCACGCTGTTCGGGTGGTGCCAATAACTCCCCATATACAATAAAGCTAGAAAGAAATTTTCAGCTCATGCCATGCTCTGATTCAAAACTGAGCATCTCAACTCCAAAAGACTGAAAGCTTTCTAGATTTAGCTCCTTTGAAACAGCTTCATTTCTCCCTGGAGTCAGATTGAGAGACTAATGTAATCAACAGTAATTTAAGGAGGCAGGAGCAGGTAAGATCCCCCAGGTTTTTGAGACCTGCAGTGCAGGACTGAGCCAGTGAGATGCCTGCCCAAAGACAGGAAACCATTAATAGGCTCCTGGGGGGGACTAGCATTAGGAATTAGGGTAAAGCAGCAACAATTAGAGATGGAAACCTGAGAAAATACTGCAATACAACAGTCACAGACAACNTGATTTTTTTCCCCTATATCTATAAAAAGAACAATCCAACTGGGCAGGTACCCCAAGATGATGCTAAATACCAGTCCCCTTGCCTAGTGGCCATGAGTACATCCCAAAAAGACAACATGTGCTCCTCAAATCCAGCTACCACACATCCAGACCAGGGCCACAAAGCTGGGAAAGCAGAGGGGGATGATATTTTCCACGGAAATCTCTCACAGGTGTATCTCAGTATTGATACTGGGATTTTTCTGATGATCTCACAAGAGCAGCATGGAACTAACTGATGTGTTTTCTCCCAGAAGAGCATAGCTTTGAGTGTAAACTAGGAATCCTCATTCATTACAAAACTTGCTTCAGGACATAGGATACCATCTCCTCTGCGTAGGTGTGAGAATAGAAAGGGATCAGGAAGGAACGAGTGAAATGCAGGGGCTAAAAATAACCATATGGCTTTTCTCCCACCAGACTTTAAAGCTTTGATCTCTTTTTGCCTTTGTTTCAGCAGAAGGGAGAGTTACAGCATAGCTGTTGATATTTCGCTATAGGCCTTACATGAGTCTTTCTTAATTTGTGTGTGTTAGCAATAAATAAAAAGGATGCAAAGTTTAGCACCTTAGAGCTCGTGTGCCTTCTTATGGTTTTCAATGGAGCAAATATTCCTCACTTTGAGAAATCCAGTAAGAGCTTTTAAACACTTCCTTGAATTAATTACTCTGATACAAGAGCTTCTCACTTGGTATTGTGTGATTGTGACACCTGATCTTGAGCTAAAGCAGAAATAGGAATAATGAAAAAGAAAATATTCACTTGGCCACAGCATTAGAACCAAGATCAAGTTCTTTATGGGTAAATTCCTCATTTTGAGAGGGAGTTGGGCTTGAATACTCACCTCAACAATACAGGGTGAAGTCATTCTGGTACTGTCAAAAGGAAAATAACCCTTATCTAATGTCTCTGTGATTTGTTTCAATCCCCAGAAAGTTGTTTAAACTATTTCCTCCGAGCTTCATTAATTGGTCTTACAGAGAACTTTTGAAGGAGAAGTGAATGTGCTAAGTTCATGAATGACTTGAATTTTTAGTGTAGGATTTTGGAAATTATCTTCAGTTGAAATAATGTGGCATGATATCATATCACGCAAATTAATATCTTGTGTTTGTAAAACAAAGTTTGTAAAAACTTGTTGTTTTCATCACGTTATGTATCTTATTTTCTGAGCAGAAGCTATCATTTATTGAAGTGAAGTACCTAGGCAGGTACACAGAGTAGAGAAAGTAATTACTAAAAAAAAAAAAATTGGTTGGTCAAGTTTCTATACATTACAAACGGCTAGAATTTGGTTAATGGCAGTGTGGTGGCAACCACTTAATTTGCTTTGACACCATTCTGCAGGTGTTGAGAGTTCTTTTCTGGCAAAATGAAAACCCTTTGATGTTAAAAATGGTGTTAAGACATTCAACTTTTACCCCCACCCCATTTTTGGTAATGTAATCATCCATTGGAGCAGATCATTTCACTGAAGGGCTCCAGCCTGCTCACAGTGCTTTGGAGATTTTTCTTACTTAACACTTTGTTCTGATTTATCGGTTCAGCACTGTTTCTCATGTCTCTGTGGATTTATAATCATAGTTCCCATTAACTTCAGCACAGCAGGTGGTATTAAAATTACCTGTGTGCTGTGCTTCAGCCATTGTGTAAGAAAACTGTCAGGGTAATGCAGAATGGTGCGGTTCCCTCCCTCACTCGGTGTTACAAACCAACACACACAGCATCAAAATCTGCTCTGAAGTGCACTAATCAGTGGCCTTAATTCGAGAAGGTGAGCACTGGAGGATTTAGTCAAGATTTAATTCTTAAAGGTGTCAAAATCTGCTCCGAAGCACAGTAGCAAGTGGCCTTCTTTTAAGAAGACAAGCATCAGAGAAGATCAAGTGAAGATTTAATTCTTAAAAGTGGCGCTGTTAGGCCCCCCAGTTTTGACCTTTCAGACATAATTCTGAAATCACAGATTGCCCTCATGGCCGGGGAGGGTTCTCACTTAAATGTGGTCCCAAGCACGAGGGAGGACTGGGCTCTGCAGGTGGCTGCTGAGGAGCATCATGGTGACCTCTGGTTCACACAGTGGCGGTGCAGCCTCGCCTTCCCGCTGCAGCACCTCCGAGTGATTTATGGGATCTGATTTGCTGCTGTCAGTTACCTCTGATTTGTGAACAAGCTGGAATGAGCCTCGGGGAGAGGGTGGGAAGAGGACAGAGGGATGCTTGAAAGGAAGGTTTCATATCTCCCCCTCTTCTCAGGGGCTGATCATGTAATCTGCCACTGGAGTTCTGTAATTTCTGCCTTGCCTGGTCATCTGGGAGGAAGAAAAACTGCAAACTGATGACAGCCTTGAAACAAGCACTTGAGGAGGTTTGGGATTGTTGGGGTTTTTTTGACTACCTGCAAGCAGGAATCCTAAGGAAGGTTATGAGGAAGGAGCAGTTTGTGTCTCTGGCAGAATGACGATTGAAATGTTATAA
The DNA here is from genome assembly GCA_013400315.1 of Bombycilla garrulus. Taxonomy (NCBI): domain Eukaryota; kingdom Metazoa; phylum Chordata; class Aves; order Passeriformes; family Bombycillidae; genus Bombycilla; species Bombycilla garrulus. The sequence continues at coordinate 261,546 of VXBU01006904.1, read as the reverse complement.
GAAAGGAGCTCTTTGTGATAAAAACAATACTGGAGCCTTTCCTTTTAGACAAAATCAAAAATAAACTTGAAAATAATTGATTTCTTCTTCCTGGTAACTTATTTGAAGTTTGCATGCTCTGCATTTGGATGGGCCATGTAAGCATTGATCTATCAAGTTTCTCAGAGGCTCTGCTCATTTCTCCATGGAAAGCCCTTGTGATGCCCCAAGGATTCCCAGGCACTTCTCCACATCTTTGTTCCCCTAAGTGTGAGCCTTGCCACCATCCCTTGCAGCATCCCAAAGCCCTTCAGGTGTCTGTGCCACATCCACAGGAAGGTGTGGAGAATCCAGCTGTTCCTCCTGTGCCCGTGGGTAGCTGCACACGAGGGAACCCTGGGCAGATTAAGTCAGTAGTTGCAGCAGGATATGAGGTTCTGGCATTTAATAAAGCCCCACTGGAGCTGGATACGTGGCTGTGCTTCATTAGCGAGGAGCCAAAGGGATGTGCTGAGTGATGTGCTATCTTTTTAATCATGCTAGTCCACATGAGACTTGGACAGAGCTATTTATTATCCATCCTGTTTTCATAACTGAGGTTTCCAGCTCAAGCTGAGGAACAGGAGATGCCAAGTTTCTCTCTTGGTTTCTCCTTTTTCTTTCAACTTTGGCTTGAAGAAGCTGCTAATAACACTCAAAAAATCAGTATTACTCCTCAAAAATTTACACCATGCTGGCAGTTTCTATAAAACAGACAAAATTATTAGTTTTTCCTGGGATCAGGACTGGGAGGCTTGGAGCATGTTAAAATGGAGATCTCTGCTATCTTGCAGACCAAACAGCTACCAACATGCCAACGTGCAATTTATTTTCTAATATTTCCTTGCAACTTGTGGATAAGATTTTCTTTGCCTACAAAAAATTTGTAGAGGTCTTTTTCATACTCACCTCACAGTATGATTTCTGAGCTGAAACTCTGAGGAATCTCATCACAAACTTTTGAGGAAATTTGAAAAGAAAATTATGAAGGTAAATGTCTGTGCTACCATTGCCCCCACAAGCTTTATAGCATGTGTGGCCAAATAAAACAAATAATAAAATACACCTTAGTTCATCTAAGTTACTTGTGGCTCAGGAAAGCTCTGGCAATTCCAAGTGTGCAGGATTTGATGGGAAAGCTGGCACAACTGTGGTGACAGCAAACATCTCACTGTATTTAGGTGAACAAAATACCCCTTACTGTAAGGCATTGTCGGAGGTATGGAGTGTAAACAGGGGATCAAAGTCCACCCAGCATTCCCAGGCTGTGCAATAGGAAATGCCTCCTCTCTTCCATTTCAAATGAACTCCTCTAGACAAAAAAAAGTTGCAATTATCCAGGCAGCTCTGAAGAGATGAGTGAGCAGCTACTTTAGAAACAGTGCGGGTGTTAAGCATACACAGTTCAGGTGTTGCCTTCTGGCAGTTTTTGCGTGTTCTTTAATATTAATCTTTGTAATTTAATAGGCATAAATAGAGATCATAATTACCTTAAACAAAAATGCTTTTAAAGTTTTGTCTGGCACATTATTTTGTACGTTTTTGTTCATCTTCAGACTGCAAACCATCCAGGCAGGATGGGAAATACAATACTTGGTGTCTTTTATATTGGGCAGCAGTAAGTTTCCCGGATGAGGTAATGGCCAAAACTTGGAGAACTTCCACAAAACTCGCTTATTTTGGTTATTTTTAGGGATAGACAGAGTTCAACCTGTTTGGAAATAATTTCTGACAGTCAGTAGCATCTGTAAGTGTTTTATAGAGCGGTCCACTTGGATCTGGGGGAACTTAGGAGGTGTAGCATGCCTTAAAGCCAGCTTGCTAATTCATAAATAACCACCTGAGCAAATGGGAATGCGGGGAAACTTTTGCCTAAACCTGGAAGCAAAACACCTCTACTCCCTCTACTCCACCTGATGCTGACATGCCCAGGCTCCCTTTGCAGAGCAGCCTGTCTGAGGGTACTTTCCAAGACAATTTAAGAACCAACCTCTCTCTTGAGGTAGTTAGGGCTTTCACGTGCTCCTGAAATCCTTTATTTTTTCCTCTGTTGCTGCTGCTGCTTCTAATAGCTGAGGACCGACGGGCGGGGGGTGTGGAGGAAGCTCCAGGAGGCATCATAAACAGAACAAAGCACCCAAAATGGGGCCAAGTCCCTTTCTCCTTTCCTTTTCTTTCCCTCCTGTCAGCAATAGCAACTCTTCAGAAGGAAAAGCTTGCATCCAAATTGTCCCTTCCCACTTTTGGGATTTCCTTTTCACAGCCGGCCAAGGCGTGGGGTTTACTTCTCCTCTGTTGCACTCCATTTGTGAGGAGGAAAACGCATCTCAAAGCTTGAAAGCCCAGGGCAGTGTTGGTACTTCCCCTCTCACCTTCCTGCATCTCTGAACCTTCCCTCTTCCTTAGATGTTTGGGGAGCAGCTCAGGCCAAAAGGAAGAAAGGAGAAGCGTGGGTTTAATTTGGCTTATTGTTTATGGTAGATTGCCTAATTTTAGGTGAACGGCCATTTGTTATATTACCTGATGCGTATTTTGATACCCTAACTTGAATTAGGGGAGTCCTCCAGTGCCAAGATTAGCATCATAAAATGAAATAAAATAAACAAAAAAGGGTTAAAAAAACAATCAGCCAGTCCAATTAAAACTGTGGCTGTCTGGAGCCATGGAAAAATGTAGCATAAACAGAGCTGCAAGATTTGCAGGGTGGAGCTGGCACTGGCAGCAAAGAGTGCAGGTATATACCTGTCTCCCTGATTTGGCCCAAACAACAGCCGGTGTGCTCTTTTTTGGGGATCAGAGAACAAAAGTGAGGCAAACACAAAAGTGAGGCTGCTGGAGAAGCCAATTCCAAGAGGATAAGTACCTGTTCAAACAGTCCCCCCTTTCCTGGAATATCTCTCATCTAAAGGTCTCTCAGCTCCCGTGCTTATCGGTTTATTGTCCTGCTCTCTGGCAATTAGTGATCCGCTTCACCCCTTGGAGCTCACATCACTGCTGAGCCAAACTGACAAGATAAACTCGATGCTTAAAATTCCATTTCCAGTAATAGAAATGTACCCCATCCTGTCATTTCTGTAAACTTTTTTTTAAGTTATACAAAACACCTCCATATTAGATTAAGCCCAGAAGGCATGAATCTGAAGGATGAAACCTGTGTTTCTGGACAGAATGACAGCTTCTAGTTTTCACACTGTAGAATTTTCTTTTGATTTTGGCACTCAGATTTCTCCTTTTTTACAAGTTTTCTTTTTTTTTCCTTTGTCTTTTATTTTGTGTAATCAAGCCTTGAATTAGTAAATCGCTTAAATATGCCTTGTGCTGTAAGCTTATACTGGGTTTCTCTTGAAATCAGTGGGTATTAGGGTTTTGTTCAGGCACTTCATTACACCAAAATATTCGTCCTTCTGTCTTATTTTGGTGGGATTTTGCACTTAGCACAGTTCCTAGATTTCATGTCAGTATGGTTATGCCAAGTTTGCTCACTGGCAGAGATTTCTTCTGGGATACTTTCAGAAAACAAAATGAAAAAGGAAATGATCCTCGGACAAGAAGAAATTCCATTGGCATTCAGAATCCTGGATGGCCACACTGGCTCAGCTGGACACGAAGCTGATTTATAATGTGGTGAAGCACCCCAGGCTCTGAGCCGTGGGAGAAGCAGCTGCTGTGAGATGTCCTTCCTGTGCTGTTGGGATGGCAGCAAGACAACTCTTTGCACAAAATGTGTCGTGTGCTGCTCCTTAACCAGCTTGCAGAACGCAGTGTTGTCTTTTGGACCAAACATGCCAAAATTAGCAAAGATCTGGAGATGCCCTGTGTCTGGAGCAGTGCTGGAGGCTTGTGGAGAGTGCAAACTGAGACTCAACCGCTTCTTGATAAATGTGTGATCCAGCAGAATTTTGGATCTAATTGAGCAACAGAGCATCAACAAAGCTCAGCATTTGTCACTCCCTTTCCAAAATGCCTTCCTCACGCTCCCCTCTATCACTCTTCTCTGCACTGCCCTGAAAATAATGAGTGCTTATAAAAGAAAGACATGATTCTCTTTCTTCTCATTTGAATTCTCTGTACAAAGCAAGTCAGCAAACACACAGACCCTCCTAGAAAAAGTCTTTCATGTAGGTAACAGTGGACTTTTTCCCCCCCTTTTTTTTTTTTTAAGAGGGCAGTCTGCCAGAGGGTGTCCAATATAAGCTTTTGTAGACAGCAGTTTTTCTACACAGAGCTGAGTTGACAGCTTTCCTCCTGGGATAATCACAATCTTCATTCTTCTGGGAGAAAATTGCTTCTGACAGTATAAAACCCAGGACATCTTTGATGTAAAATCTGACTCAAACACATGAATAGTGAGACTACAGAGCCATCCCATTCAAGAGAAAATGTTAGTAGTGGAGGTGCCAGCCGAATTAATCAAACTAGTAAAATGTGAGGAAGTATCAGTCCATAAAGCTGCCTAATAAATCCGAGTGCACAGCATTGGAAGGGAAGTGCCTTTGGACACTAAGCTGGGTGTCAGACTGGGGCTGGGCTCCCTGTGTGTGCAGTCCTGCCCTGTTGGTGTACGCCTGCTGCGCTGCATTAAGTGCTCAGGATGTGCATTTTTTCCAAAAGTCTGGATCTCTGGTGCTCATTGACACAGCACAATGTGCAGTGCTGGGTTGTTCTCCCTCCCTCTTCCTTTCTTCTCCTCATTTGGGATGGGGAGCTGCCGTCTCAAGTTGTGAGGGTGAACTCTGTTCCCTCAGCCTGACCTGGGGATGACAAAGGGGTTGCTGGGCACCACATGCCCCTAAAAAATCAGCCAGTTTGAGTTTGTAAAGGTAATTATGGGTTTTTTCCAGGGAAGGACAGAGTATCAAGATGAGCAGCCAGTTTACTGCAGAGGTAAAATTAACTAACACTGCCGTGTTTTTTCCTTAGATTTTAAAAACCACAGGATAGGGTTTCTTTTCAAAGCTCAGGATGTTTTGGGATAAACAGACTAATTGTGGCGTGTAGCCCAGGAACGTCAAAATCCCGGTAAACCTGGCTTTTGAGCATCATTTGCTTACAAAGACAGGAGTATTGAAAAACAGAAAGGCAAAAGGAGAGGTTTCTGGTCCTGGAGACTTTAAGCAAGCAGAAGGATGGAGCTGGTGAGAGGGCAGGGAATGCTGCGTTTGCGGGACCCCTGTGTCCGGGCGGGAGCGGAGGGTCAGCAGGTGGCACCAGCGCCCCATCCATCCATCCACCCATCCATTCATCCATCTCCCGGCAGCGCCGCTCCATAGCCCGCTGGGTTTGGAAAATATCCTGTTTGCTTTTCTTTCTAGCTGGTGTGTAGTGTCACTCCAAGACACTCTGAGACTAAAACTCAAGCAACTGCTCCCAGTTTGGGCTGTGACCATACACCTGAAGTGAGGAACAGTAAGGTCTCTCCTTTCTGCATCCCTTACAGCAAGAATGCAAGACCTATCAGCCTACAAGCTCCTAAAAAAATAAAAGTTTAGATGATTTTTCACCTTGTTTTGTTGACACATTCGCTTTTCCTAAGCACTCCTGCAAGAGTCCTCTAGAAAAGAAATGGAGTTTAGCCTGGAGAAGACTGAAAGAGGACCTATCTAAGAATCTGGAGGGATAGTGCCAAGAGGATGGACCAGGCTCTGCACAGTGGTGCAGGGCAGTAGGACAAGGGGCAAGGGGAAGAAACTGATGCACAGAAGTTCCACCTGAACATTAGGAAGAACTTTACTTGGCAGTGACACGAGTGCTGGAACAGATTGTCCAGAGGGGGTGTGGAGTCTCCTTCCCCAAAGCTATTCAAAGACCACCTGGACACAATCCTAAGTAACATGCTCCAGGGACTCTGCTTGGGCAGCAAGTTGCACTAGATGACCTCTTAACCAGACCAATCTGTGAGGTGTAGGAAAAGCCAGACAGGGAAAAGTCTGTAGAATTAGCACATGCTGACCAGATAGATTTCCCTATTCTCACCAATATTTCTGTAGCAGGTCTCAAAGTCCTGCTGATTTCCCTGTGTATCATCCATTCCTCAAGCTCATTCAGTGCCTCGCTCAGTTGTTTGCCCTTCAGTCTTCTGCAGAGGCTCCCTGCTCCCTCTGCTCCTCGAGTACAAGGCAGGCCCTGTCTCTGCGGTTCAGCCCAGCACCCGAGCACGAAAGTAATTCCATCCCCATTCGGCAGAACACTTAGCCACTTGCTTACCTTTAATTATGTGCTTAAACCAAAGACGTGTGAACTTGTGCTCTGGTCTCAGGCTGGACAGCACAGAACTTAATGAGATGCTTAGAGTTAAATAAGTACTCAGTGATTTCCTGGATCAGGACCTACCTAAATAGAAGATTACCCTACCTGATATTTAAATTTAGATTGTGTTTAATTTGGAAGTCAGGGCACTTCCTTGAAGTCACATCGATTTACCATGAGCAGTTCTTGGAGGCATTGCCCCTGGGGTCTAACTCAGGCCCCTTTCATCAGGCTCCTGTTGATGTCAGCAGGTTTACATGAGGTCCTGGGTCCCTGCAGAGGACAGGGACGGAAGGAAGAGAGGCAGCTGGGATCACAAGGATGTGATGTCCCAGAGGTGGGACAGGATTGCGGGGTGGGAGCCAGGGTGCTCCGGACCATGCACACCCCCATCTCCTCTTTTTCACCCCCATAGCCCAAATAAAGTCATGGCGCTCAGAAGATTAATTAAAAGATGTCCATTTTGCTTGTGCAGTCAAAGCACGTGGGTCTGCTGAGTGATGCTTTTGCTGCTGGGATGAGGCAAGGCTGACTTATTGCCCACAAACTTAAAAACAGGATGGTGACTCCGTCACCACACAGCTTTTGAAGGGCTTTTAGCTCTGTTTTCTTTAAAGAGGTGAAATGGATAAATCAACAAATAAACTTAATTAGAACAGGGTAATAAATTTGTACAGATTTACATGCCTCTGGATAATAATATATCTTCTCACTTCTGTGGGGGAAAAAAAGAAGGAAAAAAATCTAAATTTGTTTTGGACATAAGTATCTGAACGGGATACTGTAACTATCTTAAAACACACTTCAGTGCAGCTAAGAGAGGAATTCACACATAATCCTGTGCCCAGATGTTAGAGTTTTCTTCTTCACACAAGACATCTATCATCAGAAAGGGGAAGCTGTCTCCTTTAATTTGCATTCCAGGTTACTAAGGAATTCTGTAGTTTGTTGCAGTAAGCCTGGGCAGTGTTTTGCTTAGCTACAGAAGCCAGAGACAGATTGTATAATTTCCATTTCCTGATTATATGACAATCATAAGTGAAAGGGCAAAGCTTGGACTGTTTACTACTGGATGCGGAGTTTAAGGGACTGTTTAAAAAATTAAGGTTGCAAAGATAGAGGGTTCCCTAAAACCAGCCTGCTCCCACCTCCTGTTCCGACACTATCCTGAAGGATCCCTTCATTTAAATCTCCAGTTTGTCATATAACAAGTTTGAAACCTTGTAGCTTTATTTTATTAACATTAATATGTTTGTGGTGTGTTTTAGATTGCAGATGGTGCCTGATGCAATTTGCTTCTTATTTTCTCCTTGCAGCTCTGATACATTAGAATAGAGCAGAAGCTTTTCTCTAGGCCTAATTCCTGGAATGTCTCAGGAATAAATCTCCTCGGATCTCTCTTGTGACAGATCTGGTGCGTTCTCTGACAGTTGTGGCAGTGCCAGCTACACGACACTCTTTTCCTTGCCTCTTTCCCCATGGTCCATTCCTTAATTTTCCTGCATTTTTTGAGCTTTGGCTCTTCTTTCCTCTATCAATTTCCAGGGATTTTTGCGAAGTCCAAAACGTGGCTGGCAACACCCAGGGTGAGGCACGGGGTGGGGAGAGAGGGCTGAGCCGGATGGTCACATCCAAACAGCCCGCAGCTCTGAAAATGCTTGATGCAGGGGCTGGGTCCAAACGTCGTGGCTCAGGCCCATGTCCATAAAGAACGAGAGAGAGGAATTAAACAGCCTGTTCCTTCAGCCGACCAAGATATGATGATATTTCGTAATCATAACAAAGAGGGAGCGGCGGGGCCAAGCTACGTCTCTGCTGTTCTTTGTCCCTGCGAGTAGCACAGAAGGACAAAGCTAGGATGGGATGAGCACATCCTGGGCTGCAAGGCGAGCGCAGATGCCCCTCCTGAGAGGAGCTCCTGGCAGCTGGAGGCTGCATGCTGTTTACCACGCAGCTGCACCAGCTCCAGGAGAAGCAGAGGGTGCTCCTGCTCCTCAGCACGCCCCAGCAGCACAGCAGAGCGAGGCAGTCCTGCTCTCCTCGTGCTCCCTTTTTTGCAGAGTTGATCCGTGAGTGTTGGTTTTCGGGGCGCTACAGAGGGGGCTGCTGGAGGTGAGTGTAATGGGGCACGCCAGCAGGCAGCTCCCACCAGGTGCCAGCAGCAGGGCTGTCCTACCAGGCACGGCAGTGGGAAGAGACATTGGCACAGGGCTTGCCCAAGTCAGTCCTGGCTGCCCACAGCCCTGCTCCCGCCGTGGCTCTGCTGGTGATGCTCCTGTGCTGGTGCTGGCACCTTCCCTCCCTTCCCCTCTCAGGTTTTCCATTGTGACTCTTGTGCTGTGTATAGAAGAAGGTTCTGTTTCTTGTTCTTTTGCAATACTAGTAGCACTCGGTTTAAATTTAATTTTCTTCTTTTCAACAAGCATTTTTTTGGCAGTGCCTTCTTTGCCCTTCAGCTGTTTTAAATGTTTATTTCTCATTTTGCACATGTTTGACAAAGACGGCACTTACACAATTCCTCTCTGAATAATTCCCTTTCTCCCTAGAGCCAATAAAGTGCAGAGATTATAAAATGAGACACTGCACTCCTGTGTTAGGCAGCAAGGTTGCCCATCTTGTTTCTCTGCTCTAGAAGGCAGTGCTGGGATATGAAAACTCGAACCTCATGTGCTACTCCAGCTCCTCCCAAACTCTCCTCCTGCAAGCCACCATTTTTCCAGTGGTACAAACTCAGCTTTGGAGTGGGGGGCAAGAAACTGAAGCACACGACCTGAACTGTCATTTTAAAGTCCATACTCACTTTTATTCCTCTTCTCTAGGGCCTTGAGATGTGATTAAATAGTATGTGCCCGCCAAAATTGGGGCACTTCCTGAGGCAGTCACACTTCCCAGCATGGTGGGGATGGTGAGCATTAGTGACAATGATTTATCAGTGAGATAATTGTCTCAAGACTTCATTGCTTTCAGACAGCGCAGACTAATTTGCACACGGGCAAACTGAGAAAAATGTCAGCCTTCCAGTTTGTTATCCCATCCAAACAAGCCACCGGTGTCTAAATGACCTAGTATTTTCCTAAAGTCCTGCATTATTTATGTTTAATCCACTGATTACACAAAGAAAGTGCCTGGATTTCAAAAAACACTTCACAGTAAAAGGGGTTTTAACAGTGAAAATCTGTGTCAGTATTTAGGGTGAAATAATCTCAAGATTTGCTCTAAACTTAAAGATTGCCCAAGATTAAAGCTGATCTAGAAGAAGAAAATGGTGGAGCAATAGAATGGTTTGGAATAGATTTCATTCACTCAAATTCTTTGTAAATTTGGCAAAATTGTTCTGGTTTGGAATTTTAGTCTGAACCAATAGTTCACACTACAATAAACAACTACCGTTTTTGTCCTGTCTGCAATTTGAGTTGGATGCACCCACCATTTGACTACTTTAATTCCTTTGGAGAGGAAAATCTTGTCACCAGCCATGAATACTTGAAAATTGCAGCTGCCTTGTTTGCCACATTACAAATACAGGCTGAAATCCAGAATTAGCAAAAGTCTCCTGAATTTCACTAGGCCCAGGTTTTCCTCACGGGATACTTTGGTTCTTCCACCATCTATCTGGCTAATTGCTATAATGAGATTTGCAAAGGGCAAGCTTGAAAGTCAGCTGTAAAGTCCAAAGTGAGCTATTGCCTTAAATTCGCTTTCCATGAGCATTCTCACTGAGAAGGCTGGAGTGCTGAAATATACAGGGAAAATGAACAAAACAGACCTGCAAACATCATTAAGTCCCAACTCAGTTTAGGGATCAAATTCCCTTGCAAAGAAGGATCTTTTTCTTTCAATATTATTTCAGCTCTGCGAATTTCATACCTCAAAACTGCCCATGAAAAAAAGGAAAATTAGAAACAGAGAAATAGGAAAACGTATGGGTGATGTGACAGAGTTTGCTCTACACATATGGGAAAATGAGTTGTGAGCACTTCCCTCTCCAGATTTGCTGCTGGACAGAGATGGGCAGAGCCCCTTGAGCTCTCCCTGTGGCTGTTCTCCTCCATGCGCTGCATCCATAGGCACTGCATGCCCTGCTTGACTCCTGGCTCCTTGGGAGAATTCTGGTGTGATGTCTGCAGCCACATGGAATCCAGTAATGATGATTTCTGCAAACCAAACTGAACACACCTTGGTTTTTAGGGCGCATATTCAGGATATCATCTGCTTCTTTTGCTTCAAAGCACTTTGACATTGCCTCCCTTCTCTTACCCCACTCTTTCCCCAATTTTTTCCAACATTGTTTAGATTGGGCATCGTGATTCCTCCTTCAGAATCTGTGGAAATATTATGAAGAAATGAATGTACATAACATGTGGCTGGGCTTCGGGGACAACCTTCAGATGCTGAAAATAAAGCTCTGGAACAGCATGCTAAGGAGAGCAGGTAGGCAATGTTGCCACTTGGGCTCCCGATAAATCAGTTGAACAAACCATGTGGTAGGAAACACTCCCACCCTGGCATGCCCTCAGGCTGTGAAAACATCTGATTGTTTGTATAAGAAAAATATTTCCTGATGGTGCAGTATTTACTATTTCTTATACTCAGGCTTTCCTCTTCCTCTTCAAAATGTATAAAAGTATTAATGCCTAATGCCCACTCAATTCCAGTAATTAAATTTTGCCCTATGTACAATTTAGGTAGACTTATGTTTTATAGTGCATCACAAATATCAGCTCAGACAATATTCATAGTGAAAAGAACAATGTCTCTGTTTTGAAACTCCCCAGGTTTCTTCTTCACCTGAAGCAAGTGATGAGCTAGACAGGGACTCACACACAAACGCTGTCCAAGAAGTCTTTGCCACCAAAGAGTTTAATATGAAAATATTTTGCTATCTATGCACAGCAGTTTCTGCGTTTCTGAAAGCAAACCAAGCATTTGTGTAAGAATTTTCAGCTGAAAAATAAGTGCTGTGTGAATTTGGCTTCCTCAGGCTTATTTGTCAGAAAATCTTACGGTTGTGAAAGTGTAGGATTTGTGACACTTGTAATTTTCTCTTGGCAACTTTCTGCAGCTGTTTGTGGTGAACTGTCCTGAAACCATTTCTTCTTTTAAGTTTAATAAGGCTGGTGAGCAGCCTCGTTTTCTTTCCATTTGCACACCAGCAGACCAGCTATGTTCTTCACTATTACATGGATTTTCCATCTGACCTCAGAAGTTTTGGTAATGTAAGGTTATGGTTTTNAAGAATATATATATATATATATATATATATATATTCTTAATTTTCGAGCTCTCCATCATTCTCTTTCCACTGCCTCGCTGTAGCACTGTAATTGATTTTCCTGTCAGGTCCGTTGCTGCCTTGGACTTCCAGAAGTGACGTTTGCTCCTGATTCTTTTATGCACAGCTATCAACTTCATTAAATACAGCACCTCACATTGTCTTATCTGGTTGTAGGTGCTGGAACAGCTCTGTGGTGTTTATTCAGGGGGGCAAGGAATTGTTTTTGCAATCACAGCTTGGCAAAGAGCAAACCAGGAAAGGGTGCTCAGATCAGAATGAGTATTGTCAGGTTCATTTTCTCCTTGCTTTTAATGCTGGATTTGTTTTGTCAGCTTCTCAAGGAAGTGGAACACACAGATGTTTGATACTTGGCTAGAAACAAATTCATTTACATTCCTGAGGTGAAAAGAATATTAAACAAAGTCTGCTTCATTTCTACCTTCTGTTGACCAAACCTGAGTCTAGAAGCACAGTACCCTGTGGTCTTGATAGAGCTGCCTAAGGCTTGATTTGAAGGTTATAAGGTTAGCCTGGACATTTAGCTGGAATAAAATACCGTATGTCTGTGACACTAAATGGCTCTGATTTTGAATAGAGTGCAGAGCTGAGCAGGAGTCATTGTGTTTACAGCAGGACACTTGCTGGGAAGGCAGATGAGGCTTCTGGGTGTCTGTTGGGCCTCTGCAAAATCCTGTGGGCTGAGCTGCAATTCTGTGCACCCCAAATACAGTATCAGTATTTCTTTTCTTATTTACAACCTGAGTCCTGTGTCAGGATATGAAAGTGGAGCTGGTTCCCAGGCAGAAATGGTCCTGAGGGAGGTAGGAAAGTGAAAAAGATGTTCCTGCAGGAAAGAGGTCATGCTCAAGGTTGAGCTCCTTCAAACTGGTAGTGAAATGTTCAATCCCATTAATTCCTGCTCACAGTTCTAAAATAAAATATTTCATTGTTTGCTTCCTACTCCAGGGCCAAGTTGTATGTTAAAGTTGATAACAGTAAATCATAACATTTGGAAAAATATCCTGTTTCATACATAGTTCTCTTTAGTGGCATATGATTAGAAACCAAATAGGAAAATAATTATCAGATTTCCTATCCCTTATCTGCAAAGGTCTTCACTCAGTTAAAATGGCCAACATTTCCATATGGACTCCAGCTGCTGAATGCATAATTGAAATAGAGATATAGGGCATAAATAACCAGCAAGATCATTTTCTAAAATACAGACCATTAATATCTAAAATTGGTCGTGGGATAAACCCTGCAAAGAGAAAAGAAAAAAAAAAAAAAAAAAAAAGGAAAAAATCTAGCATAGGAAGTTTCAAAACCAGATAAAACAGATTTAAGTAACAGATTCTCTCATATCTGTCAGCTAATGATTTTCCAGATAGGTGATGCCTCAAGGGCTTCCATGGAGCAGAGAGAGCTCCCTGCTGCTGTGCCTCCTACGGGATGGTGGAGAACCCACCACATACCAAAAACCAGAGAAAACTGAGAGTCTAAGCCTGCACCACTCTCCCAAAGCCTTGCTCAGAGAGCTCAGCAGCTTGAAACACGCTGCTCAGAAATTCTGATCGAACAGGGGCACAGAGGCTTTGTCAGGAATGTTTGATCATATACTTTTGTGAAACCTAAATACTTTCCAGATTCGGAGACTCCTGCTCTCAGGAGGGGACAACTAAGTAAACTCAGCATTTTTAACCAGTAACTCTACCCAGCATTAGCCATGTAAACACAACTCCAATTGGAATTGGAAGAATGCATTGATTTCATCAATATTTTATTCAAATCCCTTTTCAGTTAGAGAGCCCACCTATTGCCATATTTTATCATTGCAGGTTTACTGCTGAATGGTGTAAATTCTTTTGATTTAAAGCTCTGTCATGATTCTTCTAAGGCTATACTATCACAGATGTATTATGCCTTTCCAGCAGAACTTCTACATAACTTATAAAGCAATAAACCAGATTCTCTCTCTCAGAGCTGATGAATGGAAAAATTCATCCTTTCTTTTGTCCTTTTTAAAAATTAAATATCTCAGATTAACTTTATCCTTTCCCAACTGTAAGCACAGTTGGCCTTTTTCAGAAAAGTTGTTATTTAATATTTTAGCTGCCATTTTTGCCAGTTTATTAAAGTGAAAGACTGATTCTATCCCCTATGCTGTCACTGGTGCTTGAACTGTAACCATTACACGAAGCACTCGGGATCTGCAAAGAGCAGAAGCATTTGTTTAGAAGAAATGGAAAATGTAATATTTCTTAGTATTACAAGGTGGTTTTCAAATGATAAATTACTTCAGACAAGAGTGGTTATGCTGTAGAAGAGAATATATTTACTGTAGTGAGATAGAGTTGTATTTCCAAGGTCAGTATTTTCCCTCATGCTCTGGACAGAACTTGAAGGAATCTTTGGTGCTCACACTGTAATTTAAAATTTGGAAGAAGCATAGTCAGGAAGAAGAATGTTTCTGCTGCCTGGCATGCAGGGTTTGCATGTCTGTGAAGCTCTTTTAGCAAAGTATTTGAGGTGAGTGTCAGGTTTGGTTTAGGCCCTTCAATCTTCAGTTCAGGAGCTCCCACTCTTTGTTTTAGGTTTGCCGGGCCTTATCAATTTGCTAATTTGGTCACTTGCTTAGAAACAAAATCAATACTTTTAAGGAACCAGCTGACACACATGATTGACAAGTGCCAAGAAGTAGATTTCTCCCTGCTTTAAGGGCATACATCTCTGTTGGAAGAAGGGATGTGTGCATCTTGGTTTTAGGATGTCTTCTCCTGAGCACATTTTGATCCATAAGGAATAAACATTACTTAACTGGCAGATCCATGTCATGGCAATCTTTAAGAAACTACATCTCTAGTCTGGTCAAAGAAGAGGGTCAGCCGGGCAGATGGAAAGCCGTGGGAGCCACAGAGGAGAGGCTAAAGACACTTATCCTTGCTGGATATACGAGCATTGCGTGGACGAACCTGAGGAACATTCACCGCTGGCAGGCTGGGGAACGCAGCTCTGTTTTGCATCCAGAGAAGTAAGACTGAAAGGGGTATAATAAGCTGAATTCTGCCACATTGTGAGCAAGGCCTTCCTTCCCTGATGAGTAATTAAGAGAATGGGCAAAGAATACATTTTCCTGGCCAAGATTAAGGGATTAGACTTCCCTGGACCGGCCATCAGCCTAAATCTGTCTCGCGAAACCACAAACCCAGCCATGCCTACCCAATGCTCGGTGCCATCCATCCCTCCAGCAGTGAGACCCCTCAGGTTTGGGATGTCTTTGGTTGCAAAATCATCACAGACCTTTCCCTGAGAAAGCTCTGTCCCTGTTCCTCCCAGGCACGGTCTGTGCACTGTCAGTCCTGGTGCAATGACAGACCACAAAAGCTGCTCTGAGACTTGGAGAGAGATTGTCCTCAAGGGAATTTATTGTCAGCTGAATCGGGGCACTGTGCATCACCTCCAGCTCCAGCAGGGACCAGGGGGCATGTGTGACATTCACAAATATGTACATACACACATGGATGCATATAAATATATTAGTTGTGGTTATTTAGGTGCTAATGGAGTGATTAGCAAAGGACAATGCATTAAATTAATCCCTTATGCAAGCACATTGTTTTACGCAGAGTTACACCAGCAATAATTAGGGCCCTCATTCCTACCTCCCTGCTTCTTCCATATCTGATTAGGAAAAGAAAATAAGTCCCCAGTCCAATTAAGCCTCCCAGCTGGGAAAAGTGTGAATTTTTGAGGCCATTCCTTTCTCCAACTTGGCTGTCTTCTCATTAATTATTATAAACATATTAGTTACAGTAGTTTGTTTTGGAAGGTAAACAGAAATAAAACATTATGAAAAGTGATACAGTAGCAGAGACCACAACTATGCCCAACTCTGTCTGTGGATTCCCATAAATGTCAATATTTTCATTAGATGACTGGTGCTCCTACTGAAGTGGCCAACGCTGTTCCAGTAATTCATTTTTTTCTTTCCTTTGAATTTGAGTTCCCTCCTGCTGTTTGAGCATCCTGTCCTATATGGTGGAGTGCTCATAGCATCTGAAACACCCTCACAACTGAGATCAGAAAACAAGTGAAATATTTCTCCCCGATTACAAGATGGGTTAGGAAAGTATTTCCAAACAGAGATTGTTTGTGCCACCTGGAAAGCAGCTTTTTTTCTCTAGCTCTGATTGACAGTGACAGCTTAAATCCATCAAGATCCCACACATCCATCCCATCTGGCAGGCAGTAGGGTTGCCCATGTTGTGGGCATCCCAAATCCAGTGAGGCTGGATGTGTCTGGCTGCAGGGAGAGCCCCAGGCAGGACTTGGAGCTTGGTGGGAAGCGGCTTCTGGAGTCCCAGGAGTGCTGCTGCATTCAGTTCCTGGACATGAACGACGGCCCTTTTCCATGAGAAGCAAAGCTCACCACCTCAGTTTCCTATGTCAGTTTGGAAGAGGCATTTGGAGCTCCAAATGCACACAGGGTTCTAGGTGGTGGCCCCTTCGGTACGAGAGAAATCCGTTCGGAATTTTAGCAGCCAGAAGCCCACTCCCAGCCATAGGCCATTGGACACAAATGGTGGCCCTTTTCCATGGGAAACAAAACTCACCACCTCAGTTTTCTGATGTCAGTTTGGAGGAGGCGTTTGGCACTGCAAAGGCAGTCCGGGTTCTAGGTGGTGGCAGCTTTGGTCTGGGAGAAACCTTGTGCCTTTCAGAATTTTAGCAGGGAGAAGCCCACTGGGTACCCTGGATCACCTCTGATGGGGCAGATGTGAGCTTTCCTCCTCACCATGTGTCCCAAATGCCCCCTTTTCTTTTGCCAGGGGTACAAAGTTACCGAGCTCCTCGACAGCTCCTGACATTTGTTACACATCCATTCCACTTCATATATTCACTCCAGTTTGTTTCCAAATCTTTAAGCTGCCTGCCCTTGAGCCTCTGGGGAGCATCCAGGTTCCATATCCATATGTTCAGATGGAAATAACATTTGAGTTGAAGATTCATAGTTCAGTCTATGAGTTGCTGATTTGGCCTTTAAGATGTAGATTTTCAACAACTGAATCTTGTTTAAACTGGTAAGTGCAGCTGCTGCCCTGCCAATTTGTGACCTTATTTCCTTCTGGATGTCCCCACTGGCTTGCATGTTGCTGCCAAGGTATGTAAACTGACCTATAGGTATTCCCTTGCCCTCTAAAGTAATTCTTCAGCTGGGAGTTGCTGGGGCTTTCATTAGACTGACTTTAGAAAACTGATTATGAATCACATCTGCTTGCGATTAAAAACAATTTGTTGTGATTACAGGGGGGAAATGTTAATTTTGTGCCATGTAGCTGCTGCCTTGTTGCAGTTGGTTTTGAAGGTTTCTATCTCTTGGACACTTCTGTGTGCTCCCTGATCTCCTCTGTTTTCAGCATCATGGGACAGCACACAGTGTTTGCATATCAGGCTGAATTTGTCACTTCTGAGTATCCGATACAAATGTTTTGGTGTCTTTTGTCCACAAAATAGCCTTTAACCCACATCAGTGGGAAAAATACCAACTTCTAGACATGATCATACCTGTGATAGGAAAGGCACACAGAAAAACAAAAAGGACCCACTTTTCCGGAAGCAAAATAATCACAAGCTCTTTTTTTCTCAATTGCTTTTCTGTCATTTCAACAAAAGTGAGATTTGTTGAGTTTTAAATAATTATTTCACTAAAAAGACTCTGGAAAGGGATTTACTTGGCCTGAAGTGAAGGTCCTTTCTGACCTTTCCCATATGCTCAGCTTGTGCAGTAGAGTTTGTTTCTTAGGCAGACTTTTATTCAGAAAGTGTAGTTTCTAAAACACCATGATCTGACATAGTGCTGCAGCAGTAAGTGCAAGGGTTGCATGTAGGAAGGGATTATGCACCAAAAATTCATATGTGTGTGTTTTTCTTTTATTTTCAGGTTATCTTCTTGTCTATTTGCACAAAGAGATGAATAAGAGTCTCAGGTTCATTATTATTCCATTCTCACCAGCCTTGTTTCATATATTTTATTATGTTTCCCATTACTCATTCCCTTCACTGAATACATGAAATATTTTCCTTACTTGTCATCTTAATACAAACTTTCCCAGGAGCTTTTATCTCTTTTCTTGCTCTTTTCTAGCAATTTGCAGTTGCTATGGAACGGAGATAAGACAATGAAAATCAGCCCATCTATTTAGAATACTTTTGCTTAGAAGGATAGATGTACATATAGATGTATACACCATAGAATGAGATATAAAAGTTATATATTCCACGTGTTTTTGTCAACGTGCACGACTTATTTTACGTAGGCTGTGCAGCTCAGTGTTTTGAAAACAGTCATCATCTGATGTCCCTGAGTGTGCCCAAAAGCAGTCAGTGAGTACTCCAGCTTCACACCACTGACACCTCAGCCAGGATTAACTCAGTAATGACAATTTTATACACAGTCAGTGTACTTGAGAAGTTGAAACTATGATTTTCATAATTGCTTTATTTTGCACTAGTTCATGTTAGGCTTTTGGTGTTGCAGTAGTGCTCGCCTCTGAGCCAACACCCTCATATTAAAGACAGTAAATTGTGGTTTTTCTCAGTTATTGGGGGGGGGGGAAAGTGTAGTGGGGATGGCAGGTGCTGCTGGACGCCCTCGGATGCCCCTTGGGCTCCCCAGGGAGCTGCAGGGCTCTGGGAGAGGGCTCCTGCCCTGCACGGTTCTTCAGTGGCAGTGAGTCACTAAAACATGAGCGTGTGTTATGCGGTTGCCAAGGGAACGAGATAATTGAAGTAATTGTTTTTGCACATTCTCCAGTTGGTATTCAGCATGTAAGGCTGCCTGTCACTGGGCGGACAGAGCCATGTGGGCTGTAGCCAGCTTTTCTGGGAACCAAAAATGCCTTTTCAACATGGGCCGTGCATATTCCTGAAAAAGTTTTGGGTTGGGGTTTTGGTTTTCTGGGTTTTTTTTTTCCTTTTCCATTTCACAGGAAGCAGTGCTTTTTTTTTTTTTCCAAGCCAGTTTTTGCCCCTCTGGGACTCGTTGCAGATCCAGCAGCTGCAGATCTGGTTCTCTCCTTACATTTAAATAAACATTCCTGTCCTGACTGGCAAAAGCCCTGTCTCTGGTTTCCTCGGTACCTGCATAGGCAGGGCTGCTAATGCTGCTGCCGAGCAGATGCTGATGCTATCAGCAAACCTGTTCCGAGAGAAAACGCACTCAAAACCCCTCCTCCATCGATAAGAGCAAGCCTGCAGATGCTTCCAAACTGTCTAGATTGGCTGTCGGTAGCCGGGATCACATCGGCAAACAGCTGGATCTCATCTCTGGGCACGTTTCTGCTCGTGTAGGGTTGGCAAAGTTTGCTCTTCTGCACCAGGAGGAAAACCAGCAGCTCCAGGCAGAGTGGTGGGCTCGGCGTGGCACATCCCTGTGCGTCCCCCTGCCCTGCACATCCTGGTCGTTCCAGAGCGCCACCATCCCTGCAGACAGCACGGGGAAGCTTCTGCTTTCAGTACAAACTCATGGATCTGTGCTTGGCATTTTGCTGGAAGTAGGAGTACTCATTTCATTCACGACCCGAGGCAAATTTAAATGTAGGCTTCCAGAAGTGTTAAAACAGTATAGACAGAGTTTAACGGGCCAGACTCCAAGCTCTATAAATTTAACTATTCCCATATACCCAGTGTAACTTACAAGTTGATTAAAACATGTGTGAATTGATTCCTGTAGACTGACACTTCACGGGTGGCTTTAGACTGAGAAATTATCTGGTTTTGCTTTATAGAGTAAAATGTCTCTCATACATATGGCTTGGAAGTTGTTTGAGAAAACCTCTGAGGCTCTTGGACTGGCTGGGCTGACAGCTTGACAGGGAGATAACAGACAGATCATTATAGTCCTTTTATTGCCTGAAGGTTGCAGAAAACACAAACAATATGGTCATGGGGACAGAGCAAGAACCACTCATCCCTGCTGCTTGGAATGGAAAGTAGCCTCAGCCTCGGACTTAGATGAGTCATTTTAGTAGGTTAGATGCTCCAGAATGAAGCATCCATCCTATAACTCCAGGATGGAGTATTTGGACACACCACAAGGGTTCCTCACCAGTGGTACTATGCACATACTGATCATCCCAAAGAGAAACAAGCCCTTCTGCCCCACATCAAAGCCACTCCTTCACCTTCAGGGGGAGAACCCAGGTTTCAGGGGAGACTTGTACCTGTGCAAATCCTATAAGGATCCTATAAGGTGTGCCTGTGCACATCTGCTGAGGCAGGAGTGTGACCTCCTGTGAAGCTCTCATGTCACTTGTCCCACCCAAGAGGCTGCAGAGGAGAATTATAGCACTCCTGGCAAGACATCGTGGAGCCAATCTTGACTGGGTTTGGGCCACCATTAGAAAAGCTCCATAAACTGATCCTGGGTCCCATGCCAGTAAAGATGTCAGTCAGAGCTACCACCTTCTCCCTATTTCCACTTGCTTCCTTCCTGCTCTGTTTAATTGCAGTTTCTAATGTTACAAGCAAAGATAGCTGATACACTCCTAGATAAAACGCCTGTAAACTTGGGTTTGATAGCAGGAGAATAAGGAAGGGTGTCCAGTTTAAGAAGAAGTTTGTGCCTTTGATTATCCTTGCAGGAAGACTATTTCCAGCCCTCTCCATGCAAATACCCAGCTGAGAGATAGCCTAATTTAACTTCTTTGTCTCCAGCAGTGTCCAGGGGGTTGTTTCCAAGAGAAAACAACCAATGCTGTCCTGACTCTGTGGGGTTATAAGGTTCAGGATTAAATTCAGCGTGAAGCTGATGGTTTGGGATTTTATTAGAGGAATCATATTAATCTGGCTTTGTCACCAGGCTGATCCAGATATCCATCTAGCTGATGGATAAAGCAACTCTGCTGGTTGTTTTCAATCTTTGCTTGTATTCTGCTATTTGTAGAGTGAGCAAGAATGAGAAAGGCAGATGAAATGTAAGGACTGTGATGAAAGAATGGTTTTGCAATATGGCATGATGATGCTGTCTACAAAATTAGGCCAAAGCAGTAAAATCAGTTTTGGAAAGGAAGTCGTAGTCATCTTTGGTATTCTTTTTCCTTAAGAAAGAATACAAGGAGTGTGCTGGGGGCTTTATGATTGCTCTGTGAAATTCCAAGCAAGTGCATTCCTGGGATTTAGCTGGGAAATAAGAGGAGTGCATGTCTGCCATTTGTAAATCGTATTACTTAAATTCCCCATTAACACCTATAACTCACTATCGCTCTGGATAATCCAGCATGCTGGACTGCTTCCGGATAACCCAAACCAGAAGGGCTGGACATTGCTCCAATTACTGAGACACTTGAAGTGGAAGCCTAATTCTATGCCCTTTCTGTATTGCAGGAGGTCTAGGTCTTAAAATCTGGCCTTTCAGTCTTCGTTCTGGAAGGTGGTGAGATCCATGCCCAGCCCCAATCCCAGCAGAAGTTCACAGCCTGTCAACAACTGTTGTATCAAACATCAGCTTTGGAAATATCATGGATTAACTGTGCATGCATTGTGGAAGGAAAAGGAGGCCATGTCACCCCTCACTTTGAAGGCTGAGTCCCTGGTGTCCATCCACTTGTATCTTCCACCTGCACCATTTTGCTGTTTCTCTTCCCAGAAATTCTATTCTTTTTATTCTGTCTCAATAACCTCTGGAGATAACATGCTAATTTTATGAATTCTACATGAGAGGCACAAAGGCAACTACAAGCCAAGCTCTATGCTTAAAGTGACCCAAAAAGCAAATTTCTATTGAAGTGATTTGAAACCAAAAGTTGGTTTTGATGATTTCTTTTTTTTTCCCTAGGACCTAATGGAAAAAACCATTCAAGCTCTCTTCAGGGCTATATGGTTTTAGGTTAGTCTATTAATCTTTATTATCTAAATTAATGGAATTTTTGTATTACAAAGATGTTTATATATTATAATCCTTGCCAGTGCTGGAGGTAATGGGTGTTGCCACTACAATATTATGCATTCTTTGATATTTATGTTATTTTTAACAGATTGGCCAAAATTCCAAACAAGTGCATAGTCACACTGTTTGCAAACCCAACTTTGGACCTTCTACCTCCTCAGCCAGATGAAGAAAAGCAAAAAAGGTGAGAGTGAGCAGGATCAGTTTTCCTGCAGGCACTGAGGTCAGGAGTTCTTGCTGTTGCATCCAGCTTGCTGCTCCTGCTTGCACAGTGGATAAAACCTGCAGAACACAGTACTGGTGCATGTATCATTACTGGTGCAGACCAGTGCATTAGACTTTGCTTCTGAGGTAACATGGTCCTTTTTTCTCTAATTCTTGCCCAGAAGGGGAATTTTGTATTTTCTGCTGTGCCCTGCCTCAAGGCAAGGGTTCCTCAGGGAAAAAGCAACTGAACCTCAGACATTTTCTTTCCTTTTCAAGGAAAAGGGTTTTACTTTAAATGAACCCCCAAAGCATCACAGATCCTTATTTTTACTTAGTACACTTCAGCCTGAGGAATATAACAGAGCTCTGTGTGTCTAAAGAGCAAGATTTCTCCTGGACTGCCCTCCTGAAAGGATATGGGTTTCTCCCTATTTAATTCATAGTGCATTTAAGCTACTTTTCTTCTTGTCCCAGCTGGAAGCAGGAACTGACAGAGGTTCATGAAAATGAAAAACAGCGAGTGAAATATACTGTAAATCCAAACTTTCAAACTCCAATAAGGCTTAATTATGATTTCATCCAAAGTGGCTCACATAATTACTTCTCCCAGGTTCTAATACTGTAAACCTGTCTTCTGCAGCACATATCCACGCTCCCATTGCCTGTGCCAGGAACTGACCTCCAGATTTATCACTTGAGCAAGAAAACATACAATAATCCTTTAAAACTTGCCAGTCGCTGGAGAGCTTAATATCACTGCCTTAGATTAGGAGCACTCTCGAAAGTAAGTAGGAGGAAGTTCAAGGAGCACTTAAGAAACTCTATCTATTTATCTAAGGCAAAACTGGCAAAATTTTAAGGTTGTCTCCTCCAGGTACTGTCAAGTAGCACTGGAGGTCCCTACATAATTTGGACCAGGAATGATATGTCATTAAAGAAAGTAAAGAGCCTGTCAGAGAGAATTTCCTCTTTTTGTCATGTTGTCACTTTGCTCCCAGCTTGATTTGTGTCATCGCCAATAATTCCTGCACCCCGCAGCAGGTCTGCTTTTTCCTTTAATGCAGTGGTTAGATGGACCGGCCAAGCTACACAGGGCTGTGAGTTCCATTGGGTATGGCACTGACGTATTTAGGAGATTGATTTCAAATGTACACGTGCGATGAAATGCATGAAGCGAAGGTCCAATAGGAATGCTTTTGTCATAGTCCTCCAGCCTAGCGTCGTTCATTTTTAGTGCTATTAATAAATTAACATCCTTCATTTGTAAGAACTAGAAATCCGTTACTTTCCAGGCCTTATATTCTCTTCATCTGAGGCCTCTGGATCATTAAGTGGCATCAAGAATCTGTCTAGAGGTGTATTTTCTTGTTCAGCCATTTGAACACACAAATTAATCCCCTTCCCAAAGCTTTCTTTTTGTCAATTCTGTGCTTCTCATGACTAAGCTCTGCATCATTCATTATTTTATTTTTCATGCCTCTTGGAAAAGTACCTGTCCCTTCAAAAACTGCAGAGATCTGTGTGTATGTGATAACATTTGAATGCTGCTAAAGCAAGAAGGAAAAATAAAAAGCAATCACTCTGAATGTCCAAGACTCCCCCCTTGCACACCACAATATAAACTTAAAACTCAGTGTCTACCAAAGGGTTTTATGTCACCTCTTAAGCTGTGGAGCTCATTAATGCACAATTATGTATCATGGAATGGTTTGGGACTGGAAGTGACACTATCAGGGATGCAAATCCCTAAAGCCATCCCCAAACCTCTGTGCACGAAGCTCTTCCTCGCCCAGATGCCACGATTCCGACAAACCGCATCCTTCCCTAGGCAAGGCAGCTTTCCGAAAAAAAACCCAACCATCATCATCAACACAACTTCCTGCACTAATTCCCCTGTAAACAGGCACCCTATTTATGCTTCCCAGCAATCTTTCCTGTTAGGAGCAGAATTGCTAATTGCTGGCTTATAGCTCCTTCCTCCCCGCAGCAGTCAGACCAGTGGAGCCTGGCTGCACTCCAGGATTTTGGCTGCAGAGGGGACGAGCATTTCCAGCCCTCTGGTTTGATTTTTCCCCTCCAGAGACACAGGTCTGTGTTTGCACAGCCTGGTCATGTTGATGGTCGTGCAGGAGTGGGAGTTCAGGATATGACCTGGCCCCTCGCCTCCTGGTTTCTGTTTATCCCAGAGCAGAAGGGAGGGTTCCTATGGAGCAGCCCTTAATTTGGGGAAATAATGTGTGGTTTCCACTTGGAAACTCTTAATTAAATAGTCTGTGTAGGCTTGGAAATGAGTCTGTGTTTATCTGAATGCAAATTTTGTTTTCCTGGGCGTGGGCAAGTGGCAGGATAAATTAGGGGACAGAAGTGTTCACTCCAGAATTAAAACATCCAGTGCCAGCTCCACCAGCCCCAGAGAAAAGGAAAAGCAGAAACACAGAGATCCTGCCCAGTTTACAACTTTCCTGTTTCTGAGATGAGCATCTAATTTCTAGATTAATTTGTTGTTTATCTAGGCTGCATGCTTTCCTTCATCTTTGGGAGGCAAACTGAAGCTGAGAAAGAAACAGTCCTTGTGTGTTCACAATGGGCAATAGAGGAGGGGTTTTGTCTAAAGACACAGTTTATCATACAGGGTTTGCTCTCGAATCCCGCTGTCTTCATGTTTTTGTTGTAGCTGTCTTTTTCCCTCGGGGTTTTCCATTGACTGAATTGTCTAAACAGTTTGACCACGATTGCCAAACTATCTGTTCCTTCAGAGATCATAATCCAAATAAAAGAGTTGAGTAGCTGCCTGCAGAGAGGAGGGATACACAGCACGAGGAGTTCTTAGCACTTTCATTTATCAGCTCGAGTATCTTAATTATTAACCTTATGACAAAGAGAGGTTTCTCCCGTGGCCCTGGGGACAGATGTAGGGATTGGCAGGAGGGAGGCTGCAGGCAGCAGGCTGCACCCTCCCTTTGTCACAGCACAGGCAGAGCCGGGGTGCTTTTGACAGCTGAGGGTGCAAATTGCACATCCCTGGATTTGGGGGCAGCTTTCCAGGGGCCTGGGACCTTGTAAGGAGAGGAAAGGGCAAGGAAGCATGGCTGCTTGGCCTTTCCTGCTCTCACTCTGCTTTCAGTGCCAAAGAACTGTTTCCACCTACATATCTAAAGGTGACTTCCATCAAAGGAGAAAAAAAAAAAAGTGGCAGCTTTACAGGTATGTAAACACCTTGTTTTACAAACAGCAATATAAAAGCCTGACTTGACCTGACAGCTTTTCTTTAACGAAAATATTCCCTGCCTATAATGAATCTCCTGTCACTGATTCCTGGTTCCAGAAACAAACCATGCTGTTCCAAGAATGTGTTGCACAAGTGAATTCATAACAAAGTAATCATGGAGAAAGCAGGTACCTTATAGCAAAGCTGTTATAAAGCATCGCAGACACGAGTATTTTAATCTCCCAAAGTGTCTCTGTCAGTACTTCCCTTCCTCCGAGCAATTTGGACCGGAATGACAGCAGCAATAATTGAAGGATGAGTCACTGTAGGTGAGACATCATCGTGGAGGGAAGGCCAAGAGACAAACCTTTGAAAACAGGCTTGTTTTTACACTGCTGCTGTCTCGCAGCCTGGCAGTCCTGGAAAGGGCACCACAGATGCCCCCAGACTCAGGGCCTATCAGAGCTGTCAGTTCATTTTGTAGTTACCACTTCACCTCCAGACAGCCACTGATCCCTGTCACACAAGATCGTAGTCTGAATACAGAAATATGCATGAGAAAAGTTCAGTCCCTGAAACCCCAACTTGCTCTGGGTTTGAACCAACAGAAGGGAGGCAGGGAGAAAACCCAAATTCTTAAACTTGCTCTTGAGATCAGGATCCAGCTCTAGAGAAAAATGGCCACCAAGGTTTAGAAAAGCAGGAGCATAAAACCGAGTTTTAAGCTTGAATCGGGGTTTTTTACGTTTTATTCTTTGAAATTATAGCACTGACAGAACAATACGGCAATCAGAAAGCCTTGGAATGAGATCCAGGGAGAAAATGAGAGAGGCTAATATGCAGAAGCAGAAGGGGCAACAGAAGGAGGGCAGAGGAAGGGCAGAACTGCTTTTTGCAGCTGCTGCTTGAGCTTGGGTGAGATCTGTGGGTTCGGAAGTCCTGGCAGAATTAATTTTGCCATCCACATTATTTGAGCTGCTTTTTTGGCACATGAGGCAGGAGAAGAGGCTGGAGGGAGCAGGGATCCTGCCTTCCCTGCTGGAGCATGCCTGAAGCTGGCCCTGGGGATGGAGGACAAGCACAGTGTCACTGCTCTGATTTATTAGCTCACATTTATTAAGCAATTTGCTGATTAAATGAGAGAGGATAAGAACCTGTATTTCCTACCACTCGTCCCTGTGCAGAAAGATAACATCACTTACTTTTTTGTCTCGGAAAACACTTGAAATTCACATTTTTCCCAGGGTGGGAATGTGGAAAGGGAATTTTATCCTACAGAGGAGGCGCAGGGAGCTGCATGTACCTGGCACGTTTAAGGATGTGCTCACCAGCTCCGGGGGCTGGGGCCCGGGAGGCAACAAGCGAAGGGTAACATGATCCATCTTTTGTGTGAGGTGAAGGAGTTGTGGAACCGGGCAGAGGCAAGGGAGGGCTGAGCCAGCCAGGAGCATGCACCGACTAGCACCAAGGCAGGGAAAACAGCTCTTGGAACCGCTTCCATAAATTTTCTTTTCCTTGAAGCATCCGACAGAAAAAGAGAGAGGGGAAGAGAGGGAAAGGGGGAGGGAGGTAGATGGAAGTGTGAACCGTAAAACCTTGCAAAAGCAGGGCTGGGCACTCACTCCACACTCCGGCACAGCGGCTGGAAAGGCTGGGGAGGCTCGACTGCCTCTTCCGGAGCTGGCCCATGGCTCGGGGTTGGTGCTGGAGAGGTCTCCGTGAAGGAACAGATAAATCAGTGGAACCTGAGGACTGGGCCAGCAGGCAGGGATGCGTGGGGAGCAGGGTGGGAAGGAACCAGGAATCCCCCAACAGCAAAGCCAAGCACCTCGGAGCGAGGCAGAGACCGAATTTCTCTGCCCTGGGCACGGCTTTGTCCCCTCTCGGCGACTCTGAGCATCTGCCCAAGGATCTGGCAAACACATCCAGCTCCCATCAGTGCCAGGCATGTTTGGAGCAGCCAAATTACTCCTTTCTCATGCTCAAGTCCTGAAAATTGCTAAACTGGTCTCCTGCAAAAGAGACTTTTCTTCTGTTCTCTGACACCTTCCCCTTAATACCACCACATTTCTGGGCTGAGAAAGTATTTCTTTGTGCTAAGGAAAACGTGAATGGGAAGAAAGTCAATACAAACACAGCCTCAATCATCAGATATTTCCTTTTTTAGTTCTCAGCGCTTTAAACAACAATGAAATATAAACAGAAGTTACTTCTTTCCAACCTCTATTAGTAATGGCTGGACGGTTAACTGTTCCCCTCTCCATCACCATGACAACTTGTGGTTAGCTCCATGGCAGCTCCCAGGCCAGTTCAAACACAGGTTGCCTGTTTCAGAAGAGTGTGTGCTGAGCACAGGGGGCAAAGCGACTTCCCCAGCATCACAAAGAAAGCCTGATCCAAACCCCTTTTGAAGTAATGAAACAGTTGCATTGACTTCATCTGGGGATTTGGAGAAGACCCTGAGTCAGAGTGTGGAGCAGCAAAACCACAGCTGTTGATGCCCTCAGCATGTGTCCTGGGTTCAATCATTGTTTCCTTTCATTTTGGAGAGGGAAGGGGACAGTGGGAATCATGAAGGCAAAGAATAAGACTAGCTAAACATATAAAAGTGTTGAAGGGCTCTATAATGTTCCTAAGAAGTGCTCAGTGACAATATTTCCTATCTCATAAATGTGTGACTAAGAATAATGTTCAGAAAGCCATAACTCCTTCCAGCAAAGGCTTTGAATGCAAAACAGATCAGAATGCTCCTGGGCAGGGAAAAGCAATTGGTTCTTATTCACCAAGTCACCAGGGTAACTTCTCAGCTCTCTTTGGTGTCATTCCAGACGGTAAGTGGGGCAGCAGGATGTGATGCTACTGCTACCACAGCAAAGACTTATCTATGCTTGCTTTCAGAGCCTTCCAAAGCAACCCATTCCTTCCTTTTCTACACTGACTCAGGCTGGTGGCTGTCAGGAAATCACAAAGATCCCTGCAATGGCAATTGTCACGAAAAGTCGAAGATACCTAGATAAGTATCCCAAATATGACATCTTAAGGGATAAATGGCTCTAGAAACTCAAAGGTGTGGACAGCACTGAATGAGGCATCTCCTCTGTGACGTAATAGGGAGAGGATTTGGTAGGATCCAGGCAGCTGGAGCTCCAGACCATGTACTGTTGTGTGACCTGGGAAAGTCACTTTCTTCAAGTCTGTGCAAAACAGGAACCGTCTCCTGCTTTTCAGACTGAAACAACAGGATGAATTATTATGGTTGTTCCTTTGTTCCTCTCCAGTTATTTTTCTCAGTCAGGTCAGCTCTTTTATCAGGGTAGCAGGGTAGCAGTCCTCTGACATCTGAGAGACTGGACAAGCTTAATCAGGGGTCGTTTATGAAATGGGATTAAATTTTACTTGTAGTTTAACAAGAATCCAACTGTGTTATCCCCTGAACTGTTGAAATGTCAGCCTCTTAAAAACTTACATGGCCCAAACAAATCATAGGCTGTTGCTAAGGAAAATAATATAGTATTATAATAATTATTACAGCCATGTGTTTTGACAATTCTCTGATGGAGACATTGTTTGCTTTTCAGATTTTTGTCAGGTTTGTATGGATGGTATTTGATTTGATTGTTTTTCATCACATATCATAACACCATTCTTTCCTTAATTTTCGAAAACATGAGGAAGGATATTGCAGAAAATCCTGGAAGTGAGGAGTGCCCGTAGAACAGGGGCAGTTAAGAACTTGCCAAGATCATTGGGAAAAGTCTGAATTCCTTCACTGCTACAGCTCCCTCACACTCTCACTCTGTAGGTTAGGAAGCCTATAGGATAAATAGATTGGTTCTGTATATGCTGAAGGACCATTTTTAGCACAGACTTAAAACCAAAAAACTGGGCATTTAATATTATCCTGTGGCTCTGTAGGAAATGCAGAGAACTTGTTGACTTCTGTTGCTTCTCCATCTCTAGAGATGAGCAGAAGATGCAGCTTCTAATCAGGTGGTGAAGTTCCTATGTTTAATAACATTTCTGTTGGGACTATTTTTTTCTAATTTCATATTCCTTCTTGAAAGTTTTGGCATGTGAGTTAGACAGTTCTTGAGACTTTGTCAGATATTATTATCTTCTTTGTGAAGTATGTATATGGCTTTGTGCTCGACATAACCCAGGCTTGTGTAAAGATAAAATATTTAAAAATACGCAGTTGGGTTTTCTTTACCTTGGCCTTCTTAAGTACAGAAAATAACCACTTGTGCTTGTGTTAAAGGAAAGTGTTTCTTTATGGGTTAGTAAAATAAGCTATTCAAAACCAATAAATCCTTCCAAAATACCCCTTCAGAGCTGTCAGAGTGAGAGACCTCGAGCCACACTGTCAACAGCACACTGTTGATGCTGCCAGAGTTGGAGGGAAGCAGGAGTTTGACATTGAGCCCATTTAGAAACGACACAACATTCTATTAGTCAATTAATGAATACCATTAATTGATGGATACCATCATCTCAGGATGGAACCTCCCTTTTCTTGTCCTTTCCAAAGTGCTTGCCCTTCCAGCAGCAGGTCAGCACACCTCATGTGCTTTTCACCCAAAGCAAATATTATGCAAATACAGATGGAAAAACACTTGAATTTTATTTCCTGCATTTTGCTCCTGGTTGAAAGAGAGCACACCAGGTCCTGGGGGGGTTTTATCTGACACAAAGTAAAAAAAAAATCTATTTGCAAACATAAGAATTGCAAATAATTCCCCCTACATTTCAAATGTTGTTTTTTAGCTTTCAGGTGATACCAAAACCCATTTCTACACCAAAGCTGAATGTCCTTTGCCATTTAACACGTTGAAACCCACCTGATGTGCTGTCTACCACTGCATGTGCCAGTGTTAGAAATCAAAGAGCAGAGTTTCCTCAAAAGAGGAAAATATCTAACACTTACATCTCAGAACAAAGCCTTGAGCTTTTGCTGTGATGGGAATATGATAGTTTATTTTTAAACAGATATGACAAGATTTTCTGACCTTATATGCAGGTAGAAAATGAGACACAATACACACACCCAAGAAGGTCTTTAAATTGGAAAACACTCATATTTGTGCCCTTTAAGAACTCCAGAAGAGGTTCCACTGTATTGAAAACCCCACCTTGCTCCTGACTGGGACCAGATTTTTCTTGGTATGGGGCAAGGGAGGTTTTCAGGCTTTATTTCCTTGCTTATGTAACTCAGTCTTAGAAATTTAAACTTTACATTGCCTTTTTGTTTTTTTTTGCTACACCTAGGTTTTGAAGAAAGGCTTGAGAAGTGATGATTATATTTTACATTATTGACCACTTGATCACCTGAGCATATATATAGCTCTTTTTAAGCTACACAGCTCATTGCATCTATTTTGCATACAATAGCTCATTTTACAAAATAGTTCAGCACCTTGGGTAAGCAGCAGCTTTTCCCACTTGTTAATTTCAGAATTGCAACATTAATTAAAGGCAAAGGCAGAAGCCTGCTTTGGTTCTGTGCAATCATGCAGACCTGCAGCTTAGATAGCCAGGTCTTGCTCATGGAAACCCCCAGCAAAGGGAGATGGTTGGGGTGGGGAGGAGAGCAATTTTTGTGCCATCAGTGGCTTTTCCCTGTGCTTTCAGAGAAAAAGTTATTTTTATCCATGTCAGTACCTATTTTCTTTATTCATTTTCCCTATGCTTTAAGTCTCTTTGAAAATCTTTGGTATGTTATTGTGGGAAGGGATGAAGTGGATGCTTCAGAATTCTAAGAACTATGTGGTGTATGTAGGGATCATATGGAACCACAGTGCACTGACTTCTGCATCCAAGGCTGGGCTTGATGATGTTTCCAACCTTAATGATTCTATGGAATTGTAAAGACACACTCGGTTCTTCCCAGTGCTGCTGATATTTTAGTGTCACTGCCGCATGAGGCAGGTTGCTGCCAAAAGAAACATTTTTCTATGGATAATTTTCATTCCCTTTTCTTCAGCGTAATCCAAAGGGATCAGTGGTATAGTTCTTTTGTTATTTATTGATGCCACAAACATGAAATGTGCCACTACAGAAGAGAGCAAACCGAACTGAGCAGATGAGTGCAGGCACACAAGCAAAATGAGCTTCCCCCAAGTCTATAAAATCTACAACAGACTTTTGAGACTTAATAGTTAAGTTGATGGAGGACAGCCAAGACTACCAGTGCCGTGACTTAGGGAAAAGACTGCAAGTACAGCTCGAGGTCTATGAAATACATGTACCACTTAGAGACCAGAAGTAAAGGCTATGAAGAAAACTATGCTGACAGCAAAACAGGCCCCTACTTAGTGTATAGTCTTCAGAAAGCAGCTTGGTGCAGGTAGATAAATCCCATCTCTATCCTAGCCTAGAAAGTGACACAGAAAATGATGCTGCCTTGACCCTTGTGACCTTCTGTCAGAGGGTGAAAAAAAAATCTGTCATTTTTCATAATTTCCATCCTCTTCCTAGCAACATCTCTTTTCTGCTTGTTCAACTTGGCTTATCCAATAGCTCCTTTTCATGCTGAGGAGCATGTGTTAAGATCCCCAGAGGATTTCTGCCTGTATTTTTTTAGCCTGAGCCTGTAATTTTTCTTCCCATTAATATTCTTTGGATGTACCTCTTGTGCCTCTGCTTCAGATGTGTCAGTGAGCACTGCTGGGCTTAAAACCACAGTGGTTTCCACACACACTGGTGATTTGACCCTTACCAAAGAGTGTTCCCGTAGGTGAAAATCTTTAGGTGAAAAATCGTTCTGAAGAGAAGCATTAAGATTTCACTGTGCCAAATGGTGATTATGAGAGACTCAGGAGATGTAATAACGACAGCAACTTCAGTGCTCTGCACTGATTTCCTGGAGATCCTAGAAAGGGTGTGTGAAATCTCCCATCTGCCACTGCTTGTGCTGAAATAAGCGACCAGAAGAGAGGGAAAAACACGGAAGAAATCTGAGCTCAGATGTGGGCTCAGGGCAAAGCAGCAGAGGCAGGCCAGTGTGGGCAACCTGTGCCCGTGGTTCTCGCTCACAGCAGCTCCTTGTTGTGATTAACAGGGAATGGCTCTGTTGCAGAGTGGTCTGTGAGGACTGGGAAAGCAACATGAGACAGCTTGGTTTCTGCAGAGCAGCGTGATATATTCCATATGCTGCAGGAGCAGTTTTTTACTTCATCCCTCTTTATCTAGGCAGCCTCGGATGGAGAAACATCGCAAGCGAGGAAACAGAAGGCAGAGGGAAAAGCCAGAAGCCATCGTCTGGTTTCTGCCGGGGTTGAGCACTGTTTGCTTTGGCTTCCAGACGTGGCAGTTTAGCAACAGGAAATGTCAGCTCATTAGAGCCATCGCATGGCATCGCACGATGATAGCAGCGGTTCCCGCTGGCAGGGCTCCAGCCGTCACCCTCTGCAGGGGAACGGCACGGCGCGATGGGAAGGGCTCGATTTCGCTCTCAAGGCAGGACAGTTTAGTGGGCTAGTTGACTTGGCAGGCTGTTAACAGAATTAATTTGATTGCCTTGGCAGCGGTGGGAGGATGCATGAAGAAAACCTTCTGGCTCCGTTGCCAGTATTTAATACCAAATGATTATCATATACCATTGAACTGGCGCTGGATGAAGCATGTGTGAGGGCTTGCAACAACTTTACCAAAAATAGTAAGTGCCATTTGAAGTTGGCAAACGCATGCTCGAGAGAAAACAAGCTTTCCAGTTAAAGCCAGTCAGAACTTCACCCCGCAGGCCTGTTACTTGTCATGTTCCTGGGCTGTGTCATTTTTCATCCGCGCTTCGGCTGTGAAAGTACTGCTTTGTATTATCTGCCACTGAATTATATTAAAAGCCTCAGCTGTCTGCTGTTGATGGAGGCTGTTTCCACTGGAGAATGGATACCTGCATTAATGACAGCTGGATTTGCTGTTGGACAACTTGTAGTCTTGGCATCTAACTTGTTATTTTGCCTGAAAATGCACTGGGAAGGGTGTTGCATGTGGAGCTGTGCTCTTTATGTNTTTTTTTTTTTTTTGAATTAAAGAAAAAAACTGCTTGGCACATGATTCCTTGTATAAATACCTTTTCTTTAGGTACTTAATGCAATGCAAAGGGTGATGGAGAAGAAGCTGCAGGATTTAGCTGGCCCTTCAGAGCCAGGTCTCTCACTCTGAGTGACTGATGGTAGAACAGGCATTCCTCATCCAAAGGTCTGAAAGCATTTAAAAGCATTCAGGAGAAACCGGCTGCCTCTCCAAATTTAAAGCTGGAACTCAGTTTCCATGATCAGGCCGATACTGGCTCCACATCCAAAATCAACACAAAATGGAATATCTATCTGGAAGCTAGCACAGGACCCATGTCTGAGGAAGGGGTTTTCTGATAGATTTGACATGGAGTGCGATAAAAGGCTCCTGGTTTTGGACACTGAAATGAAGCCCATTGCTCCTCCCTCTCCCTTTCTCTCACTGTATGACACACATACATAGGTACTAGATTGTCTGTTGCAGGTGATGGCAAACAAAAAGGGGAGAAAGGGAGAAGAAAAAAAGTTTAAAGCATCAATACTTATTTTCTGAAATTATCAGTTAAAAATTAAAATTAAAGCACTGATCTCCTACAGAATCTGTTAACCATTTTGTTAGAGGTGTAGCAAAGACAAAAGCGCGAAAGATAAGTTTCAAAAAAAATTTTGTTACCTATGGAAACAATTTAACTGGAGTCATAGACAAGTTTACAACAGACTTTAAAACTTCCTTACTGCTTATTGGTTGTTGATTGGGTTTTCTTTAACCATAATTCACTCCTTTTATGATCTCCACTGGACCGGAACAGTTGCACTTATAGCTCAGTGTTTACATTTTCTTCCTGCAGTGTTTGCATGTGTAGGTACATAGCTCTACATGCACATGGGAGCATGGAAAGCTCAGAAATTCCTTATGGAAAATATCACCAAGTTAATATTTTAATGGCAATTTCTGCAGAATAAATAGATTTTTCATACAGATAAATCAGCTGTCCTGGGCAACAGAGAAGACAATTCTCTATCCAGGACCAGCTTACGTCTGCTGCAGCCCATAACAGGTGGCTTGTCTGCATGAGATCATACACCAGGGACATCCAAAAACTTCCTGGTACCTCTCACTCAATCCAAGTGATCTGCTTTTATAATTCATGGTGTGATTGAAGGAGCAATGGCATGACCAGCACTTTGCAGTGCTGCTCACCTGCTCTTCCTTCTGCAGGGGAGGGGGAAATAAATGGAAAATGAGAATATATGGAGTTTGGGAATGACAGCTCCCCAGCAGCCACCATGCAACCTTGATGTCCACTGTGCCCTCAAATGAACAGGGCAGAGTCCCCTGTTGGTGGAAAAGGAATGGGAAAGGAAATCTGATCTCTCCACCAGTGCTTTTTCATGCTGGTTGCCAGTGGCTCTGAGAGAAGGGGACCATGACCTGATCAAACAGCTGTGGCCCTGAATGCCTGGGGAGGCAGGAAGAAAGGAGGGATAACAGCTCTGGCAGCTGGAGCAAAATGGGAAGGAGGGGGCATGAAAGGGCTGCGGGCTGCTGCTGGCAGCTGCTCCGGGTGGTTGGGCACAGATTCCTCTCTGAGTTCAAAGAGGGCACGGAAGCCTGTCCCAGAGCTCACCTCCCCAGGGAGCAGCTGGCGTGGTCCTCATCCTGGCAGCTTTGGGCTGGACACCTTCAGGTGGGATGGGATGGGATGGGATGGGATGGGATGGGATGGGATGGGATGGGATGGGATGAAGAAAAGGGCTGGTAGGAAACAGAATGTACCCTTGTGAGCAAGGTTAGCCAGAGGAGGGGGATGGGCAGCAAGCTCTGAAGAGAAAAGGCATCACAGAAAGGGAGGCAGAAAGAATTAAACCTATAAATTTTCTAGTTTTCCTGCATCTTAGTGAGGACACAGTGAGGGTGACTGTGTACCAATAACTACAGTGAATAATGCCATTCCCGTGATTCTGCTTAAAGAACTGAAGATCTCATTTAAAATTATCTATCTATCTATCTATCTATCTATCTATCTATCTATCTATCTATCTATCTATCTATCCTATCCTATCCTATCCTATCCTATCCTATCCTATCCTATCCTATCCTATTTATTAATAAGCAACACTCTAGTTCCCAATGGAATTTCACAGCCAGGTGTTTTCTTCTGAATATCTTTGGTAGTCAGAACTTGAATCTCATAGGATGTGCCTTAAAAAAAGTAATGCGCAGAGCTCAGAGCACAACAAGCCTGGTAACCCAACAATGACGATGTTAACCATCAGTTGATCCTAAGATGGCTTGGAAACATCCAGTTTCAGAGCCTGCACCTGGTCTTGGTGATGCCTGCAGTTCCTTTGTGGTTTTGCATTCATATTTTCCCTGGTTTTTTCATGCTGCTTTCTCATACTCACATGAGAACTGCACATGAACAGGGAAGCAGGCTGAATAATTAATGGTGTAAAGGGAACAGTGACTGTGAGTGAAGCTCTCTCAGCAGCATAAAGGGAGGGGAAGTGTGTTGTAATAAAAGAAATTACAGTTAATGTAAAGAGGTGCAAATGTTCAGAAAAATACAACTGGTTTAGGACTGTCTGTTACATTCTTATTTCACCTGTTGGCTATGGTGTGGCTCTATGACATTAAATTAAATTAAATTAGGCATTTCAGAGAAACACTGGGTTTAGTGACGTGGGTGCAGTACATGGAGTATCACTGGATGTTAAGGCTTCACTTCTATAACTTGAAATGGTATAGACCAGGAGTATATGTAACTTTATCCTCATTAATACATTAGGTCTGACAGGAATTGCTGGGTTTGCTCATTATTGATGTTCAACATGTTGATTCAGCACAAGTGCATTGATATCTTTCCCAATGCAACAAGAAGTTAAATACCGATCAATGTGGAAAATAAAGATTTTTCTTCTTCTTGAGGCTGATGTTCATTAGATTCCTTTGAAAGGAAAAAAAAGTAGGAATCCAGTACCTGCTGGGAAGAGCTATAGCCTAGTTTTCCACCAAAAAAAATGTACCCTACATGAACATATACATGAACATATATGAAATATATATTTTCCATCTCTGGCACCCATTAAGAGAATCTAATGATTTTGTGGAGGGCAGAACATGATCCTGGAGAAATACTACAGGAATAGTACCAGGTTTGTTGAAAAATCCACATTCACTTGGAACTCACACACTTTCATTCTTTGGTGTTCTTAGCAGGGACTTGATGTACTTGTAACCTGAGTTCTGGCCATTGTCAGAGCGAAAAGCAAACAGGGACATGTCGTTCCAGTTATTTTCAAATATATTCCAGAGGCAAGCAGTGCTGCCAAGGAAATACACATTTTTCACTGCGGCCACAACTGCCCTAAGGTGTGCCCTTGTGTTCAGCCTGGAGGAATCTTCTCGGGATGATGTTTTTTGACATGTGATGGCAAAAAATTTTTAGGGTGCTTTATCAGAGGTTATGGGACTGCTTGGAAAATAGGACAACAGTGAGGTTTGAGGCAGCTTGAACACACCCTTTCCAAGAGCATCCCTGAAACCACTGAAACCTCTCTGACATTAAACTGCAGTCTTTAATGGCCTGAGCATAATAACAACAACAGCAATAATAATAACAATAATAATGATTCAAGGGAGCTGTAATAATAATAATTTTGCAGCTGATCTGTGTTTGTTTCCTTTTGTGATGCTGGCTGGAGGCAGCACACAGCTGGTGGGCCGTGCACAGTGCAGGGTCTTTCTGGCCTGCACCATTATTTCCAGAGCAGCAGCTTTCTTTTGACTTGCCCTAACTCTGCCCTATTCAGAGGAATAATGCCTGCAGGGGAGATACCTCCAGTATAGCTCTTAGTCCCTTTGTGATGGTTTTCCCAGATCCTTTTTCATTACTTTTTTTTTTTTGGTTTTTAGGTCCATAAGTGTAGCAGAGAGATTTGTGTGAGAGGCTTCATTGAAGCCCAGCTACTCCATACAATCTGAATCCCAAAACATCAGGACACTTTTGGGTAAGTCCTGCCATCTTCAAGAGTGATGTGGCCTTATTCTTCTCCCCTCAGTGTGAAAAAGCTGCCAGCATTGACAGCTTCTCACAGCACAGGAGTATTTAATGGGGAAGGAACATGTGCTTGCCAACAGCACCCTTTATCAAATGGAGGCCCTAAAAGTTCATTACGAAACACAGGTACTGCTGGTGTCACAAAGGCAATGCCACAGTACAGCATTTCTTATGGCTTTGCCACGTTTCACACAAAGCAGGGCTAAAGTGAACATAGAAAATGAGCTTTTCCTTTCCGAGGTTATGTGGGGTCATTTTGGAAGTCTCTCTTAGCGCCTTTACCAGGCTTGTGAGGACAAATCATTGAACTGCCCTGTTAGCTGCCCCACAATGAAGGGGCGGGCCCTGTGGAGACACCTGGAGAGGGAGGAATAGGGTTCCTTTTCCTTTTTTTTTT
>VXBU01006904.1:69380-224150 GCA_013400315.1 Bombycilla garrulus | reverse complement strand
TTTTTTTTTTTTTGATAAACACTTTTTTTTCAAAAGAGAAATTTGCATTCCAGAGGCAATACTGTGCTTTTTCTAAGCTTACCTTCTCTGGCACTTTGGGCACGACAGCCACTGAACGACCCACGACCCACCAGCAAACTCAAACACCACCAGCAAATCCATCCTGGGCCTTCGTGGGAGTTGCCTCAGGCAGCCCTGGCTTCTGGAGCCCGAAAACAACCCTGGGGAGGAAAAGACATTCACATCCACAGAAGGGCCAATCCAGCCAGAAAATCATGACTGGAGGACATGGCACCCTCTGGCTGCCCCCGAGGGAGCTGGATTACCACTGACAGCCAATATTTTTATGTTTTATTGACACTTTTTTCAGCCACAGATTTTAATGATAAATCTGAGCTGGTTTTATACACAAAACTTTAAGTTGAGACTTTTTTTTTCCCCCACAGAATTTGTTTTAAAAACAGGGAAAGGAATCTTTAAGCCCCATCTATTAAGGGTTTTCCCCACAGAGGGAAGATCACATTGCAAAGCATCTAAAGGAACACAGTGTATTTCAACAGATTACGTTGCGTTCACTGCCACTAAGAGCTCTCTGGCTCCCCAGCTGTCGCAGACACGTTACCAAATTTTGAGTTGCAGTGAAATCGTTGCGTTTGTTGGATTTTCTGCTGGAGTGAATAATCTGAGAGCCCACAGACTCTGCTCATGAGTCATCCTGTAACCTGAGGCGAGTTGCTTACCACCTCTTTGCCTCCAACTCCCCAGATAAACTGAAGAAAAATCAAAGAAAATCAATATCCTTCCCCACCCTTCCCTTTTGCCAAGTCCTTTCAAATATTCAGGCAAAAGGTGGCAGGCAAGTGAAAACCACCCTGCGTTGGGAAATATGTCAATTTCTGGTTTGCAGAGGAAAGCAACAATTTTACCCCCTCACTTTGAAGAGAGGGAGAGAAGTGATGCTGCTCGAACTAAAAAGAGATTTGTTTTATTTTGTTAATTGCAGTCCTTTTGAAAAATAATCCTCAACCTGCCGGTGAGGTGCTAATTAATGTGAGGATGTGGTGCACCATATAATAAAGCTGCTGTTGAGGAATGTGAATGAAGAAGAGATTGTTCCTGAGGTGCTGATGTGTAAATAAGATTGCTGCAGAGGTGGGCCACAGCTAAACTTGACGTTTTTTGCAAGCTGCTGCCTTGCTCTTTGCGTTCATTTGTAGACATTTTCCACAGTGGGAAGGTGACAAAGAGAGAAATCCTTCCCTTGTAACCACCACACTGAGTTGTCAGACACAGCAGTCTTTAGGATAGGGAGATGCTCAGAGCGACAGAGCTAAAAAATCACTATGTAATGAACAATCAGCACTTTAAAAGCCTAATTAAGATTTTCTAATTTTATTTGACACTCTGAATGTCTGATTGTACATGGTAGTGGGTAACTTTGGCCCCACGTTGACAAAAATCATTTCAGTCAGTAGACACTCATTGGCATTTCAGTTCTGCATCTTAAATTTCTTCAGATTTCATCTTGATCATTTTTGTTTTTCAGACAAAAACAACGCCCTATTCAGGAAGAAGAATTTATAATGTCTCTGGTCCATAAGTATTTAAGAATTTCTTAGTCTATTACAGAGGATTCTGGCTCAAACTTTTCCCATGTAGACTCATGGAGGGGAACTTTGCTGCCATATATTGATAATATTGATGATAACATTGATAATAGGGTGGCAACTGTGGTTTACCCCCTCCCCCCAGTGACTCTCTTCTGTAGCCAGTCTTGACTTGCAGTTGAATGGGAAAACATGCCAGTGACATACTTAAGAAATCCTGGAAGAAAATGGATCCCATGTTCCCAAATTGTGTAACGTTTGATATGCCTGTTACTGCCTGAAGTACAATACTCACAGATGGATTGGAGAGGGTGAATCTGAGGCAGAGTATGCAAACAACAGTGACTTGCTTCCAGACAAGTTCAGCCATATTCTCCTGGGGAATTCAGTGCTCAGTAAAGAATTTTTCTACCTTTTCTTTTGTATTATAAAAGAGGACAAGCTCAGGCATGTCCAGTTTGTGGATCCAGTGTAGCATCTTGCTCTTCGGCAGGTGTGTTTTGTTCAGATACCAGAAAGGGAATCCTCCAGCTGTCAGGAGGTTGCTATCCCAAATTCCCTGAGAGGTATTGAGTATTCCATGAACCCTTCCCAGGGCATGAGCTCAGGCTCACCAACCCCCCACCAGTCTTCTTTAGAAGACAAATCTGACTATGAGCAATGAAGGAGGAATATCCTCTCTGCTAGAAGAAAAATAGGCAAAAGATATATCGGAATAGCTGGGACTGCTTACACTCATTACTCAGAGCCAGAGGAAGGAGCTGAAGGTCAAAGGAAGGACAATGAGTCCAATCCAGGGTGTGTGGAGGCAACTTTTGGTTGTCAGCTGGCCAAGGTTAGTGTCACTGTGCTGTCAGCAGTCCCCTTCCAGTCCAGTGGGATGTGTGCAGCGGAGCACAGCTGGGTGAGGAACATTCCAGGGCCTCAGCAAACAGCAATGCTCCCACAGCTGGGGTCACAGGGAGAGAGAGGCCCAGCAGCTTCCGTGCAGGTGTCCTACGGTCCCCAGCTGTTGTGGGGACAGCCCCTGGCTCTCTGTGGAACATCTGGCTGGAATACGGAGCTGGAGCTGACCAGTCTGACGCCATTCAGGCCTTTCTGACCTAGAATACAAGGTGGTCGGAGGTTTTTCCAGCAGAGAGGAGGTGCTTTTACAGTGTGATTTACCAGCAGATGAAGAAAAAGGGAGAGGATTGACCAAGCCTCTTGAAAGAAGGATATTTCACCTGGAAATGTAGTTGTGAAAAACGTATCATTGAATTGTGACCAAAATAATTTCTCAGAGAAAACATTGTGTTTTCTTCTTTGGGAGGAGGAAAAGGAAGAATATAATTTTTGACATATTGAGGTGCTCTGCAGTGGGTTGCATCTTCTGGAGGTTGCTTTTTTCATTTCTGAAATATTTTTGAATTCTTGTGCCATTGCATTTTTAACTCCATGGTCCAAAGGGAGAATAACTGGGAATACGTATGTAAAAAAACCTCCACAAAACATGTTAGATAGCAATTCTGTTTTCTGATTTCTCTATATCTCTATATATAAATTTTCTATAACTCTGCTTGCTATAAATTTCATAAGGTAATAATTTTTCAACTGCACTGTTTATATGGTGTGGAGATATGCTTTTTTGGCAATCCCAGTATTCCAGGCTTGTCATATATTTCATGTGGAAAAACAGAAGTTTCCAGATGTGGAATAGCAGAATTTTGTGATTTTATTTTTATATTTACCTTAATAGAGCCAAAGCAAAATCTTATTGATTGCAAACCACTGGGGAACCATTGAGCATTGAGTTCTCAGCATTGAGCAGAGCACAGAATTAAATTTTTTTTTCCCAGTCTTCAAAAAATCATTAGCTATTTTAGAAAATTAATAAAAGTCTTCAAAAGATACCTTGGGTTAAAGCTCCACTTGTTTTTCTCCACTTCCCACACACATTCAGCCCACTTCTGGATATATACTTAAGGCAGAGAGAGCTCCAGGCTGTTTGTACAAAGAAATGGGCGGGAGGCAATCTTTCATTCACTCATACAATTGTGCCCTTAGAATATAAACTATGAACACAACTAATATGATAATTAAATTATTTGAAAAAATACCAAATAAAATAAACAGTTCCACATCAGCTCAGTAATAAGAGTAATCTTACTTCCTGAAAGTGCATTTTATCTCGAAGGCTCCCAGAGCTGCCAGCACTTTGCACATGTCCAGCACAGATCAGAGACTGGTGAGAGACACTGCTCCCCATGCAGAGCACAGCCAGCATGCCAGGCACTGAAACCTGCTCAGGAACAGGAGCTGAAAGCCAGATTTGGAGTCGGAAGTGCATGACTATGGTTGTACATGGAAAAGGTTGCCCAGAGAAGCTGTGGATGAAAGAGAAAACTCTGTTGTGATCAGCCAATACAACATCCACACATTGCCTCTCCAGTGGCTCAGGTTGCAGCAGCCCAGGATTTCTGAGAAGCAGCACTGATAATCACAGAACCACAGATTGGATTGGTTTGGAAAGAAACTTGGAAAGATCATGTCATTCCACACCCCCTGCCATGGGCAGGGACACCTTCCCCTGGACCAGGTTGATCAAAGCCTCATCCAAATGCATCTTGAACAC
Source organism: Bombycilla garrulus (assembly GCA_013400315.1). NCBI lineage: Eukaryota > Metazoa > Chordata > Aves > Passeriformes > Bombycillidae > Bombycilla > Bombycilla garrulus. Next base: position 219,929 of record VXBU01006904.1, on the reverse strand, counting down.
CTCCAGGGATGGCACATCCACACCTTCTGTGGGAAACTTGCACCAGTGCTTCACCATCTTCACAGGGAAGCATTCCAGAAACTTCCCAGAACCAGCTCTGGTAAACAACACCACACGGTTCCTGCTCCCTCAGCTGGGGTTTTTTCTGGATCTCTCAGACACGAGATATGCACACAAAGCCACGTTTCCACTGGTGTGTGTTTTTTTAAAGTAACTTTGGTGGAGAACAAATAATTTCTGCCTGTTGCATCCACAGCAGTGCGGATGAAGATGAGCACAGCAGCGGGAGTCTCCTCATTACCCTGCTGTAACTGTATCTCAGAGGTAGACAGCAGCCCCAGGCTTAGATTTTCTAAAACGTTATATGTATCAAAAGGGATCTTGTACAGGCAGAAAGCAGCAAGTTGATTTTTCCAAGAGCAGCTTTGCCATTTTAAGCAGTTGTTGGCTTAATAAGTGAAATAGCTCAGGGCTGTGTGCATGCCACAATGATTGCATTCTGTAAGAAAAGACTGTGCCTGTGGGTCTCCAAGGTTCAGAGCCAAGACTAGTCATACTTGTGGTCTTTAAGTCACAACCCCAAGCTATTCTCACCACCATAGATAAGGGATAGCTGATCATAAGAATAACACCGATTCCAAAATATCTAACCACAGCGAAATTAAAATGACCTAGTCAAGCAATACAAAGCGCGTGTGATTGACAAGATAGCTGTTCTTTGAAATGTACTGCAGGCAGTAAAGAGCATCTTATGCCCATAAGGTATTTTCTACCTTAAAGCCAAGAATAATGATCTGGCATCTGTCCTTTCTGAGTGAGGATTCAGTTCTCAGGGCTGCAGCAGCTCCCTCCCAGAAGCCTCTGGAAATGATAGCAGGGGTGTGCTCATGGCTTTTAATTTTACCAGGGGGTGCTTCTCCTCTCCTTTTCCAAAAGGGCTTCTCTCTAATGTAAGCAGCTGTGCAGGGTGGAGGGAAGTTTTGCCTCTTATGCTTGTGCTTAGATGGATTTAACTCACATTTGCATATCCTTGGAGCGGACAGCCAGGCAAGGAAAAGCAACATCACCAGGGCCAATTCCTAGTTTATCTTTGCCCCCATCAAAATCCAAGTGGCATTTCTGCTCATTTCTACCAAAGCAGCTGCAGGGCACTGTTATCTTTGCCTTGTAATCACCATAATATTTCCATTTCCCCTACTTGTGGCATGTTGCAAATATCATCATGTCGGGCTGTGAACTCCGACATTCCATGGACCTGATACCAGTAGGGAAGAGTTGAGTTTCCAAGGTTTGCAGCAACAAGATTTGCCCATAGCACTTTGGCAGCCTATCCCAGCACCTGAACTGCAGGACTATTCTCACCTCACAGGAGCAACAGGAATCAAGAAATGCTAATAAGCCAACAGATATTTGCCTCTCTTTTTTTCTTTTCTTTTCTTTTCTTTTCTTTTCTTTTCTTTTCTTTTCTTTTCTTTTCTTTTCTTTTCTTTTCTTTTCTTTTCTTTTCTTTTCTTTTCTTTTCTTTTCTTTTCTTTTCTTTTCTTTTCTTTTCTTTTCTTTTCTTTTCTTTTCTTTTCTTTTCTTTTCTTTTCTTTTCTTTTCTTTTCTTTTCTTTTCTTTTCTTTTCTTTTCTTTTCTTTTCTTTTCTTTTCTTTTCTTTTCTTTTCTTTTCTTTTCTTTTCTTTTCTTTTCTTTTCTTTTCTTTTCTTTTCTTTTCTTTTCTTTTCTTTTCTTTTCTTTTCTTTTCTTTTCTTTTCTTTTCTTTTCTTTTCTTTTCTTTTCTTTTCTTTTCTTTTCTTTTCTTTTCTTTTCTTTTCTTTTCTTTTCTTTTCTTTTCTTTTCTTTTCTTTTCTTTTCTTTTCTTTTCTTTTCTTTTCTTTTCTTTTCTTTTCTTTTCTTTTCTTTTCTTTTCTTTTCTTTTCTTTTCTTTTCTTTTCTTTTCTTTTCTTTTCTTTTCTTTTCTTTTCTTTTCTTTTCTTTTCTTTTCTTTTCTTTTCTTTTCTTTTCTTTTCTTTTCTTTTCTTTTCTTTTCTTTTCTTTTCTTTTCTTTCTCTTTTTTTTCTTTTTTTTTCTTTTCTTCCCTCCTAGTATAGACTGGAATGCAATCTGTTGAACAGAAAGCTCCTGGAACATGTCAGATAGCTTTGAGGAAAGCAAAATGATCCTTCTTTCAAGGAGGGTATGTTTTCTGATGTTGTCATGGAGCTTTTTGTTGGTTTGGTTTGGTTTGTTTTTTAAGTGAAAAGGAGAATTGTAACTTCCTTTACACCAGTACATTAGCATAATACGTTCCTGCCTTCAGGTACTGTATGTCATTGTTCTGAGTACATTTTGACATCTCTCACACTTCCAGCACTGCAAAGATCCATGACAGAGCTGAATGAAAACTTTTTTTTTTTCTTTTCTTTTTTTTTATTTAACTTCTNACTTGGCAGGAGCAGTAAGAACACATAAAACCTGCCAGCTGTCAAGGATGTAAATGGTGATTTTGTTTCACTTTTTTAATGAATTAAAGCAGGATTGAAATCTGTCCAAAGACAGCATGTTGGGCCTTGCAAGGAAAGAAAAAAATGAAAGGGAGAGATTTTTATTTTTTTTTTCTCTTTTGGCACTTAGGCTCATATAGCGCTTATTCTTGGTAGCACAGTATAGGACAGAGCTACTCTCCTGGAAAAGCCTTGTCTGTGGCAGGAACTGGTTTCTAGACAGAAAGCATTTGAGGGACTGAAATAAAAAAAAACTTAATTCTGCCTTATTTCGATACAGGCACCTAAAAATTACAGCACTTCTCACTACTTTTCATCATTTACAGGATGAAGCCAAACTAAAATCCGATGGATTTTTCTTATAAATCATGTTTTTGCTGCCATCTTGCTGATGCCACTTTTTGGGGTGGGGACAGGTGTGCCTTTCATCTGTCAGGCTGGATTTGAAGCATCACGTACTTCTGAGGGGACTGTGCTTAGTCCCTCTGGTCCCTCCTTTCCATGCACGTGCGTTTTCCTCTTCAGGGGTGAAAATATGGTAAAGNTTTTTTTTTTTTTTTTTTTTTTTTTTGGACTTGGCAGGAGCAGTAAGAACACATAAAACCTGCCAGCTGTCAAGGATGTAAATGGTGATTTTGTTTCACTTTTTTAATGAATTAAAGCAGGATTGAAATCTGTCCAAAGACAGCATGTTGGGCCTTGCAAGGAAAGAAAAAAATGAAAGGGAGAGATTTTTATTTTTTTTTTCTCTTTTGGCACTTAGGCTCATATAGCGCTTATTCTTGGTAGCACAGTATAGGACAGAGCTACTCTCCTGGAAAAGCCTTGTCTGTGGCAGGAACTGGTTTCTAGACAGAAAGCATTTGAGGGACTGAAATAAAAAAAAACTTAATTCTGCCTTATTTCGATACAGGCACCTAAAAATTACAGCACTTCTCACTACTTTTCATCATTTACAGGATGAAGCCAAACTAAAATCCGATGGATTTTTCTTATAAATCATGTTTTTGCTGCCATCTTGCTGATGCCACTTTTTGGGGTGGGGACAGGTGTGCCTTTCATCTGTCAGGCTGGATTTGAAGCATCACGTACTTCTGAGGGGACTGTGCTTAGTCCCTCTGGTCCCTCCTTTCCATGCACGTGCGTTTTCCTCTTCAGGGGTGAAAATATGGTAAAGAATTTGCCAGGTGCTTTGTTTTTTATGCCCTAATTTCTGCTTTTCATGTGATATCTCGTTCCAGAACCAGCCAATTTCAGGTCATGTTTCCAAGCTGTGAAGGGGTTATCAGTTATGAAGGCTATCTCAGCACCTTGAAAATTGAACTGCAGATGCCTTAAACAGCACGGGCAGAGGGAAATGAAGCCTGTTCTTTGGGAAAATTTAGCGTCTCACATCAAAACACGCTCGTATTGACTGATGTTCCTGGACCAAAGACCATCCTGGAAGCACAGCTCAGCTCCGGATTTGGGTCAAGCCAGGCACAAGCTCATCTCCAGTCATGCGGGCTGAGCCGGTCCTGTGTACAGCATGGGAGAGGTTCCATGTGCCTGGCAAGAGGTGCATGGAGCACATTAGGTCTTGCAGGGATTTACAAACAGGATTCAGCTTGGGCTTTCTGAACAGTCCTATTAATCCAGTGTGCAGGCAAGCCAGGCTCAGGCTGTACTGCAGCCAGGTAATTTAGACAAAACAGAAGGGAAGAAATTTGTTCAGACAAAACAAAAGCAAGTACTAGCGTTTTCCAAAAAAATTCAAGATGGACCCAAATTTCTCAAGAAAATGTATAACTCCCTTTTCTTCCCCTCACCTCTCCCCCAGCCTCCTAAACCTCTGGCACCTACCCACTTCAGCTGGAACAGAATGACTCTTCTCAGGTTTCCAGCCTCTCTTCTAGTAGGAAGTATAGAAAATCTCATAGGAAAGCCTTTTCTTATGAGCTTTCCAGGCAGATTTTTCTGAATAAAGAGAGTCTTACACATTTCATCGATTTATGAAGTTTTCCATCCCCAGCTTGAATATAAGTGTTGAGACACAACATGTAATTACAGGATTACAATCTGCTAAACCCTACAACCACTTCAGTAAACTTGGTAGGATTGTAGGAAATATAGTGATGGTTTGGACCCTTCTGTCTTCTTTTTTTCAAGAGAAATCTTCATTTACAGCAGCATGCCAGGTAATTCCAGCACCTGCGTATCAGAGCAGAAAAGGCTGACCTGATGAAATGGGGCAGCTCAGCAATAAACATTGAATTACAATCTTTTCCTCACTTTGGGGCAATTGTGCAGGTTCTGCAAAGACACAGAGCATGTTCCCCCACCTCTGGATCCTGCTGTTACCCAGCATCTTCTTCCTCTATCTCTGAAATGGGGAAAGCATGCTCAAAGAAATTTCCAATTTCCTCCTCCTTGCCGGAAATAAAAGCACAGGAGATGAAAGGAAAGGAATCCCTGATGCCTTTCCAGGTCCTGCTTTTCTCATTTGGATCTGGGCTCCTCCCCACACTATGAGCCCCTCCCTAGCAGGGGTGAGACCCACCTACCTCCACCAGCGGCCCAAGGCCTGTGCCAAGGGAGCTGGGTCCACAGCATGTACGGCCATTGATAAAGGGAGGAACAAAGCAATTTAACCACTCAAATCTTGCTATGAGTGGGCACGGGGGGAAAGACAGGGATGGATAAGGTGGGGAAGAGCCAGCCAATTGCCCCTGGTCCTTCTGCCCCTCAAGTTACAGCACAGTTCATGCCACCAACACACAACTCTGAGGTAAATCTGCAGGAGAGAAGTCAACAGTGATGATTTACTCACTTGCTGAAGTGGTAATTTGTGCTGTATTATGAAAAGTTTTAGGTTTCCTGATGTATGGGAGGCAAAAAGACCCCAAATTAGGATGCTTGGGTTGGCACCTTCAATGGAGGGAAGGTGCCTGGTGTTTAGGCTCACTTTCTTTGATGGGGCCACAGTGCTTAACCATGCTTAATCCTTTTTAATGAACAGTTTGCTGATGCAAATCAGCCCACAGATGTCTGTTTAAAGGAAAACACTGAAAAATCTGTTGGGAGACTCTGTAAGATAGATTTGGCCAAACTAAACAGCGCCACATAAAGGTGGGTGAAAAATAACTGCAAGTTAAAAATGCACTTCAGGAAAGATAGTTCAGAGGAGAATGTTTTCCAAAGTGGTGAAATTTTCATTTCATAGTCATGAAAAGAAAAATAACTCAATTCTACTCTTGTCTCCAGAAATAGTTCAGAACAGAGAAATAGAAGTACTGTTTCCAAACAGGACTTTCCTGTCCTTTAAACCTACTTTCTTTCAAAAGGCAGGAAAGAGCACAAAGTAACAGTGGCTGTTTTGCCAGTTGGAAAACATTTAAAAAGTGTGAGAATGTGAATGGGGGAAAAAAAATCATATCCTTAAGTTTTGTCACTGTTTTTCAGCTGGAAAAATATTGGAAAGCAGAAAAATGTTTATCTTTTTCATTCATCCTTAATTTGGAGAATGGTTCCATAGGAAAGCCATTGTCTCCCAGGAAAGGCATTCCACTGAGAAAAATCAAGCGTTTTCTATCACTTTCTAGCCACATGCCTTGTTTTCATTTCTACCCACTGTCTGATAAACGGCATTTGTGAGGCTGGATATTCACTTCTCCAATGTGTTATTACAAAGCATGTGGCCAGAGAAATCCTTCTGAGCATTATAATTTTCCTTTCTTTTTTCTGTAAATGGATTTTTCAAAAGAGCTCTAAATATGGACTCACATACAAACAGGAGGTAATCAATTTCTTCTTAAGATCCTGCTCATTTAGGAAACATTTCAAACATTTTCAAGAGCAGGATAATGAGGAGCCCATACAAATTTACAGCTTGAGCCTTTACCCTGTGACTTTTCAAGTTCAACTTGCCATCTTTAATTATTCTTATTTTACTGTTTTTAATACTTTGAAGAGTTTTTGGAGGGCTTAATCAATCAAAAGTGTCTCATTGCATAAAAATTTTATTTCCTTGAATGGGCGACCTTCCCTCCACATCACCTTTGTTTGATCACCTTTCCCACCCTCACTGGTAATTATTTAAATCAAACAGCATTTGGGGTACTCAGGACAGTCGAGTGATCCAAATGCACCCTTTTGCCCAAGCCATCATTCGCAAATCACTGCACAAGGAGAAAGCTTTCCCCCTTACTCTAGCACAGGGTATTGCTCAAAAGATCCAGTTCCTGTTAAAACAATCACAGGTCAGCACTTGAGAGAGTGATGGAAAGGCCCATTCAGTCACGTGTTTTTTGGCACAGAACCACGGCGTGTGCATAATCCGTATAAATGTTAGCTTTCTAAATAAACAGAACCTCTGGTTGCACAAAGGCACACAATAAAGTTGAAACTTGTTTCTCTCATTAAGCAGCCTTTCAAAACCGGGGCATGTTTTGTTCTAGACACCTGTCAATCCTGACAGATCACAATAAACAAACAGCAACAATGGCAACAGAGCCAACTGAGCTGCCCTGCACACTTCACTTTGCTTCCTTTCCTCAAGTATGGAATTATTTTGTCCACTATCCAAACACAAAGATGTTGGAATGGGAACAGGAAAGTTTTTGAGACTTGTATCACGCTGTGGTGGGTGTCAGTAGAGCAGTGCCTCCAAGGGCAAGGCTTGAATTCCATCCACAATCCTTGGGGGATGTTGGTGATGTAAACTTCCCACTCTGGATCTGTGAGGACTATATGGGAAAAGTCAGCTGCTGGCAGTAGTCATCCCTCAATACCCTGTCCAGATTTGACCCATCTCCAAGCTGCAATACTCTAAGCAGGAATTCTTTTGCTTGGTGTTGCTATTGCAATTTCACCATGGTGTCACTGATATATATACAAGAATATGGGCTTTTTTCAGTCTAAAAAGGGCAGCAGGAGTGATCTGTTTATGTGATTAAAATAGCCTGGAAAGTAAAGAGGGGAGAAAAATTGATCCATCTCAAGCTATTATATATTAAAAAGGAAGGTCTCTAAATATTTAGTGCACTGAAGTATTTTTGAAAGAGATGGAAAAGTAGTGGTTTATGTACACTGTGTTATAAATGCCTTAAAAATCCATCATTCTCCAGCCATCTGTTTAGAAAGGCAAAGCTCTGCAGATGAAAAGATACAGAGGTAGTGTGGGGGGTTGGGGTGTTGTCCCTTTTAGTTCTCTTTACCTATAGAATTTTGTCCCATTTTTTTGCGGGGAGGGGAACCTGATGGCCGATACTTAAGTGTGTTTGCAAGACAAGGACTTGCTGGGCCGGGAAGGGGGAGGCAAAGAAAATCATCGCAGCGTTGGTTTTTCGAGGAGAGAGGACACACTCAGAGCTGTGGTTGCTTGGGAAAGAAAAGGAGTTCATAACCCAGGAGCTTCCATTTTTTTCCTGCTGCTGCTGCTTCTGCTCGCCCCACTGGGATGCCCTGCTGAGACTGCGGGAAGAACGGTGACCCATCTGATCCATCCCTGCACCAGAACTCCTGCGTTCCATCTCGGAGTTCTTCCCTTCTCCTCAGAGGGGCNGTTGGGGTGGGTGGGGTTTCTGAGGGAGGGTTCTGCCTTTCCCAGCAGATACCTGTCTTCAACCCAAGACAGGTAGACAGCAGCTGTCCATGTTAAAATTCTGTTTCTGTGGGCTCTGTTCCACCTCCTCCCACTGTCCTCTGGATGCTCATAGGTGCCCTTGTGGCAGGCCAACATTTATAGGACAAAGTTTTGCATTTTACTTTCTAAAATTTAAATCAGCATTAATTACACCCTTTCCTAGGACAATATGTAACATTCTGCCTTCCTGAGAAAACCAGAATATGGAAAATAAGCACATATTTTACCTGAGAAGGCACGCCTCCCATCACAGATAATGCAGGGATTACAGAAGATGTGATTTCTGTGCACTGACAATACAGACATGCTGTTTCTGGAGAAGGAGGAATTTTGGTTTTAATGTAGGTGGGGTTTAAGTCACTCAGCAGGTTGTCTAACGTAAATGTGCAATACATGGCTTTTATTTAAAAAAAGAAGGCATTATGATGATTTACTGCTTGTCACACAACACTAAAACAACACACAGGTCATTTCAAAATTAGTTTTTTCTTTGACTGGTCTGCACAGTGGTGGCAGGGCCATGAATCTTATCTCAAGAATGTATATTCATTTTCTTTTCAGTGAATAAAGGCATCAAGATTAAAAAAAAAGACAAACTGAAAACACAAACCAAATCAAAAATAACCCACCTTGTTCATTCAAAAACTCTTGCAAATGAGTACAGTAAATTTCCCACCACTTCAGCATGATTGACATGCGGGAATAACGTTCTGGCACAAATATATCCTGATGAAGTTATCCCTTCAGTCGTCACAGAAGGTTGTCCTTTATGTCTTTGCTCCTTTGTAAATAAGGTCTTAGGTACTTCCCCTCCCAATTCCATGTCTACACATGAATTCATAGTTTATTAACAATTTGGTGGCTTTCATTGTGTGGTGGCTTTTTTCTGTTATTGACTGCCACCTCAGCTTTGCCAAAGTGTGTCTTGATTTGCAGCTGTGAAAAGAGGTCTCGGGCTGGGGCAGAGAGTGACCTGTCACTTCTCCTTGTCACAGCCAAGATGTGTAGAAAGGAAGGGATCAGGATTAGCGTATCCAGCCTGTTGCTCTGCTCCCATTCAGAGCTGACACACAGCAAATCTGTGCATGCACCGATCACCGATCTTAGCACCACCAAGCCCAAAATCCCCTCAGTGCTCCCTGGCAGAAGCAGCACTCAAAGAGCCTGTCTCTCTCACTCAGCAAAGAGGACAGAAGAGCTGCACAGTCCTCCCTTTCCTATGAAACAGGAGTTTCGCCTGCTTCCAGAGGTAGATAAAAGCAACACAGGGCTCCCACAAAGTGCCTTGAGCCTGCTAAGAAAAGTAAAACAAAGCACAGCAAACTACACCTTTGCTGAGCAGCTGAGACAGCGGAGTTGGGAGTTTTATAGCTCAAGTCTGTGTCATTCACTTGGCAAACAAAGCTTTCATATATTAATCAAAATCCCTGAAAACTGTATTGTATGCAAAATCTCACTGTCTGAGTGTCTTTTTAGTGGCCACCTGATCTTGGTATAAATTAGAATGCTGAATACCCTACTGTTTTGATAGTGTGTCTTGACTCTTCTTCGTTTTGAAAAAGAAATTTTCTGAAATGCCAAAAGCCTCTAAAGGCATTTCTGACATTTCAGAAAATATTCTGAGGCTCTTGTCAGCATGGAAAACTGCCTGAATATCATCAATAAGACATGATTAAACATAATTTTCTCTGAATAATGTCATATTTTCCATTTTTTGAAGTATGAAAGATATGTAGATGAAAACACTCAATTCTATAGATGACTTGAAAGTTCAGAATTGCCCTGGAGACCTTTGTGTCAGCCAAAGCAGATGCTGTAATAAAATTACACATACAAATACTTTAACAGGTTGTTCCTAAAACTAGAATCCTGTTTATTGGAAACTCCCTACCTTTGGCAATTCTCATCAGTTGCTATAATAAATACTCCTCTTTCTGCAGAGCGTAAGAGAAGCTCTGAAAATGTTTGTGAGCTTTTTGCATTGTCTTCCAACAGCCCCCAAACCAAACAGTGCTCATAAATCCATCCTTTATCCTTGTTTAGTTATTAAATGTTTCTGTTGGATCTGCTTCTGAGACATTTGAACTTTTCAGCTGGCGCTTTGGTAATTTGCGACAAGTCAGAAATGAACTACATCCATTTTGTTAAGGGGTTTCAACAACCTTTAAACTCTCATGATCTGTTGGCATTGCAACTTTCTGAAAACCCTCAAAATCTGATTTAAAACAGCTGAACTTTTCTTATACAACACATTAGCACTCTCTGGCCTTTTGGATGCCTTGACTCTGCCTTGATCTTGTTTAGAAACAGAATTCTGTATAAAGAATATGTGCTATGTTTTTTATCTATGGACCTTTCAGACAAACATTTGGACATACAGAGTCATTGCATACCATATGAAACATAATCAAAATATATGCACGTTCACTGGAAGGGGGGCAATTGTGAAATAAAAATGGCAAGATAAGTGGCCAAGCACCTTTTGAAATTACAATTTAAAATTGATTTGAAATATATCCCTTCATTTTCTTGGGCTTTTGTAGGTCACTGAGATATTTACACCAATTTGAAAAAGTAGCTGTGTGGTATTTTCAGGTTAAAATCTCCGTTTGTCTATAATGTTTTCCTTCGTGCCATTATTCCTCCCTGACAGGTGAGGGGAGGTTTTGACACTGTTAATATAACACAGGGTGTTAATCTTATAATCGCCCTGTCAGCACTTCGTGTCAGGGTGTTAATGGCCACCTTTCAGCCACTCAGGTTCTCCTGCCAATAAAAACACTGCCGGTTCCTATCCAACCAGCAGCTCTGCAGCTACTCTGCCCTTTCCCCAAAGCATAAATACAAAATTTCACCAGCCATGTGGCTGTAAAAGATGCTCCTCTCTGTTTATTTCCTTTTTCTTCTCTTCACCCGTTGGCACCCAAAGTAACTTTGACACTCAGGCCTTTTAATGACATTTGCAGGCTTCATGTTATTTTAAAATATGCCAATTTTTTTTTTTTTGTTTAAATAAACATAATACCTTGGACAGGATGAAATGAGATTTTTTTTTTAACAGTGAGGAGCACAATTTTTTGTCACAGCACTTTGCTATGTAAATGTAACCCAAAGACAAATGCTGTATTTCTGTAATTTCTCAGTGGTTGCGATGACTCCATGTTTTTCTCACTGCACAGGAGAGGGGCTTTTCCAGCTTCCTGGCAGAAGGAGTTGCACAATTCCAGATGACTTACTTCATATGCCTAGAGGAGCTTTATTACACAAAAGGAGACAAAGAGAGGAAGAGGGAGAGAGCGCACACTCAGAATAATAAACAAAGACGAATAAACATTCCTGCAGTTATCCGCAGGGATTCCAGATGCTGCTCCATCCCTCTGCAAGGCCTGCCTGCCTCCCCACACCTTGATGAATATTCAATACAGGTTAACATTCAGCGTGGTGTGGGGAGGCCAGAGCTGTGATGAAACCTCACAGTAGTGTAGCCAGTTTGCTGCTCACACTATCTGGTGTATGGATTGTTATGTAATTTCTTATAGGTTTCCTTTAATCAATATAACATGGCTGTTTGGCCCGGGCTGGTTCCAGCATCATGTGCTGTCCATCTGGATTTTATACTCCTTGCCTTTTCCTGGCTGGAAAGAAACAGACGTACTACCCAACTCATTAGAACCCAGTCCCCAAAAAAGTAATAGCTTGTTCCTAGACAAAAAATTTGTTTCTCATGTGGGATTTTAATGCAGACCAAAAAAACCCAAAAAGGAGCAAAGCATAAACAATCGCCAGTTTCCATGTCATACCCAGCCAAAAATGCAGTCAAAATTATTTCTGTATTAAAAAAATCAGGATTTGCTTAGTCTTTTCTTGCTGTATTTTATAGTAAGCATGAATGCTGGAATTATTATTAATATGCTGCTATCATCTTGGATGCACAAAGATGTTCATTATATCACTACATTAAAAATTGTGGGTTTTTTCCACAGTCTTTCCATAGCATTTCACATTCTTTGCAACAGCAAAATGAATGTGAAAGATCAGACACTCAGAACAGAAAAAGATACCCCTTATCTTGTTGTGATCAGGCATTAATATAGAAATTTTTTTTTTTTTTTTGCAAAGAAGATGATATTGAATTGGATGATGGGATGATTTAGAATTGGATTCTAAATGTAAGGCATTGTAAGAGGATCTATCATTGACTCCAAGAAAAGCCCAATCAGCCCAGCAGCCTCCACCTCATCCAAGCCACCACAGCCATTGCCAGTCCTTCTAACAACTTATTTAACATTTGGTTATTAACACAGCATATCCTGTCTTGGTTCTGAAAAGTTATTCACTGCTAATATTCTAAATATTTGTGGAATTACAGCTAAATCAATAGGAAGGTTTAAGTAGTACTTCATTACATATTATATACTTCAAAATACATGCACTACCCAGGGGATATAGGAAGTATTTAAAAGAGGAGCTCTGTCTCTAATTGAACTGACTGACTAATTTATGCCATATTGCTTCCCTTTTCATTTTACCTGTTACCAGGGGCTCAAAAATACCTGTCCTTGGCAGAAGGGAGGAATGTCACCATCTGCACCAAGTTCCCTGGGTCAGCAGTTTGGATGGCGGACAGCGATTCAAACCTAGATGGAATGATGTATGTGAGCAATGTGAGTGAGGGGGGGAAAAAGGGAAAGAATCTTCCACCTGCAAATCCCAGAGGATCCTAAACTGATCACTGCCTGCCAGGCAATTTCACATCCCAGTCATTAGCTGTGCAGGAATTTCAGGGTTTCGTGTGTTGGTGAGGCTGAGTGGGTCGCTGTAGTTCAAAACAAAGAGGTCCAAGATTCCTGTCCAAACAGCTGTGCTTCATATTTGAATTTTAGCCTTGTGCACTGTAAAAAACCTCAGGCCCAGTGCTCCCCGAGGAAGTCTTGCATAAGTTTTGTTCTCACTTGGTGGAGCACAGAGAAAGTAAAAGGTCCAGACTTCAGCTGACCTTGGAACATTGAGCATAGATGGTAAAGTCCCTCTTATATATCTGCATGTATTTAACTCCTATGAACAGTAATGGGACAAACATCTGCAGAGTGGGGAGCAGCTACAACCCTAAAGAAAACAAATTAGGAGAAGCCAAGAACAATCAAACTTGGTTACATTTTTGAATTTTACCAATGCAATAGCCGTTCCAGAATTACTTTATAGGTTAAGCAAACCTCTCCATCTGCAGTGGGATTTTATCTTCCCAACAGAATTTAGCTGTTTATCAGCTTTTCACTGCTTTAGTTTCAACAAGCAAAGCAAGAACTCCACGAACTCTTACGCAAAATGGAAGCAGCTGCTTGCAGACATGAGACAGGACGGTAAAGGAAACCTCCTGGGAATGCTGTGACAGGCACAGTGCTTATAGACTGCAGAGATGTGAGAAGGAGGGAATGCTCTTCAGTTTTGTGATCTCTTCTGCCTGGTGGAAAAGTGATTTTGGAAGAGTGCGAAATTCATATGAACTTGATTTGGTATTTCTGAGGACAGAAGTTCTTTATTGACAGCCTAGGTGGTGCTGACATCAATGTACGCCCTTGCATTTCATTGCTGATTTACAGGGAATATTTCTTGGGAAGAGACAAGTTCACCCTTCTTGTCTTTAAAACCTTGGCTGTTTCTGAACTTCTGACTAGGAGTTATTTTATATTAATTTTTTGGAGATACTAAGATTATGTCGGTAAAATTTGGACTGACACCAGTGAAGCCATTTTCACAAACTACCTCTGGATATAGCAGCCACCTGGTCTTACTTTTCAGTTGCCAGCAGCCTGCCTTTGACTACATTGCTAAATGGAGGGCTGAAGCCTTCAGTGTCAGCTGAGAGATTCAGCCACATGATTAATGGAGAGCGCACAGTCAATTCCCTCATGACTCTACAAAAACTGTAGGCAGACCTTCAGCAGCCCATCAATAATATTTTGAGCCATCCAGGCTCCTCAGATTCCCCAAAGAGATTGTCAGATCAGTGTGAGGAACACAGGGGTCAGAGTGGAAGATGTGCACTTGACTGAGTTGCTGTTATGAGTCTGTGAGCTGCAGGAGTCTATTCCATAAAGGACTTTCCAGGAAGGCAGGAGAAAGTTGGCTTCTGTTTCTCTGACAGAAAAGTGCTTGTAAAGAACAAGATATTCAACCCAATAAAGACCTACATCATTTAAAAAAAAATAATAAAGGAAAACTAACTGCATGGCTGGTAACATACTTCCAAAACTTTATGAAAGCTGCCTCATTTACATATGAGCTTAACAGAGAAAGAGAACCTTCCATAAGAGAGGAAACTGTGTGAACTCAAAAAAGCCAGTCAAGTGCCTGCCTTATCTCCAGTGGTGTGGCAGAAGCTATGAGCAGGTTTAACAGGTATGTATTGTCTCTCTGGGAAAATGGAGATCCTAACTACTGTTATATTTGGAAAAGACACTGCAGATGCTTCTTAGTCACTTAAATTACCCCGATTTTATCAAGTTATCTGCTCCAGACCTTAAGTGGAAATGCTGGTCACAGCTAGTTCTGTTTCTGTATCTAGGTAGCCATAGGAAGCAAACCAAAGAGCAAGCACCAGAAGTGTGGCCTCCGTATTTCAGGCAGGTGCTGGCTGGCATTGCTTCTGACACAGCCTCCCTCTGGTAGGAAACATGTATAAAAGTAAATTATCTGATTGCAAAAAAACCTTGTGGAGATGATTTAAAACAAGCAGTACTCAGCATCCAGGGTGCTGAAACTCCTTAAAGGAACAGCAGTTCAGCAGGCTAAAATGGACACACACGCTCCTTGGCGCTGTCCCTAAAGGCTTTTAAAATTCCTTTGTTTATTTAAGAGAATATTATCTTCTGAGATACTATGCCTTGGAGAAGGTGGAACTATTTCCAGCTTTGTCAAGCTCTGTAAAAGTGAAAAGGTCAGTAATCTTCCCACTCCTCTTCCCACTCATCCTCCTGACATCCTGGCACCCTTCTGTTGCACTGGTTTGGTCATGCTTATGAAAGAAATCTCAACAAGGTAATACACATAATTTTTGAGCTATTTTGAATTATTTCTGCTGTTTGGTTTCCCCACATAAACACTTTGTTATGTGAAACTGATCATTTTAAGTCATGTCGAAGTTTGAGGCTTGTTGCATGCATGGTTGTAATGCTGTTGATTCCAACATTAATAAATGTGTGTACATGTAGGGAAGCAGAAATGCCTTTGTTTATCCACTGTCAATGCGAACAGAACTTAACTCACCTGAATTTTTGTGAATTCTCATATTTAATCCATTCAATTGCATGATCACATAGCTTTCAAAAAATAATCACTCTCTTCTGGCTCTGGCACTCACCATCTGTTATTCCTCTAAAATTGGCTTTTATGTACTGAATAAACAACCTTCTGTTTTTGTTATTCCTGTGCCATGTTATGAAAAATCTATAAACACAAGGCTTCTCACTGATTATTAAATTGCCACCATTTATTATATAGAGATACTTATTTAATTTATTCCAGCAATTTTTTTTCCCTCTTACTTAAAGATAGTCCAATACCTTAGGACAGTAGCTGCCTGGACAGATAAGTAATAGATTAAACTTCCTTATGGTAGAACAGGAAGAATAGCTTTAAATTATTTAAAGTGCTGGCACTTCAGAGAAATGGATTTTCCCATTATGAGCTTGCTCGGTATGTCAAACAACGTCACAAGCATTTTTGATCAGAACAATGACATGATTTAAATAATAAAACAGGACTCACACAGAGTGCAATATCGCAGCAGTTTCTAGAACACTGTTTCAAAGTCATTGATGCACCCCGAATTGTACCAATGATAAACTGGTATTTTGAAGGAGTCCAAAGCTTTACCCAGTGCAGAGAAGCTGGTCAGTGTGGAGAAACGAGTGACAACGGAAAAATTGAATGCCTCTGCAGAGAAATAGGTTCCTCCCTGGTTTCCGTCCATCTTTACAAACAAGACTGGTTTCCAAATGCAGCTGAACTGAGATTACAGACCTGCTTTTACTCTGTGTGACTAACAGAGGAGAAACTCTCTCAGCATTGGAAAAATAATGATGGTCCTGTTATTCTGGAGGATATAAAAACCGGCCTGGGAAGAGTAGCAGTTTCAGACTGACCGGCAGCCTGTGTGTACTAGCACTTTCCTTTTCTGTTTATTGTATTTACATAAATATTCACTAAGTGTTTATTTGTAAGGCTTCAGCTGGCACTTCCTGTACACCCTAAAATTTCATCAGCTTCAGGGAGTGCATTAGAGGATGCCAGCTCAGGCTTAAGGTCTTGAATCATGCATTGCATATTTCTTGCTATCTGAATGAAAGCCTGCTAGCACACTTCCCGATCCAACACCAGGCCTCTGATGAATATTTATACTGGAAGTCGAAATCCAAAAAGACGAAGCTGCTTTGGAAACTGTGCTCTTAGTAACATGACAATTCATCACTTCTGTGCAGTTTTGGAGCTCTCATAACAAACATAGCACAATGAGGCCTGAATCAAAGCAAGTAGCCAAAGTTAGTGGTGGTGCTTTCCTTCCTACAGTTTCTGCCAGTCTCAGCGAAGGATGTTTATTACAAACTTTTACAAATTATATGTTAACATAAACCCAAGCTAAGTCCTTGTCTGGAACAAGCTCATGTACTACTAATATGAAGTTGTCTAAAAATACTGCTCGGAAAAGGGTATGACTTGAAATAGAGTCATTCCAAGGGTAATTTGGGCTGCTGTGCCTTCAACACACAACTGAGAAATCTGTGACTGCTGAGCAGATTGGGTTTCTGGTTGTTCTTTAATGTGTTTATATTTTCTGAAATAGCCCTTCTGAAAAATACTGGAAATAGTGGTAGGACTGCATTGAGGATTAAGTTTATTAGTGCTGCTTATTTCTTGGTAGGAGATGGATAAGGCCATTATGATTCCATCATTTTATAACACTTACAAATCCCATGCCCACAAAAGTGCCTCTAGTACCAGATAAACAGAAGACCAGTCCTACCCTTTGGAACAACTTCCATATTTATGGTTGCTTGAAAGTCCTGCAGCATTTTCTCTGACTTTTCAGTTGCCCTAAGGAAAACCATGAGCATGTGAATGCAAAACATGATATATCCCTGATAATTTCCATGCGGTGTCTCTCCTCACAGCTAAGACATTGAAGAAACTTTAAAAAAATAAAACAAAATAATTGACATTTATTGAAGGGAATAGGTTATGAAACTACGTCAAACAGAACAGTGAAGCAGAATAAAGCCTGCCAGTAAATGCAGCTCTTTCTAGAGTTTTATTGCTCATTGTAATTTTAAGCTAGAACACCATTTGGATATCGTCAGAAGAAATGCAAACAATCTTGGACTATCCTTAAAGATCTTTTATTAGACATGCTCTTTTTGTGACTCAGCTCACTAATGCATTGTTTTTATCATAAACTATCACATTATATACATTAAACAGTTTAGCAACGTCCAATGTCCTGTCGAGGTGAAAATAAAAATTGCACAGATTCATCACTATTCCAAAAATGACTCGAAACAAATGCTTGAGAACTGTATCTTCACTTACCAGCCAGTGTGTTCTCGATAGCCAGTCTCTAAGTTCATGCTGTGAACCTGAACCTTCTGGAACGCAAGGCATCCTCAGATGGAGCTTTGCCTTCACTTGTGTACTTGGGTTGCAACATCTCTATGTTTTTGTAGCTGTGGAGCAACAAGAGGGAGGAGAGAGGGACTCAAACTGAAATAAAGTCTGCCCCTGAATAACTTAAAGCAGTTATTTAAATTTACCTGTTTTGTCACTGAAACAGGCTACAAGCATTCACCAGGGTGAACACCTTCTCAAATTGCCCCTCTAGATCCACTAATGGATATCCGATTGCATAATCATCAAGGCTCTTCCAGTACAACTCTTCCAAAGCCAAGAACTTTGACAGTTGCGTTCTTTTCATATCACTTCTCTAGGAGTTCTAATTCATCTTAATTTCATCCTTAACGCAGCCAAATAACTAAATTACTTCCTTTCACAGGCTTTGCCAAATGATCTTCCAAAGCACACAAATACTCTCTGAATTCTAGATAAGGCCGCCTAGCAAACAATACATTTCAGCACGTTACAAATGCATACCCAAAGGATCATTTTTGTTATTGAGCACACCAGTCATGATTAAAAAGTTGTATCTTCATAGAACAGTTTTGAAAATAACAACAAATGAGTGAAACAAAATGTTGACAAAAGACAGTTTTTCCTCCTGTTTACATGGAGAAAAGGAATTTGAGTAAAGAATTTTTGCCTCTTTCTCTGTAGAATAACACCAGGAAATCAGTGTGGCAGTGTCTTTGTGATCTTTTTCAGTTTGTTTCCTCCATAAATATTTCCTCCCATAGAAGGCAAGTGGGAGAAAGAACAAGTTGGAATAACTCCCTCAAGCATCCTCTGAACAAGACTACTACTTGTATTTAGGGGTTGGGTTTCTTGTTTTGTTTCAACTTTTTAAGTTCAATGCATAAGTGAGAAGACCAAGCAGATTTACTGAGCATTTTGTGCCCTCAGGGAAACACAGATCTGCATGACCTACTCAGTAACTTCCAGGCTTTGTCAGTAGGGTTGGAAAGTCATGGTTCCATGATCATTGTCTTTAAAAAAATTAAACTGGATAAAGTAACAAAATAGGTTCTGAAATGGCAGAAGCATTTGCTGTTGTTTTGCCCTATATACTGAGACAGTTTACTTCATGGTATACATGAAGAAATATTATATTTATAGGTCTCTGACTGGATATTCTGTCTCCACATATATGTGGCTGTGTTTGAATACTTATTGCCCTGATTCACTGGATTGCTACAGAAATCCTGGCAGTTTCTCAGGTACCAATGCTTCTCAGGTCCACACTCAGGTGAATGCTTTGAATACTGGCCTGAGATTTCCTTTAACCAGTTTAGAGATGTTTAATTCACAGCAGAGAAACCTAAACAGAATTAAATGCCTCACTCTCAGCAATAGAGCTGACATCTTGCTGGTTTTCCCTGGAAGAGTTCAGCCTGCTGCTCTCCAGTGACATAACTCTGAGCTGATTTAGCTTTTCCCCTCCATTCATTAAGGAAGAGATGTGCCTAATCTTGGAGCAGAAAGCCCTGCTAGCTGGCAGGATGCCTTTAAGTGAGGGGTGGTGCTAGCCAGAAATGTGCTCTCTGCAGATTTAGCCTTGCACTACTTCCATGTAGAGCTGATCTCCTCAAATATTAACTGATCGAATTGTAGTTAATTAAAATTGGCTTTTGCTCAACATTCTTTAAAGTCATTTTAAGTCATGAGGAAGCAGGTACAAATAACAACTAGGTCTATTCAGGAAAGAGGTGGTTTCCACTGAAAACATAGTCAAATAACTATTATCCATGCCCAACATTTTCTTCTTTCTGTGCAGTAAATATTCTACATTTTTACTTATGCACATTTGTTATGTCACTCTAGCAAAAGAATACTGTTGTTATTTGATATTCTTGTGTACAATATATTATTTTTAGAGAACAGAAATGACTTGTTATATAGGACAAAATTCAAAATTTTATTTGAAATGGCTGTATTTGAAGTGTCTTAAAATCTAGAATATGTTTTAGGTATGCAAATGTTTTGTGTGATTTTTTTTTTATTTTTATTTTTTTATTAATTTCCAGCTGAAAGAAACACTATTATTGTGTGAAGGCTAAACACAATCAGTGCCACACTTAAATATCTCCAAATAACTTGGAAAATCTTGTGCATCAGCATCACATCTGTACTTCTAATTGCCATTCACAATATCCACTTGAAAATTATTTTAATGAGTCAATAGCTTGAATTTTTCTGGAACCCGAGCTGATCTTAAAATTCCTAGACTCTGATCATGAAATCAGGTGTATCCATCACAATCTTATACATTTAAATTTAAAAAAAAAATAGTATAACAGTGTCCTTTGAGCTTATCTTTCTTTTAATAAAGGCTCTTTTGAGGGTGCAAAGACATTCAGTCGGGTCCCTTGAAACAAGCAGTAAAAGTCCAAGTTCTAAATATTTACCCTTTTACTTCTCTTCATATAAGAACAAATATGCCAGCGTGATGCTCTGCTTATAGCTGACAAGCACTCTGATGGCAGAATTAGCTTCCAGAAGCCAAATACCTTCTTGAAATATTTCTTGGCCCTTTTGTCTCATCAGTGATTACATACCTGCCGATAACAGGAGGAAATGTTTTGTTGCATCTGAAGATAGCTGAGGTCTCAAATTTTTACAATTTCCATAATAATTTCCTTCCTGTACTTGACTCCATTCCATTCCAAACCAAGGATTTTAGCAATGAAAGGAGATGTCAGCTTCTGGACAAATGCCACTCGACCGTGTATGGCTTAATCTTACAAATGGAACAGAATGATGGGTATTTGGTCAGTCATTGAACCATTGATTATACAATACAAAATATGAGATTTTCCACTCTTTTTAATTCCTCGGAAACAACCCAGCAAAAAAAAGCAGCCCAGCGTAAAAACTTCTTCCCAGATTGTGTTTTTAAAAAATTATAGTAATTCAGACCATTCACATTTTTTCTGCAACATTAAAGACAGGATATAATATCCCGTGTAATATTTATAAAGATAACTTTGAGTATTTTATGTTCTTTTTCCTGCTCTTTTCCTAGAATGTAATAAAAGGTCAGGGCCGTTGCTTAGTGTGTAATTTAGACTCCTAAAAATGTGCTTTGTTTTCCATAAATACCAACCCTCTGAACATTCTTGGGGTACTCATGAGCATCAGCTTTCTCTGTCAGCTCCTCCATGTCTCTCTTTTCCAGGAATGTAACTTTTCAAGCGTGTGTGTTTTCATATCTTCACTTTAATCTCCTGTGCTTTAGTTGTAAAAGTATAACAACATTGCCCTTTCCTCCAAACACTTTGGGAATCACAGGCAAAGAAAATACAAGTGGAAAGGATGAATGCCCAACTTTTCTTCCTGCTTTCTGGCAAGAAATCCTTTTGCTCAAACTGAGCAAGTGGCTACTTACACAACAGGGTTCATGAGCAGACTTCTTAAAAAACACTACTATTTGCCAAATGTGTCAAAAATAATTTTATGTTCATCTAATTTCAACTTGATATTTTTTTTCTAGATGGCCTACCAAAAAAAATCTCCAAACTCTCAAATAAAAAACCACAAACTCACCTCTTTTCTTCTGTTTTGGGGCTGAGGGGCTGAGGTTTCAGGGATTTTTTCCAGCACTGGAAAGAAGGCAAGCAGGTTGGCACTTAAGACGGCTGGTGTTAAGGATGGCCTAATGCATCTGTGTGTGTAAAAAAATTATTTATTGACTTATGGCAAAAAAAATCAAGGTATTTTCTGGAAATCTCTGGGTTTTGTTATTTATATGCTATTACTTTTTTTCTTTCAGCCATGAGGGACATGACCTGGTACCCTTAGCCACCCCAACATGCTCCTCTTATGGAGACAGCAGGCCCTCAGATGAGTTTAACAGAGTGGTTTTCTGGCCACGAAATACAGATGTTTAAATAACATCCTTAGGTGAATCCTCAATACAGTTAGGTTCTTGTATTTCTGGATATTGTTGGTAAAGAGGATGGACACAGGTCCACCCTGCACACATTGGGCTTTTGGGAGAGATGGCACAGCTTTAAACTGTCAGATTCTTTGGTCAGAGAAAAAAAGTTGGTGTATCTCCCTGTTTTCTCATCTGTGCTACATCACATTAACCAGCAGCAAAAAAAGATGTAGCCTTTCATTTCTGAGCACCTGCCATGGGTAGCACTGCAGTCAGCAGGTTAGGGGTAACACTGCATGGCTGGAATAACACCACAGTGTCACTACAATAAAATACTGACTCACTCCCACCTCCTCCTTATCCCTCTTTCCTCTCCATGCCAGGCCTACAAATAACAAATTGGTGAGATTTCAAAGAAAAGAATATCACTTGCATTTCCAGAGCAGATAGAGGAAATTCCTTACAGGGCAGTAGACAAAATGCATGATGAATGTCGACCTCGGTGAACCTAGAAATTCAGCAAGGGATGTTACCTGCAGCTGCTGCCAAAATGTATCAAGAAAAGGTTTACAATTTGCTGAAGTGCATCTGTTATGCAAAATACAGAATTCATGTACATACTGAAATGCAGTATTAAGCCAGGCATATATTAAAACTGAAGGACAGCGTGAAAGTTTGCAAGTTTCCATTCTGAATTTTGGAAATTGTTCTTATGAATATCTACCCCAGATGTCAGTTTATCTCAAGAGTATCCATAATACTACAAATGTGAGCACAATTTCTGAACAAAATTCTCAATTTGTTTTGGATAGTGGCATCCTTGGAGGAAAGAAAGAATTTAATTAAATCCCATACAACATTTCTATTCATAAACTTGTCCAAGCAAAACAAGTCATAAATCAATTTGGGTTTATTTATTAACTCTTGCAATATGGGTGGTAAACACATATTTAAAAAAAAAAAGGAACAAACTTGCAAACCAAAACATTATAGCTAGAGAGGAATGAAATTTCTTGATGAATACAAAATTGACTGAGGAACTAAATCCTGGACTTACTAAAACTCTTTGCAAACTCCGATCAGCTTCAGTGAGTAGCTTTGTTCCCAAGATGGGTGAGTGAACAACTTTGCTTTGAAGTGGAAATAAGTAAATAAATAAAAGATTTAATTTCTTAAACCAGCATTACTTTTTTGAAAGAGAATTTCAATTTTTAAAAGGGGAGATCTCTTGAAGCCAAAATGGAAATGCAGTCCTCTTAAACACACCAGGACAAAACAAAGCATTTCATGTTACCCTGAAGGAAAACATCCTTATCCATGCTGCTCCAGCTCTGCTGTACTCTCCAGGAGCACTCATAACATCAGCTGTATCATTAAACAAATAGTGCAATTATTCAAGAACTTCCACACACAGATGCGTTTTCTCCTTTACTTACAATTTTTGGCTCTTAAACATGAACGGATGTAGTCTTGACTCTTGTTGGACTTTAGAAAAAATATCCATTCCATGTAATAAATCCATTTAGTGCAAATCATCCTAGTGAATCTCCATGGATGCAATATGGAGATGTTTTATGATTTTTTTTTTTATTATTCAATTCATTATCATAAGTTGGAAAAAATGAAATTTCCACGCCAACTGGGTCAGTATTTTGAACATCTGGATGACAATAAACAGAAAATTAAATCATTAAGAACTTTCATCTAGGTAGGATATAAAGGCAATTTATCTTGACCTGCAATAAACAGCACATTTTATTTCCCATTTTCCATTTATTTCCTATTTGAAAATCACTTTAGAAATTTCAGCTGCCAATGTTCCTGCAATTATTAAGCACATCCTAATAAAAAATGTAATTCTGGGAAGAATATGTGACAATAATATTTAATAATTTCATTTGGTTCTTGTTTTAAGTGCAAACAGGTCCCTGTGTTAAGCACGAACCACTTGACAAACTTCCATAATGTAGGCATCATTATATCACAATGCACTTTGGAAAACTGCCAGGCAGTGATACATTTAAGACCTCAAAATTAAAAAGTCAATTAATTCAGAAAATGTGACTGCAGAATAAATCTTCTATGTATGACATTAGGACCCATCTAGAACAAAGAGATTTAGATTCCAGTTGCTCACATCCAAAAGTCCGTGGCACCTCTCTTTTGGAGATATAGATGCCTTTTAGTCCTTCCAATTTGTTAATGTATGCATCCATAGAAAGCAATCAAAACATGCAAAGAATGTATTCAAATTATGAATTAGATAAGGGGAAAATGTTAACATTTAGCTGGGATTTAATTTCAATGGTTTCTTAAGCAATTAAATCTTATTAGGAAAACTGTAATTGCTAACAGGTGAAGTAAATATAGAAAATAGAGAAACTGGCTTGATTTTTATTAAAGACAAAGATGGAATGCTATTATTTTCTTCTGCAAGCATGATCTTCATCTGTGAAAATGCCTTATTCGAAGTCAAAGCCCCTTAGTTATTGCTTCATGCTGGAAGGTGATCACACATCAACATGAGCATGGCCAAAATTTCAAGGTTCAATTTTAATAAAGTTTATAACCAAATAATTCTCAAACAACATCTACATGTTCACACTGGACTGGTAATAGGATATGGATATTTTACCTTTAAAACCAGTCCTTGAGCCCAACACACTGCAACATATCAAGCAATGTAATTATGCTGGAGAGAACAGACTGATAAGAAATTATAAGATTTTTGATTGAGATAGAACACAGAATGATTACTATACTGCATTTATGAAGTACAGCACAATGGAAATTTAAAGAAAAATAAAGAAAATAATCAAGTCCTGCTACAGTCAGTCAAATATAAGACAAAGAAAAATGCTTTGGAAAGGCTTCAGCTGCAGAAAAACAACATATCTCCATGGGAATTGCATGAATGTCCTGTTTTTTATATTCTTAGGTAAGTCAAATTAATTCTTAAGAGATGGAGGAAAGAAAAGCATTTAGATATTTATGACAGAGACAGAGTATAAAAGCTCAAGAATACAAGAGACACTGAGGCAGAGGTTTACTCTGCCTCAGTGAATCACCACAAAGAGGTTTTCAGAGCACACTGAGCTTCAACATCACGTTGAGACCAAAAAGATAAGAAAAGCAGTTCTGTACTACTCCATGGCAACTCACAAGCCACTCTTCCAATGTTAAATCCAGGCAAATTCCCAGACATCTGGAGTGTGAGGGCCACTCGTGCGTAGCTGAATGCTAAAACAGAGCCCAGGGCCATCTCCTGGCAGCTCAGAAGCAAGGGATGCCACATCAGTCTGGGAGCAATGTGCATGAGAATTTTGCTCCTGAGGGTTAGCTGGAGGGAAATCTGGGGGCTGTGGAAGGAACAGATGAAGAATGTGGCTGGGAGGAGCACTGGGCTTGAGGGTCACAGAGGTCTGTCACAAGAAGCAAGCTGAGAACCAGGCAAGTCACATAAGGTAATGCAAGTGGCTGGGGTTTAGTCCACAAATAAGAAATACTAAGGTGACCAAATCAGGTACTGGTGAGATCTCTGAGACATGAGTAGTCTGTCATCATCTTCACTAAGTGCTGTTTCCATTAACATCTCAGAACAGGCTCCTTCTGAGGACCCTGTGCCTGCATTTTTCTGTCTCCAGGGCCTCCAAAGAGGGAAGCCTGTGGATGTGGATCTGACTCTCCTCATGTGCACGTGCGCAGCCAACTGAGTAAGGGAGGGGTTTGCTCAGACATGTCACAGAGCTGCACATATTTTTCGAAGTGTACAGCACACTTTGACAACCCAGGCCTTCACACAGAGTGGTTTAGTGAGGCTCCTCACACCCTCCTTCTCCATGCCCCCAGCCCTACATGAAAGCAAAGGCAACATTCGGAACTAAGCTGGCTAAAAACGATTTGGTTCATTGCTACGCTTCAAGAAGACGTAAAAAACCCCATCCTGCTGCCTTGTGACACGACACAGCACGTCCCAGAGGTTGGTTTTAATGTATTTATTCTTTCAGAGCACCACGACTTTCAATAAACGGGCAACGTATGATGCAGTTCTGGTCTCATCACAACACGGTTAACATCTGGGAGAGCTGCCACTAGTGAAGCCAACCAGCGCTCTGCTGACAGACAAAGTGAGCATTATACTGAAATGCCATTCCTCAGCTGTTTGCAGAATTAATTTCCCTGTAGAATTTTCTAATTAGTTGGCTCTTTCCAGCCCGTTCCCCACAGAGGAAGCAGAAAGGAAGCAAAAGGCTAGCACCTGCTCCCAAAGCTCTGGCTAAGAAAAAAAATAAATAAATTTAAGGATGACATATACAGTAAGTATTTAGGCACTAGAAAGCCTTCTATCCATGCAGCTGTGGGGATGAAGTAACTCTGTTTGAAAGCTTAATGGAGATTCTTCTGTGGAGAAGAATTTTCAGTGGCTCACATTCCAGGCAGTTAACCACATTACCGAAGGAAGAAAAAGGGATTTGTTCAAGCATTAAAAACTGTCTTTAAAAAACGCCACCAAAAAAAAAATCCCGCAATCTGTAGAAAAACAGATGAATCCAGACCTGAAGATGATTCTACAGTAGCTCATTCCATTACCTATGGGTTATTTTCAATCATTCTTATTTTTTTCTATGATTTTGCATTAAAAGCTACTATTAAGTTGGAATGCAGCATATGATATTATCTTAGAAAGAACAACTAACACAACAGAGTTTGTTCCTAACTGAAGTGAGTCATTGGAACAAAAGAAATAACGTGGTTCTTGCTTTGAACTTACCTGCAGAGGGCCAATGTAAGGAAGAAAACATGAAAGGTATTTCATGTAAAATAAAAATTTTAAAAAAAAAAACCAGTCCAAGAAAGGTAATTCACATTTTTGACTACTCAGCCACTTTTCCAAAACAATTTTTAAATGCTGAATATGAAACAAGTTGATAGCCAACTAAAGTTAGAATGCATGAAGGAAAAGAGCTCCCTTATGGAGATTAGGAAAAGCCATTAGCACTTCAATAAACAGTTTTCATTGTTTTCACAGTGACTTTACAAAATGGTAGACCTTGCAAAGAACTAAGGTTTTAAAATAAGATCACAGATAAAATCCACTTAATTGAGTGTGTGTTTGGATCAGCACAATGTGTGATGTAGACCCAGAGATGAGCAAGTTACCCATTAATAAAGCAGATGGTGTATTAAATGCAGTTTTGTCTAATTTTTGTATAATTCCAAAGCTCCTGAAAGTTGTTTTTTAATAGATTCAACATACGTGTCTCAGTGCATGTATATATTTGGAGTAGGGACATGTGGGATTGAAAGACTTCTTAATTAATAACTTATTAATTTAATAGAATCAAGACACATGTTACACTTTCATAAACTCATAATTTTCCATATTTAGATAAACAAATGCAACAGGGAGTGTAGATAGGAGGAAAGGTTCTGCTAAAACCAAAGGAAAAAAAGACATAAAGTTGCCTGCCTGAGACAAATGTCTAGACCTTGTTTCCCACTCAGAGACAATTTAGGAAAAGTAAGAAAATAAAGAGTGGAACCCTAAGGCAAGGCCATTCCCGCTTTTCACGGGCAATGCTTGGCAATATTCTCTGGTGTTCTGGCTGTCTATGGAAAATCCGTGTATGAATGAGTGGCATTTGTCCCTGTCATGTGAGGTGGCGCTGACATGTCAATTCCAAATGCCTACAATTATTTCAAGTGGACTTTCCCCCAAAGCCTACATTGGAGAGGATAATTTCAAACTGCAGAAAACCCAAGTAAACAACACTCATATATTTTCCTCGGAAGTGGTGCAGCTAAATTCATCTGTGGCTTTGAAAATCTCCCATGATACTTTAGTCTGGCCCGTTAACAGCACCTGTTCTCTTCTTCTTTCTCTTCTCTTTTGGGGCAGAACAGGGCTGGAGGGGGATTATTTCTCTTTCAATAGCAAGTGTCTGGCTTTTAAAGGATGCATAGGATATTTTATTTCACTACTGTCTAGGCATTTCATATGAAATAATAATCCAAAACTCCTCATCCTGTTATTTCCCCCCTTTGAAATTAAAAGTAAATAGTGGAAGGGAGAGCATGTGCTTGGAAAGACAAATGGGTGATAACTCACAGAGAAACATAATGTGAAAGAGTACATCTATTTTCCACAAATAATGATCTAAATTAATCCATTTTATAGGTTTCTCTATATTACTCACTTTGACAAAAGTGAAATTTTTCAAAAGGAAAATATATCGCTGAAATAATTTTGACTAATTTCTGATTTGAGGGTAGACTTTCCATAAATATAAGCGCATATAAGCTGCTACAGGCAGCTTCTCTCCAAGACCTTAGTCACTGAAACAGCCTTTATTTTTTTCCTTAACAAGTAAAGTGACAGCGAATAGCAATTTGAGTGTAAACAAGACATATTGTTCTCAGATTATTACAGGTCATAATATTTGACTTCAGCTAAATCTGAAGTCAAAAAAACAGGCTAAGAAAACCTTGGTTGGCTGGCGGAAATAACCCCTGTTTATTTCCCACACTCTGAAATTAAAAAATATTAGAACTAAATATAGTTGAGTCAGTGACCTTTAAAAAGTCTGTTGGGGGATTTTGCATTGGTTATGCTCTGTTTTGCTTTTGATTAGTTTTGACTAGTTTATCTGCAAATCTAAAACACATGAAGAACCAAAGTCTGCAGAACGGAAAAGAGCAATTTTCTCTGGGAAGCCTCTAACCTGTTGTAAAGAAGAATTCTGCATTGTGGTGCAGCTGACTCAACCCTTATTTCTCTCAGCTACCAAGAAAAGCAAAAAAAAGACAAGTTCTGTACCCTTCCAAAAATTTAGAAAAACATTGGATAAATGGCTGAAGAGGAATGTTTGACTCAAACCCCAGAACAATGATTCAGGAACCACCTTTTTACTGGCTGCCATCTGAATGCCAACATTGATTGGTATTACCCGTTTTTTAGGACACTGAAACCTCAATGCTGAAAGGCAAAAGCAGAAAATGTTGGTTTGCCTTTAGCTTTGACAAATATCTAAAAGCGGTGAGCATGGGATGAGAATACAAAAGTAGTTTATATGGTGTGATGGCAGCTGGGTGACATCTTTCATAAATTTGGCATTACAGCTCCCTGTCCTTCTTCGCCCTTTCAGCTCCCAGACACACAGCGGCTCCTTCTCGCTCCCATTCTTCCTGGCTTGCTCCCTCTTTTGCCAATCATCTGTTTCCCCACCCAGGTGGCTCATACTGCTTTCCTTGACTGTGTTCATCTGGGCTAAGGTTGCCAAACAACTGTAGCGTGGCCAGATCCCAAATCCCATTGCAGACTCACTGACCACCCCTATTTCCAGCACCAGGCACGGCAGCCCTGGAGAGGCTCGCAGGTTGCAACATGTGTATTAATATGGCTTCGCTTTCTCATATCCTTATCTCTAACAGCAAATCTGTGTAGCTCAGGATATGAACTGCAAATGAGAGATGAGGAACTGGTTAGTGCTTATCGGGAACGATGGAATTTAGATTCGGAGATGAAGGGGGGTTGTTCGCTGTGTTTTTTTAATGAGAGGACTGGCTGATGTTTATCAGTTGACCTCTGTTTCAGGTAACGGAGGAGTTGGCAGGGAGCTATTCATACTGATTAGATTGAGTGAGCTGGTATTCAGATTAACTTCTGATTTCCCTCGTATTATTTGTACAAGCTTTTTATTGCTCTGGATAATTCTCCCCTTCCTGGTTTAGGAAGTGGAACTGACATCCTCCTGGAGCACTGCTACCAGCTCACCAGATTTTATTATGTGAGACAACATGATGGTCATAGATTAAGTCAAGCTCCTACTATTTTTCTGTATTAAAATTAGACCTCTGTGGCATTTGCTTTGTTCTAACCAAACAGCAACAATGCACAGCTTTATCATCTAGGAAAGATTTATGGTACTGAGACCGATCAGGATATTACTTTTAATCAACATTTCTGTGGCTAAGGCAACTGCTGTCTTCTTTCAGGATTGAATATTTGTGTAACCTGAGTGGCTTTCAATCCTTGCTTGTTCTGAGAGTCCCCAGAACTCTTCTGCTGTGGGTGGAAGGAATTATGATGTTCTTCCCTTCCCTCTCCTCTACGGAGCTCATTGCAGTGTCTTTGGGGTTCTTTCCTCTCTCATAACCTGTTATTTGTCACTGTTTTGTCTCTTCTCTGCCACAACAGATCCTTGAAGTGATCCATCAGAGGAGCAGATTCATAACCAGGTTTTCAAACAGTCCTCTTATTGGATTTACAAGTCTGACCCTAACAGACCTTGCAATCACAGGTGAGAGTCCAGGTAGAACAAGTAATATCTTCACACATATGTACATGAGGATTTCCACTACACTAGCAAACACATTTTTATTGACATTTCCTTTTCCAACCTGGCTATCAAACCTCATATTTCACATATCTGTAGAGAAAACCAGGTTTGTTTTCCATGAATGGGCTGCATTATGGGTTTTTTTTAATGTTATTCCATCTCCTACAGGCTTTTATCCAAACCAAGCAACTAAAATAAAACATGGCTTCCTTCCCTGAGATGGTTTCATAGCCCAGCTCTCCAACTTTCTCCCGTACCACAAACATGCAACACAATTGTGCAACAGCCGAGGAAGGAATGGTGAGATCAGAGCCGTGACTGCAGACATCCTGACATGGGGATCTGGCAGTTATTCAACACAAACACAATTAGAGGACTTACCCTTGCGTGAAGTATTTGCTTTCTTGATAGTCACCAGCCTTAACCTCTAGGAATGCTTAAGAATCAGATAGCGTTCCTTGAGGAGGGCGAGCCTTTTCAAGCTCCTCTGTCCTGCTTCAGCCAACACAGATACAAAGAAGAAAGAAATTCCGCCGCGTCCTACAACTACTCCCAGGGAAAGCCTTTAAGAAGCAGAGAAGACTTGTGGTCTCAAAATCTCTGCCAAGGATTCGAGAACACAATATCATCCGGCACTTGCTCCTCTTCCTACTATCAGCACGAAAAAACAACACCACAAGAGACAAACTTTGAAATTCTCACCAAACATGAAAGTAGGGGGGGTTCCTGGGTCCTGCTCCTTGGCTTTTCATTGCAGTTGCCTGGCAGTGGTGATACCACAGAAGGATGGCACGGATTTGCACGTCTCGGAGGGCTCATATGTGTTTATCTGCATAGGTATTTGTGAGCTGGACAGAAAAAGGTTCATTGTCTTAAAAAATGCAACCTAGTGTACATGGATGTTACACAACTTACAAATTCTCAACTGTGACAACACAAATATTTCAGTAGAATAATTCCAATCAGTGTAAATCCTGGGCTTTTCACAGAGTAACAGCATCTTTAAAGTGGCAATAGGAGCTGACCTCTAATAAAACATCTGCTAGCAAATTGATCAAGTGTCAGTCTGGCACAGCTGACACAGTCACAAAGGGAAAGTCTTATTCCAAAATGCCCAATAATTTAAATTATTCTCATCTCAAACTGCGTCAGTGACACATGAGAACTGGACCAAAGGAGGGCCCACTGGTGTAACCCCAGGAGTGTAACACAGCAGTGCAGAGGGGAAGACCAGTGGGATTTCCAGATCATGCAATGTGACAAGACATGACTCCCACAGCTACTGCGAGAAACATAGAGGCTTACCTGGTATAACATAATACAAAATAATAATACAAGAAAGTGATAAAGATAACTCCAACCCAGAAACACTGAAGTGAACCGAGAGGCTCTGACCTCTGTGACCTGCCTGAACAAACCAACCTCGTCCTTGCGGGACCACTTATCCAACACCAGCTTTGGAACTGCATCCTGGAGCAGCACCCCAGCAGCTGTAGGAGGAACAGTTGTGCAGTGTTGTGCCTTCCCGAGTGACCAGATGCAACTTTTCCATTGTTAGCAGCTTCCACAAATATCAGCAACCTGAAAAACAGTGGAGATTGCCAAAATATCAGATATCTGAATCCAGTCAGAATGAGCCACTCACGAAAATATTTCCAACACTATGAAATTTACACACACACACACCTCCCCAAATACCCAAGGGAAAATTTTTGCATAGGACCAATGCCTCAGCCAGATATCAACAGTCACAGAGTTCCAAACTAAGGAGCTGATTTAGGCTACTTGGTGCACACAAAACAGCCTGGCCATGCTCTAGGGACAGACTACCCAAGCATGGTATTAAACTACTGTTAATAAAGCAGTTACATCCAGAGAGCAAATAAAGCAACTAAAACACATTTCTGGAGTAGCACTGTTGACATCTGCAGACCCACCCAAGCCAGGCATTCATCCCAAAATAAAAAATTGGCAACCAGCTATGAATGGTTGCTGGTCTTGACTTTTTGTAACTCCACTAAGGAAGCACAATATAAATCTACAACCCTGTATCCGGACAATAATTGGAATACATCAAGAAAATGCTTGCAGTCATTCCAGATGAAAAAAAAAAGAGAAAGAGAGATTTCAAAATCCAACAGTGCTTATAAACAAGGATGTTACTTTCCCCTTTCTTATCCAGAACTGCCCTTAATTGAAAGGATCAGTATCTAAAGCAACTGGTGCTGCCCTGCACATGAATCCCCTTTGCACCTCTTCCTTCTTATTTCTTTGGTGGTTTTATTAACATTAGTGACTTATCTAAGTATTAGAATGTTTGGCTGCTTGGAAGCTTATCAACAGCAAATTTTATGGGCTGTTTAGTGATGGAAACAGGAGGAGATGGAGCTCTCCCCCCACAGCCACCTCGATATGGAAGTCTTCAAGAAGCCATGGAATGTGCTCTCTGGTATTTTTGGTATCTTTAAAGTGTCAAGAGTGCAGAATTTCTCTTGTCAGTTGTCACAGTGTGACTCACAATTAGAGACATCTGCTCTGCATTCACCTCCCCAGGGGCACCGCTCATTTTTCACCAGCTTCCTGTTGTTGACAGCACAGTTCCTCCCTGTATCACTCTCCACTAGCACCCATACTCCTCACAGACATTGCAGCAGGCTCAAGCAGATTTCCCTTGGGAAAGCCTTTCCCCTAGTTTTGCTAGTGATTGGAAAAAATATAGAATGTTGAGAATGCTCTGAAGGCAGAGGCTGTGTTTCTAAAGGAACTGAACAAATTCCATTCTTCTTTTTTTGTTGTTGTTGTCAAGAGGACCCTATTGTTTTTAGATCTCTTTCAAAAATTTCTGCATTTTCTCTACATCCACTTTTTATTTCAAGCAAGAAAGCAGCTTGAAAAATAAAACATTATTTGTGCTGAGTCCTTGTCAATAACTGTGTAAATGGGTGACTAATACTAACAAAATATTATTCAATTAATTTTTCAAATACTAGTAGTAGTTTCAGATATTAAACTTCAGATGAGGAACACACTGCCTTTCTTTCCTACTCCACCCAATTAAAAAACAGTTGTGCTACTGTTTTTTCGCACCAAATGCTTAAGCTGTGGTAGACTGACTATCCCAAGCACAAATCCATGCTTTGTGCCTGGTTAATGTCTGGACAATAAAGAAATACCAAATACCACCCAGGCTGGGTATGGCTGCTTGAAGCACAGATCTATTGTGTGTTCTACCTATTTTGCCCTTATGGACTGGAAATTTTATTTCTTGGGCTCTGACCAGTAGTAACAGATTTGAGATTCTACTTTCCCCAGGAACCCCACTTTCTTGAAAGGATCTCCAGTCGTGCAGGAGCATAAGATCTTAGATCTTGTCAATTACTGTAGTCCTTCTTCCCTGGTCTTGGTCCAGTGCTTCCCTGTTATGTGCCCTGCACAAGGAGCAGCCCAACAGAAAATTCCAATATTCAACACAATATAAAAGGCATCTTCCACAAAGATTATTAATTTTATGCACATAACACCTTTCCCTGAGCCTTTAGGGCAGCTCCTGGGCCCAGTTCCTGACCTGACGCTGGTGAAAACCACTAATGTCCCTGGTGTTCCCACACTCCAAATAAACTGGTAAATCATCTGTTTTGTTCCACATCCTACCAATAAATGTTGCAGAACTTTTTTTCTTTTTTTTT
This sequence comes from Bombycilla garrulus, assembly GCA_013400315.1. Classification (NCBI taxonomy): domain Eukaryota; kingdom Metazoa; phylum Chordata; class Aves; order Passeriformes; family Bombycillidae; genus Bombycilla; species Bombycilla garrulus. The sequence continues at coordinate 186,252 of VXBU01006904.1, read as the reverse complement.
GTGATTTGCTGGGATCTTTCCAAAGCCAGTGTTTGACTTCTCCCTGGAACAGACTCTTCCTTATATATTCAGAGTCCCCTAAGCAAAAGTTTAGCAGACTCCAGATCATGATGCATCTGCACTCATTCAGTCACAACACGTCAATGCAATGCACAGAAGCCTTTCATTTGCCTTCTAAATCAGGACAGTCTAACAGCTGAAATATTTCTCACTGACCCTGCTCTTCAACACAAAACTAAACTTCTCTTTGCTATTTCAACATTCACTCCACCAGGATTATATTTAAGGTCAACACAATTTGGGCCCTGGACCCAGACTGCTCAAAGTATTAAAAAAAAAATGAACTCACACCAGTTCAGTCAAGAAAATATGTTCTAGAGAAGTTAAAACACATCCCCTGTTTAAAAACACATTTCCAAAAAGCAACTCTGAACTAATAAAACTGTTATGAAATCCACAGTTCTTCCAAACATGAGGAGAACTCTCTGCAAGCTAGAATATTAACTCATAATTGTTGGGTAATCTAGTAAACTCAGATGGGGAGAAATATAAAAGGGAAAAGTGGATTCTTTCAGCATTGCCTCAGATTGTTCATCTATTACAGAGCCCAGGCAAGTATCTGCATTGAAGCTTTCAATGTTCCACAGCTGAATTCTCACTTAAAATCTGCATTTGCTGAAGGCATGAAAACCTGGATTCAAAACAGTCTCCATAGGATCAGTTGTGGAGCTGCCACTAAAAGGCCTTAAAATGCATTTGCTATTCAATAATTATTGTTCCAGTAGACTGTAGAAAATTATTTTTACAGATCACAAACCCACTGGCTTAGCCACTTATTAAACACCATCTTCTTGGACTGAAGGGCTCTTTCTGATAGCTGTAAAGTTCTAAAAAGTCAATGCAAGTCAAGGTTGGGTATTTTCCATTTACGAGGTTCGGAGAACTGGATATGACACTTCATTCCTCTGGTCTGTGTTTCTGTTTCCTGCTCATTCTACCTGTAGCTTCAGTCCATTTATTTACAGTAGTGTCCCAGCATTTTAATGATGGAACCATATGCAAAGCTACACAGCTAAACAGCTTACTCTTAGCAAATAAAGCTCTGTGTTTGCACCCCAGGTCATACCTGCCAGAACTCTCATGTCTTAAAAAGGGACATCCAGCCATAAAGACTAAGATGTACTTTGAAATGAAATTTGAATGAAATTTAATGGAAATGCACTCAACACTTTGCAGAAGAGCAAACTGATAACAAGGAGGATTGAAAAATCAAAATTATACTGAGGGACTGTATAATTCTTTTCAAGCAAAACTGTTTAATGTATAAAAATTATTGTGACTGAGGGCATCTGGTTTTGCGCTGAAAACCTCAAGTGTTACATCACAGATAGACCTGAGGCCTTGCATTTTAATTATTAATTTCATAAAAGATCCCAAGAGCAATAGAAAGGTCATGAGAGCTGCCCCAATCCACAGGCAGTTAAGCAGGAGAATGCTTCGGTGCCCTTTAGCCTTTGAGTGTGCTGCAGGACAAGGGGGGTTGGTGCTAAACGACAAATTGAGTTAGAAATATTTAAGTCATAAACCATAGTAAATCTTTTAGCACTTGAAACACCATGAGACACTCCAAGCTGAGAGCAAATGAAGTGTTAGTCTATGCATGTTTAAAAATGCACAGAGGCTGTGTTTACTGAATTATCCATTTCTTAACTATGTCTCCTTTAGGAAGCTGACATCCAACAGTTTCCCACCAAAAGAAACCATTTATGCAAAGTGCCTCTATCATGGTTTAAGAAAAGAAAATAATAAGTATCTCTCTGAAAGCAAAATTATGTAGGTTGCAAAGTCAAGGACAGCTAAATTAGGAAGCGGCAGATTTATGTGCGCCTGCATAACCTCTACTTGGCCCTCTTGTAGGTCCTGTGCCCTGAGTGAAACAGAGGTCCTGTGGAAAAAATAGTATGTGATTATGCAATTAAAGACTATATCTTAGCAAAAAAAGCATCTGAATTAAGGTTCTGTTGGTAGCTGTGTATGAAATATTTCTTGACATTTAAAATCTGGGCTTTGCAACCTTAGCACAGAATTTCTGTTAGGTGATATCTTCACATGGCTTTTATACATAGGTGCAAATTAATTCTAGCCAAATTACCAAGACTTTATTGCCACACAACAGTTTTCTCTTTGCCTGAGTTGAAGAAAGAAGAATATCAGGAGTCATCTGTGAAAGGATGTTCTTCCTGGAACGGGAAGAATAGCTGTGGCCTTGGAGGGGAGTCAGCAGTAACTATATATAAAATTGGTTCATCCTCCCTTGTTTACTGCTCAGTGTTGTGATCAATATCAAAATGAGCACACTGAAATAAAGATTATTGCTGCCCAGATCTGAATCTCATCACAGGCTTTGCTTTTGTTATCAGATTCCTCTAAAATGGGAGTGAGATAAATTGTTTCTTCCTAAGCAGTTTTGAAAGCCTGCTCCAAATTCCTAAGGAAGATTCATATGGGCAGGAACCCTTCCACCAGAAGCCTTCTGACCAACAGGACTGCACACTCCTGGGAAGGAGAAGGTCTGAAGGAATTGCTACCACACTACCACCAGTTCATCATGCCAAGTGCCTCAGGGCCTGTCCTGTTCTGACACAATCCTTTCACAAGAGGGGAGAGCAAACTTTTTGCTTCCCCGCTAAAAGCATACAACAGAATCCAGCATAAACTTTGAGCTGAATTTGAGTCAATGTCGTTCTTGTTATTTTGATCTCTCCTTTCTTTGCTTTAAGGATTTAGTCAGGGAAATCAAATATTGAAAAAGCATGTTAAGTGCAATGCAAGCTGAGGCTGTAAAAGTGCCAAATTGATTAAAGTTACTATAAAATTTGCCACATTGTTTAAGTAAATGATGGTATAAAGTCATCACCCTACAGAATAACAGAAAGTGTCATATATTTTTGAGTCATCATAGCTGCAGAAAGTGATCACTTTTCACTCCCTGACTTTTAAACTTCTAGAATCTTAGACCTTCTTCAGTATATATGACATTTTTGAATTAAAAGTTAGCTCAAAACCTCTGTATTCTAAGAGTCATATGAACAAAAAAAAAACCCCAAAAACCTGTTGAATCCAGATCTTAAATGTCTAGCCAGGAATAAGTATTTCCTTACAGATTTTTAAACACTTCGGGAAAAAAAATAAAAAGGAAAAAAAGAAAGGCTGCCCAGGTTTGGAAATATTTCTATAACAAAAGCTGCTCCAAAACATTGTGTGCTCCAAAACACTGTGGCAAACAGTATAGGTACAATCAGGACACTGTTGTCTTGACAACATCATGCAAGAAATGAAAGAAGCACTACTGTTTCATGAAAGAAACCTGCAGTGTTATTCTTTTAACTCAGAATATTCCACTGAAGGATCTCAAAAGCATCACTCAAAATGAATGAGCCAAACAGCTATCAAGGGAAACTAGACTTCACTTTGAGACTACAATGTAAAATGCAAAGTGAAACTCTCTTCTCTGAAAAAACAATAACGAGCAATGCTACATCAGGACAAACCACTAAAGCTTGCAGGAGCTGTGCTGGATGTTTTGGGATTAGCTCTCCTGCAGCATTCATTTTCATGGATAACTATCACTATGGAAAATGTGCATGCTGGGGTCTGTCACCCTTACCCAGGGAGCCACTCAACCCTTCTGGTGGGTTTCAGCCAGCCTCACTTTTGCCCATATCCTCTTGTGCTGCTAAAACTGAGAAGGGATTTAAGAAAAGTCCGGGAGCAACAGCTGGACTTCTTAGAACAGCAGATCCAGTGTCAGGGCTGTTACCAAAGAGATCCTTACAGGACAGGGAAATGTTCTGTCCATGAAGAACAGATGGAAGAGAAGCAGCGAGGGCGGGATGCCATTAGAGGTTATCACAAAGTATTCCACAGTGCCCGGTGCAAGCAGGAAGCCCTGGAAGCCTTTGGGCCCAGATGTAGAAGTTACAGGGAGCCCAGGGACCACTTCTGGGTGCAGAGTGGAAACTGCAACGTGGTGCCAAGAGTGGTCCCACCTGAGAAGCCATATAGCTGTGTCACCACAGAGAGCAGACCTGCTGAGAAGGAAACGCCGGCTCCACCCAAAGAGCAAGAACTTTGTTCTGCTAGGGAACTACTTGGGAAAAGGTAGAGCCATCAGCTCCAGGGTGTGCATTTTGCCCAGCAGGCAGCATGACAGAGAAGTCCTCAACTTGGAGAACACCTTCACTTCAAAAGATCCCACTTAAATGGGACAATACACACTGGCAGCAGTGGGCTCCTTTGAGGTACATTCCACCCACCCCAGCAATATTTACCTAAGAAATTTCATGCACAGAAAAGAACAAGTGAAAGGGAATATTCAGATACATGACAGGAACAGTCTTTATTACAATTACTTTTTCAGCCAACACTTTGTTTTCTTTTAGTGGAAGCCTGACAGTCATAAAAAGCCATTGTAAGCACAGCCCACTGAGAAGCAAACCACAGCCCTGCCTGCAATGCCGAGGGCTGGGATCATTACGCTGTTAGCGTGCCACCCGGAATCCAGGCAGTGCATCCGCTTATTCTATTAAATTAAAGAATTTCCTGCAGCAGTTGAGGAAGGATAAAGAAAATAGGTGCTATTATAAAAGCATTGTGTGATTGGCCTTTTTCTCTGCAAGCCATTAGGACATGGCAGCTTCCAGCTTGGAACTGCAGGATCTCTCATCTCCCATCCATTATCACCAGGACATAAATGTGAAGGGCTGGAGCCTGCAGTATTGCTGTAGATATACAAGCTGCAAATAGGACAAGGATCTGTCTCTAATGGTTCTCACTGTTCCAGCTTCCCCAAGTTACGTAGCCCCGACACTGCAGGTTCCTATCTCCCTGGTTAGTCACTGTTTCTCAGCTGCTGCTCTTCCTATGGGACCCTCCTGGGTGTCTGCTTCTTTCTGCATTCGATAAGGAGATTACTTGGAATGGAAGTAGACAGGCACAGGTGGTGGGACCACCTGCTACAGTCTCTTCAGTGCTTTTGGACAATATAATAGTGCTTGGTTTTAACCTTCATATTTCCTTCCCTTTTTTTTAACCTAAAGTTAGCTTTCAATTCATTTATTCGGTGGTCTGAAACGAGGAATTATGATGAAGACACTATTCCCTTGGTCCTGGAAAAGCAATTTGCTAGAATATTGTTCTCTGGACAACAAGCTCATCCTTTGTGTTATTTCAAAACCTCTGACAGGAACAACAAAATTGCAACCCAAAAGCTCTTTTTAAGGTGTTTCTCTTTCCCTTCACTGCCTAACAATACCATGTGCTTTGTTGCCTGACTGCTCCTGCCAGCTCCCAAATTTTATGTGGCCATGCACAGCAGTAAGAGAGTACCTCACTCCCTCATTTGGCTGTGTTACAGCCTCAAGGGGTTCCTATAACAGTGATTTATTACAGCAGAGGCTTTCTTCTGAGTATAAAATAGAAGGCTCCGTTTGGTCAGGCTCTTGTTTACACAAAAAATACTTTAAAAAAACCCAACAAGTGTTGATTCCAAATAAGCCAAAGAAGAAAAAAAATCTAATAATTGTATGGCAGTCTTGGAAAGACAGCTGAACACCAGATTTAAATGGGGCTTCATACAGTTGGAGTCCAAATTAGAATCAGCAAGGAAGATCTGAACCCCCAAAAGTACACTGACAAAGAATATTTAGCAGACAAAGAGTTTTGAGACAGGTACTACAGTTCGCAGCCAGAGGAAAGAAATATTTTCTCAGCCTATTTCATATTTTTAGCCTTTGTAATCATAGAAACACTTTTTCTATTTCTGGCAGAAACATTTACGCTAGATTTGAACAAAAAAAACTCTACCTAAATCACTAGCTTAAGGTAAAGTTGGGTTTTTCTTGCACACTGTAGAAAGCATGAGCAAACTGTGAGGTCATTTTATGGCATGTATCTCTGGGAGCACAACCAGAAGCATCAAACGAAAAACAAGCCTCTCAGGTGCACTTGTCCTGAGTGCTCTTTGGGGCTCGGCACTTAACAAAAGGAACAGTTTTATAATGTCACTAGAGAATCTGGAGATGGAGACGTTATTCCTGAGCTGATATGGGATGGTAGGCAACTTTGTTTTCATCCCGGTGTTTGTTTCTGCCTGCAAGAACTTGGGATAGTTTTGGATTTTTCCCCTCTGTCAGCTTTAAAAGAAAAATTCCTGGGAACATTATTATTCATTCCTGAGTCCTGCTTCATTTGAATTTGGGTAGGATGTCCATCTGCCTGTGGAGGTGATACATGGTAGCGTCTTTAGTCAGATGTGTGCAGTGTTTAATTTTCGATGTGTGTCATCTTTCACTGGGATCCCATAATGCTCCCCTGGAATTTACTCAACCCTCAGCTCTTAAGTTGACAGAAAATTGGACTGAGGAAGCCAACAGTGACAGATCTAATTGAAAGCACTTACATCTTTAGAGTACACCAATGATGCAAAGATTTACCTGTGGTTATGAAGGGAATGTGTGCAGGCTCTGTTTCACAAAGAAACACTGTGTATGCTGTTTTCCTCAAGAGTCTGTCTTTTGTGCCTTCAGTACCTACAGGAGCGATCAGGAATGCACAGAGTTTGCATTCCTGCAGATACATTATCTGAAAGTGTGGCCCTTTGTTTGCTTTCCTCCTGTTTTGTTCTGTTAGCCCTTCATTGTAAGAGAGACCTGTTTATACATTCCATTTTTCTTGGTCTTCTTGGCACCTTGCGGTCAAACACTACTCCAGATTGATCCCCTGCTTTACAATGCACTGGGAGTACAGTCTATGTAAGAACAGACAAAAGAGTGTTCTCGCCATCTGATGATTTCATTTCTAGCTCTCCAGCACCTTTTGTTATTTCAGGGTATTTTTTCCTGGTGGGAACAGGCACATTCAGCTGTTGTTTTCATGCTGAAAGCCTGTGTGGAAGCACTTCACTGTTGTTTTTCTTTTTTCCAGACATGTCTTTCAGCATGTTTCCAAAGGGTTGGAATCAGCACATTGTGTTGTGACATGTGCATACTTGACATTGCTTTGTTCTCTGACTTCCTTTTGCTTGCAATCTTTAGGAAGTTATCTTACAATTAGCAAGGAATTTTGAGTCACTGTTATTGCAGACCCAGCATATTGTCCTCTGCCATCTGCAAAGAAGAAAGCCTGGAGGAGCAGGAGGGAAGAAAGTCATTTTGGTATTTTTAACTGCCTGAACCACGTAGGATTCAGTTCACTGCACAGAGAGTGACTGCAGCTCTGACTGCTGCCAGGAAAAAAAACTGCATTACACACTACAAACACCTTCTTTATTAAATGAATTAAAGGGAAAGCAAGGGCATTACCTTGCCTTTGATACATTTTTGATGCAATCTGATACATCCTTTTACTGTGTTTTGCTCTTGTTGAGTGATTCTCCTATAATACAGGAAAGTGACAAGGTATCTTTTTCCTGAGAAGTTTACATAGATTTCTTTTTTTTTTCCTTTTCAAATGCGCACCTTTATGTAAAGGAACTCTGCTCATTTCTCCTGTAAATGAAGCTGATGAAAACAAACAAACAAGTTTTGTATAATCTCAGCGGTAAAAACATTCATTTTTAGCTGACTAAAAAGCAAAAATTTTTCCAATTTTTATAGTGTTCTCCTTTTTCTTCTTGTATTTTAGACCATAGCCTCCTAGAGCACAGACAAGAAGACAATTGCTTTTGAACTGCTTCCCTGTACAGGCAACACAGCTCAAGAAAGGGAGAAATGGCAGCACATTTTGGGCAGGAGGCGAAACCTTGAGAGCTGTCTCAGTAAAATGTCCACGTGGGAAGTCCTGCTTTCCCACAGCCCAGTCAGGCACCACCTGGCAATACTGAAAACGCCTTTAGAATGGTAAACACACTGACATGCTTACCACTTTGCCAGAAAAAAAGAACAGGAGTAGCAATAAGAGAGTGTGCCAGGAAGAATGCAGCCATAGCCACAGTAACATGGAGACCTTCTCCATTGGAATGATGTCTGCAGTCAGCTCCTTCTTCTGGACAGGAGTGAGGGACATACCATGCAGTCAGACAAGACCTCCTGTACACCGTGGTGTCAGACAGTGAGCTACACCTCTCTGAGCATCTGCTTACTCTGGACAGAAACACTCAGGTTTTAACCTTTTTTCTTTACTTCATAATAGCACTGTACAGGCAAGTGTTTGTCCATTATGAGAGAGGGAAAAGCATTTCCTTAAATAATATTCTGAATAGTTTTTTCTTTACATGCCATAGAACACACATTGTAATGTTTGGAAAAAAGAATTTGGTGTCAGGAGGCCTCATCTTCCTGCTGGAGAGATTTTTTTCCTTGGAGTCACTAAAAGTGTAATAAAACATCTGCTTAAGGCTTCAAGACCAGACCTGAGGAAACAGAAACTTTTACAGACACACAGAGGATCTCCAAGCACGAGCAAGGAGTCTTTGCTTCGCACTGCGCTGACTTCTCTCCCCCAAATCCCCTACAAGGCACCACTTGAGTGCATCCACACAGTGGAGGGTAATACAGTGACACCCAAATAAACAGCAGCTAGACTAATTTCCCAGCTGGATTCTGCCAGGGCATGTGGGTGCAGGGCTCTGCTCGAGTTGTGAGAGCAGCCCTACAATTTCCAGACAGCACTGCACAGACAATCCAGGATTTCCCAGAGACAGATCGGATATCTGAGCACCACAGTGCTTGGCTCTGGATAGACAGGCTGGGTCCATCACAGGAAGTCCAGAATATTGAGCAATTATTCAACCGCTGAACAAGACAGGGCTATTTAGATCCCAAATGGTAAAATGTTGCTTTTTTTTTTTTTCATTATGAGCTCTCCCTCTGAAATCTGTGTTTCAGATCACTGCATAACAGGGACAGTGTATGTCAAAGTCTGGGCAAGACTGAGAGTTTACAACAACATAACTATGAATAAAGTCTAAAATATGTATTTGCCAAAAACACAGGAATCATAATTCATATAGCTATAACAGAAGCAAAGTAAATCATGCTGGAAATTCCAACATAAGAAAATCAACAAGAAGGAAATGGCTAATCCCTGAGGAGGGAAAAAAGGCTTTTTTTAATGTGAGAAGTTTAGGGTTTCCCTTGTTTATGGCAAAAATTCCCCACAATTCAATTTACTAACTCCACAATCTAAGGACTAAAATGTATAGAACATAAAACCAACAAGAGCAAAGGGAAAATTATACTCCTCTTTCAAATTAGTTTTCATCCATTCATTAAAAGCCTTCTATTGCTACAATATAAATGGCATTGTGGGTACTCACTTATGACAGCCACAAAAACTGGAAGTCTGTATAATGTTCTGTCCTGCATGGGGCACATCATTCCTTACATATTAAATAATTGCTTCTGTAATATATTTCCACACATAGGCATCCAACTTGATATGCTAGAATAGTAAATAATTATACATGGACACAGATAACTTCAGGTTATTTTTCTAACTGCTTGTTTTATTTATTTCTATTTTTTTTAACAGAACACCTCAGAATAATCTATCAATTTTTGGCACCACTGCCATTTATTAGTGTTATCTAAGTTGTACCACTTTCCTTGTCACATCATAAGTTAACCTTCCCTAATCACCACCCTGGACATTTACCAGGCCCTCCCCGGGGAGGTGTTGAACCAGAGCCACAGTTTTCCTGTTACTATGTGACGCGGCCACCGGAGCCCGGGCTGGCTCAGAGGGGCACACGGGGGCCGCACCAGGTGTGGGGAACTGCCCCAGCTTGGGGAGCACTGAGGGCAGAACCTTTTGAGCCACTTGCTCAGCAGTGCAGGGTCTCTCCCCAGCGTCAGGAATCGGATAAAGGAGAGGAGGAGGCCCCTGCTGCGGGGTTTCAACAGCGGGGGTTTANTAGAATGACAGACAGGGAAGGAGCTGGAACAAGGGGAGGGGATACACTGAGGGACAGCTAGGAGGAAGACATAACCTAGGGACAAACCAAATTTAGGGAAAACCTGGGGGGAACATAGGAGCAAATCATTAAACATAGAACTGTAAAATATAAAATAAAAATATGCATTGCAACAATTGTGTACTCCAGAGTTCTGAAAGATCGTGTGGATTTTACTTGGAGACTGCAAGTCCCTGTGAGTCTAATGCTAGGAATTTACACCCTACGTGGATATATGTCTACTTTAAATGAGCTCCATAGCTGGAGGCATGGCAAGATCCTCAAAGAAGTGCAGTTTTTGCTGCACATCCTGCTTTTTTGGAAGCTTAATAGAAACGGTTTTAAATCGTCCTCCTTTCTCAAGCACCCAGCAGCTTACTTCCCCTGGACATCCATGAGAATCAACAGAGTGGCAGAGATCCAAGAAAAAGGTAAACTCTTTCTGAAAGCATTGCAAGGATGCGCTTAGGCTACAGACACATTTCTCATGAAAGACCAGTAGTTCAATTCAAGAGCTCAAACAAGACCTTGAAGACCAAATGAATTGGCCAAAAAAGCCAATCAAACAAAACTCACAGTAATCCCTGATTTTCACTAGCGGGGATACAGACCAAGCAGGGAGCTGACAATTCAACATCTACTCTCTTGAGGAATATTTTTCAGCCTTAGAAGGGAAAGTTGCTGCCAATACATCCAAACCCAAAAATTTCTTAGGCTAGGAGAGGAATCCAACAAGAGACCAGCTGTGCTGAGTTAAAGCACTCCACTTAAAATATCCCATCAATCACAGGGCAAGAGAGCGCTGACGTTATTTGTATGAAATGTAAGAGTGCTATTACTCACCTGCAATTAAAAAGAATAGTTTGATTTGGTTTCTTGCCGAGAGAATTATGTGAATATTTTCCCTTTTGCCGGGTTATGAATTTTGCCAGCTTCCATAATCTGAAGGTAGCATTCCAGGTTCTGACTAAATTGTGAATGACACAAGTCAGATCGTTTTGGAGGGGAAATCATTCTTTTTCTGAAACCTAAATTATGAACCTTCATTTTTTTCATCCATATTCTCTGCAAGGGGCTGGCTTGCAATGTCATGAAAGCACAGTTTTAATTGGTACACTTTTTGGCACAGTTTGAAAAAAGTCCAAGATCTGCATGGAGACTTGATTATTCTACCTTTTCTGGATTTGGACCCTCAAGGCATGGATTAAGATGAGACATTAATGGGGCAGCATGCAAAAGCTTGTATTACTGAGATAGATCTCCTTCATGGATAAAAAGAGACAGGAACTTTCTAACTTGCAATTCTAAATGAGAACAAAGCAACAGACGGGGGAAAAGAGTCAGACGAGGATCTGGGCAAACATTGGTAATGCAATGAAAGCATCAGAGCCATCTAGAGGGGATTTTGGCTGGGTTGCATCTTTCAGTGTTGGGAACCAGCAGTTCACAAGGCTCTGAGTGCAGGTTTACACCATGTCTGGCAAAGGGAATCATCTCATGCACTAAATGCATGCATGCAATTAAAAAACAAACAAAAAAGACAGAAGACAAGCAAGGGCAAGTAAAGAGAGTTATTCTAAAGAGAGAGACTCCTTCGGTAAATGCCCTTGGTGTCTTCGGGGGTTTTCTTGTTTGGTTGGTTTTGGTTTTGTTTTTTAATTGTTTTTGGGGTTTTGTTTGTTTGTTTGGTGGTTTTGTTGGGTTTTTTTCCAGATTCAAATTTACCATTTTCTCCATATTCTTTTTGCATGACATAGCTGATATGACATCCTTATGTCAAATTGCCTCAATGTTCATCAGAGTAAACACACATAAAAACTTTGAGATATTAAAAAATTCTTCTCACTCCCAGAAGCATTCACTTGAGGACTTTTCTTCCAAAAAATAAAATAAATAAAAACCAAAATTGGAATGCTCACATTATAGAAAACAATAAGTGAGAGGAGTATCCATCCAGTCTTCTGAAAGGTACTTTTTGATTCAGGTTAGAGAACCATAAAGTTAGTTTACCAGGGCTGGGTGTAAGCTTCAGCTCTATTTTGATGCTGTATTAGAGAGGTATCCAAGCATCCATATGTCTACCCCTTCACTTTGGTTTCTGAAAGAAAAAAAAACTACTTTGTTAGCCTGAAGGGTTCCTGTTTGTGCTCTGGTGCTTCAGGAGATGCCACACAGCATCTCAGCCTAACACAAGCAAGTAGAGCCAAGAAACATAACTTATGAGTTGCAAAAACCAGCCTTTTTAGTATCCAGTAGAGGAAAAGGAGGAAAAATCTACTCACTCTTCTCCGAGGTATTCTCACTCCTAATTACAAGAAACCATCTAAATGTTTCACCCAGAAGGTTGATATTGCAAAGCAGCAACTAAACACGGCCTTACAAAACACGAGTATTTTGTCACGTAAATCTTTCGCTGGTAGTTCCCTTCCCTGTGGCTTTTTCCTACTTCTCAAACTTACTGAGGATGTTTGAGGGCTTAGATAACACAGAGTAACCTGTCTTCTTGTAGTGGAGAGACAGAATGATTTGAAACCAGCTTATCTCAGGGTCATATCCTGCCATTGATTTTTTTCAGCAATCCCTATTGATTCAAGCAGTGAGTTACACATAGAGATCAATAACAGGATATGGCCTTTATTTATTAGTACACTTCTGGTCCCTCCACTCTACCCTAATGCCTCAAAACACGTGGAATTAATTACAGCATTCAGCATTGCATTGGCCCTGTTGTCTTTAGAGGAGAGCTAAGCATTCATTTGGTCAACAGAATAATTTGAAAGGATTGTTTGGTGACTTCTGCCATTGATCCAGAAAGAGATCCTGTGACACATTCTTTAGGGGCAGTGCTGAAGGAGAGGAGCAGAGATATGTGGATAAGCATGTCCTTTGGCTTACCTGCACTTCCCACTTGCAGCAGCACTAAATTCCCAGCAGAAGTTTCAGGCAGTGTCTTGTCAGTGAAAAAGTCTCTGCATTGAGCCAGTGGTCTGATTGTCCTCACCTGGCCTGATCTTAAAGACAGCATAAAGAAATATATGCTGGGCACTTGACTGAAAGTTCCCCTACTATTCATTTCTGAACTTCACCAACATATTTTATTTATTTGGTCAGGCATACAGGAACTGGAATTTTCAAGGAGTCCATGAAATAAGCATTTTTTACTTCCTGGGGCTTGGAAGAGGAAGAAGCTGGAGCTGTCCTGGAAAAATTAGTATACATTCTCCAACAGCTGCCAAGAGCAGGACTAATTTCAAAGCAGTTTTTCAGTGGTTCTAACTCAGGGCCTTGGCCACATGCCGCAACTGGGCCCTACAGCTTTACCAGCCATCTGCAGGGCTCGGGTTTGATAGAGATTTCAAACTGCACAGGAAGCGAAAGGTAAAGTGTCTTGAAAGAGAGAGTGTGCCTTTTCATTTCTCCCTCTTACCACAGAATTTCTTCACAGATGCAGGCATGGGTAAAAACTAGCCATGGGACTAAACTGAGTGTTCTGCCTCCTGAGAAATCAGATCTTCTCCTCAGAGTTATCACATTTGATGGCCAAATGCGACGCTATATTTAAAAGCAGGGTAAATAAAAACCTTCCTACGTCCTGTGCCTACATTACCTTTCTACACTCTGCAAAATAGCAGCAACGTAACCATTCTCTGCATTCAGAAGACTTTTTCTTTAAAAACAGAAAATCAAATAATCTTGTCAGTATTTCTAGAATTACACAGAGAAAGAACAAAAGAGGAACAGCCCCATATTTTTCGTCTATTGCACAATCAATGCATGCTGGTACTGGGATGCAATAAACCAACAGTTATTTTTACAAGTACTGCCTGTACCTGGGTACATTTGATTTAACCCAAGTGTGCAAAGGAACAAATGAGCAAGGAAAAGAAAGTGCAGAGGGAAAACAGAGCTTCAGCATTTGTTCAGCTGCCTTGGAGCCTTAGGAAAACATCAGTGCTCTATTGACTTTGCTTCTCTTGTTCTCCTTTACATCACTGGAGGTTCTTAAAGCCTGCGCTTTAAGAAAATACTGCTCCTTCTCAATTGTTAAATAGTGACAAAGTCCAGGTGACCCTAACGCAGAGTCTGAGTGGTTTATGTCAAGCCTGGAGACAGTGACTCATGGAGTCACAGATGATCGGTTGATAAATGCCACCGGTATCAGAAACTTGGCCATTAACATGAGTGATGTGAGAACCAAGAGGTTAAGTAAAAGCTACCTCCATAATGAGTGTGTGATACAGAAAAGCAACGTTTTGACCCCGGCTTGGATTTTTGATTTTGTTTCTCTTTTCCCCTTAAGGTGGATTTGACTTTGTAACTTTTGCTTGCTTTGTAGGTTCTTTTTTTTAATGCAATGTACATTTTTATGGGTGGGAAGAGGCTACAAGAAGTGTTTGAAAGAGGTTCAGATGAACCACTGGGAGGTCCACCAGGATAATTCTTTTTCAACATTCTTTTGAATGCTGAACATTCTGTTGTAACAATGCGATGTGTTTGCCACAGACTGTTGGGTTTTGGAATGGTCTTTACTTCAAAGTGACTCAGGAGATCTTTTAACGTGTTTCTAGGAATGAGTAAACTGTATTATTACATGCGTTACAAGCAGTAAGTTTCCTTATCTACAGTCAAACATAAGACCAAGGACTTTGCTGAAGCAGAGCTGTCACAGAATCTTCCAGTTTTATTACTTAAATATATAAACAGGCAACACCTTAGATAACCACTCTGAGCAGTCTTCTTAGTTGCAATTCAAGAATTCAATATGTCATTCAAGTCGTTGTGTCCCATTTTTCTAATCTTCAGCGCTTTAATGCAAAAAAACCCTACACTTTAGAAAAACTGTAGGGAAACTTCAGGGAAATTTTGGCTGCCAACAGGCAAAATCTTATGAAAGCAGAAGCTAGTATTTCATAGTGGGGATAACTAATTCTGAAGCATTTGTATGTAAAATAAAGAACGTATGCTGTATTTTTAGTGTACCATGCATTTACAGTCATATTTCTTTTCTTCATCAACTTGGTTTAATAAGAAAGATGAAGAAGCAGTTTAGGCTGCTAAAATTGCAGGTGGATTGGTGAGAATGCAGTCCACTCATCAGAGGATTTAAATAAATATAGGGAAAGGGCTGAGAAGCCTTCCTGCCCCATGGAGGCCTTAGGCATAACAGAGAATGCCCTTTACAAGGCTGAGTATTTAATATATTTCACTCTAGTAAACATATTTCATTGTCTCTCAGGAGGAGAGGCTAAAGTGCAATTGCTCACATATTCATCAACAATAATATGAACCATTAACAGAAATACGTTTTGCAGTAATAAATATTTTTCTGTTATATTTCAGTTTGAAATTAAGTTATTATTTACCTACAAATAAAGGGAAGAGAAGAACAGTTTCCTTTTCTCTTTCTCAAAATTATTTTCATTTAATTATTTATACAGTGGGAAACACAAAAGAAATCAAAATCAGAATGAAACATCACATGTGATGCTTTCTCAACCTCTTCAGTAAAAACTTATTTTGGTGGGATTCCTGGTCAGTTCAGGATTCTGGAAATTTTGCTTCTCTCTGGTGTGTGAATTAGCATGGAAAGCTTTAAATATCTGCTTAGAGATCATTTTATTCTGTGACACCCATGTTATCTCAACAGCTGAATGCAGATTTATGAATTCATCCTTTCCCATCAGGAGCCAGACTTGACCCCAGGAGTTCTGCTACCCCTGGTAGCTCCCCAGATTTGCAGTCCCATCCTTATGCTCTCTACAGTCTGTCTTGCTGGTCCCAAAACACACATCAGGGTTCTGGCAAGGCAGGATTTCCCCTACAAGATCCTCCCTTTCCCCTCTCCCATGCCAGCTTTGCTCTGCTATCAACACTGCTGAAAGCTGAAAGCTGTTAACCTATCTGTAGGAAGAGATGCTCCAAACTTGACTTTACAAGCCCCGAACAACCTGGTCTAGATGGACCAAGTTTGAACAGGGAGATTCTCATGGCATAATTAAAGGAATTATATATTGTGCTTGACCTTCTGAACCAAATAGAAGCAAAATTTTTATCTCAAAATGTAAAATTGAAGATTCAAATAAATTTTACATTAAAAAATAGGAATTGCTGAGAATGAAAACTACTTTTTGGCTCATATTATTTCACCATGATAAGGTGAAAACGCTGACATTTTTTTCTTTTTTTATAGTATTGATATTCATATCAACCAAAACTTCCAGACCTGAAAACAAAGTCTTAGATTTCCATCTTGCATTTCTTGAACTTTCTGGGCCTGGAAAATTGGGTAACATGCTGAACTCAGAAATTACTTGACATTATTCATTTGAAATGAAGAAGTGATATTTGGCTAGAAGTAAGGGGAGGCCAATTCTGTGGCTTAGGAATTCAACATCTGGTTGCAGAAAACAGCCAATAAGCAACATTTGTGAGCAAGATGCAAGACTGTAAGATGATTACATCCTGGAATCTGTAGCGTGCAATCCATCCATTTTAGATCATCTACCAACATAGCAGTCCTGAAAAACAGGCAGCACATATTGCAGTGGTTAGTAAAAATTTAAATGGCTTAGCACACTCACAGGAAATCAGAATTGTCTCCTTTGTGTCACATAAGAAAAACAGAGCAGAAAAGGAGAGGCTCCTTATGAGGACCAGAGCAAAGGAAAGAATTTGAAAAAAAATTTGAAAGGAGATGTTGGGTCTGTTAGAGTGCTAGATTGGAGATTGTTTTGAAGTGATTGGGTTAGCATAGCTGTATGAAATCCCCCTTCTTCACAAGGAAACAAACAAAATTAAAAGGAAGAAACCAAAAAACACAAAAGTGCACATTGTCATTTGTGCTGACTCTTTGGCTTCTAATAAATGACCCGAGCTGTCTGCAACACCAGAGCACTCACTAGTTTGAAAGTCATGAAACTTTTCCAGAGGCTGTTTTGTTTATTTCTGTTGTAGTCAAATCCACTTAACAGGGCACTGTGATAAACACCACTTTCCCTGGAGTTGTCTTGATGGCCAAGAGACTGAGTGCCAGGTGCTCTCAAAATGTAGTAAATAATTGTCTGTCCCATCCACTTAAGAAGCAGAGCTGCCATTGTGTGCAAGCCTGCTGTGTTTTCCTCATATACCTGCTGGCTGCTGCTCTTACCTTGTTGTTTTCTTTTGTCAGGTATTAAATACAATCAATGGGTTAATAAAATTTTAAGCATTTTTTATGATGTTCAGTCAGGCAGAAATTACTCAAAGCCCCAGAGCAATGTCTTCAGAAGGACCACAAAGTCTCAAAGTTTTAAAGGTCAGGACCATCACTAAGGTTAGGTATAGGTTTAAAGTCAGAAAATGCCAGGGTAGACCGGTCAATCTCAATAATAACAGGCATGACATAAACGGCGGTTTCTGATCTGGATACATGGCAATGTTTATCATTTTTTCCTCTCTTGGAGTGAGAGAGATCTAGTGGAAAACATACTCAATGTTGTGGGATTTGTGGATGATAAAAACAATCTGCTTATATATATTTACTGGGATTTTTCATAGAGCAAAAGGTGAAAAAAATAGATCCAGAAGGAGTCTCAGAGGCAGCTTAAATTAAAGCTCATGGTTGGTGTCCATAAGGAACAGATGTGTGTTCTACTCTGTGAGTTCTTGATGTTCCTGGACTAAACTGAAATGTTCCGATTTTTGCTGAGGCTTCCTAGGGAATGGGGGGGCTGCTCTGCTGAGGCATCATCATGTCTGTGGAGAGCAGCACTGACAGGCTCCTGCTTTGGGTTAGGATCTGCACAGCACCAGATTTCTGTCACCCTGGACCAGATCCACAGCCCCTGGCCTTGATTTAGGACTGTTGCTTGCCTCTGATGGCTGCCTGTATGTTTTTCTTCTCTTTTCAACACAGCAGGTACGTGAGAGCGCATGTAACAGAGGTTGTTTATAACATAGTGCACATCCTTTCTTAATCAAAACAAAGATTGCTGTGGGCAGGCAAAGCTTATTTCATCCAAATACTCTAGCTAAAGAAACAGTTGAATAAAATCAATAAAGAATTGATCTAAAGCATCCATGAGGTTCAAACACTATCAGAAATCTGGGTTTGAAAGTGTTGATTTGTCAGTGTCCTTGGATTTTTTTTTCCTAATCCATCTCATGAATTTAAAGATGAGCTTCTAGCCCAAATGAGGATTCACATGTTGCAGACATTCAGTTTGACAGAAAATGTGTATTACAAAACCTCCTGCTTCTCAGTAAGCAGATAATGACCCGGTCAGAGAAAATACTGGCAGCAATTTTCAAAGGACTCTCAAAGACACTTAGGTTATGTCTAAGTGACCTCGGTGATTCAGAGGACTCTGTGACCTCAGAGTGACTTTGAAAAACACTTTTGCAAGCTGGAATGAGACTTTCTGTGCATCTCTCCAGAGCAGGCTTTTAACTGAAATAAATGAGTGAACCCAGCACAGTGGTCCTGCCAGGCTTTTTTCAGGAGCCCCATGCCATGGAGGGCACTTGATGGGTAGGGACACAGCTGGCAGGAGCAGTCCTTTTCCACAAGCAGTGGTGACACCAGGGCTGGACACAAGCAGACCAGGACATCAGACAGAGGGATGGTGGCCTTTTGCTGAGACAGCCCCCTGTCCCAGTCCAGCATGGTCACCCACCTGAATGGAAACTTGACTCCAAGAGATCTGGGATTTCCACATATCCAACTCCCACACCCACCCATGGAGGCGGCTGTCTCCTGGGAGCAAGCCACCATAGCTCTCTGCTACCTGAGGCATCATTCAGATCCTCATCCTCATGGGAGGGCTCCTGACCTGGGCTCTCCCTACACCCTCCACAGCTCTTGCACCCAGGGAAGTGGACATCACTAATTTCTATCATCTGGATAATGCTAATCCATACAACAGAGAATGGAGTAACTCTTTTAACTTTCTTGTATGTTAAGTGGAGCTACTGTAGTTGTGAGTTACTAATCAACATCTGTAGTTAACTCTATATTTTCCTTTGCAGCTGTTTAGCACAAAATGAGCTCTTGCTTTTTTAAAGGCATGAGATGGCTACCCATCAAAAACAATAGTCAGCATGGGAAAGGAACAGCTATCCCCTTTTGGTTAGAGACAAACCTTACTTCAAGTGGAAAAAAAAAAAGTCACAGTTTAATAGTTTAAGTGCCATAATAAACTAAAGTTATATTGCAGCGCTGTCTGCAGTGCCTGGCAAAAGCAAGCAACCCATCCACCAGGATAGACCCCTGTCTCCATATAAATGCTTACTAAAAAGCTAAATCACCTTGGAGGAAGGATTTTACTGTCCTCCTGCTAAAGGAGCTTTATGAGCCATTTGTTCAGTTCAGCCCTGTGTCTTGTCAAGAGCACCGCCTGTATACTGCACTTGTCAGCGTTTGTTCTCACATCCTATTCATATGTATATTTTTATACATTGACAGCTTCTATCATCAGAATTAATTACCTCTTTTAGACAAAGAAGTAACTGACTACTGAGATCTTCCTTGATTTGAAGTAACCCTAACAAATCAATTCCTCAGCAACCCTTAGACAATTGAAAAGCATGTTCATTTTGCGTAGAACAGACTTGATGCTGAAACCGTCAACATAGCACCAGGACAGGTGCATAAGGATAAGACACAGGGGCTACTCACTTTTTTTTTTTAAGAATAAGAAGTATTTTTGTCTTAGACCCATTCATATTTCTGCCTTCAATAAAAATTTGTGTCCTTCAAAAGATTTCATACTGAACAATTCCTCTATGAGCCTGAATCACACCTGATTCTTAATCAGTTCCTTTGAAATATTTGTTTCCATTTCACCCATGAAAAATTCATCTGAGCCATGGTGAGACTTGTTTCCAACTTTATAACAAACATTTCCGATACTCCTTGTCTTCCTGTTATTGTTTTCCTCTTGAAATTTGCACAGGGCAATGCAGACCCTGAGAATATCAATGTATTTGCATCAGGATAAAGTCACCTTTGGATATGCAAGTCTCAGGAGTCAACGACACCCCACAAAATTAATGTACAGAATGTAAATTGCAGTT
Source organism: Bombycilla garrulus (assembly GCA_013400315.1). NCBI lineage: Eukaryota > Metazoa > Chordata > Aves > Passeriformes > Bombycillidae > Bombycilla > Bombycilla garrulus. The sequence continues at coordinate 166,247 of VXBU01006904.1, read as the reverse complement.
ATTAAGATTATTGGTTCTGAAGGGGAAGGTGCAGTTTCCACCACCAGCAGGGAATCCAGCACCTGAAGGAATGGAAACTCTTATATTAGATGTAATTAAGCAAAACGTACCTCACAGAATTGACTCAGTATTTTGGAACTGTTAAAAGCAGAGCAATCCGTGCTCCTTTATTAATGTATTCCCATGGTGGCACAAATGAGTAGCAATGAAGTGTCACAGATTGTGACAGAAGATCTCTGAGAACCTCTTTACATACTTCGATGTATGGGCCGTTTCCTCAAATGTGGATTCTTAAGGAGAATTTCCCAAGGGGAATGCATACCGGTCTACTTGTTTTCAACAAAATCTTTCCTCTGTAGGGCAGGGAGCTGATAAAATGCTTGCAGAGACTGTTTTGCAAGAAAAGCATTTCTGCTCTCTGTGCCATTTCCCAGCAGGTGGAACACATCTTGGAGCAGGTCTCTACTAGACACAGGAGTGGAACAAAGTTTGGCAAAAAGAAGATGTGGTTCCAGAAACAAAGAGCATCCTGTGAATAACTAATCCACTACAAAAGAAAAGGAAATCGAAGGGGAGGGAGCTTCTTCAGGCTGCGTTGTAATGCTAATTCACGAGATTAACTCATACATTTTAAATACAGCAGATTCGCAGATCAGTGTGCAATGTTCTTTCTTATGTCACTCCTGGAGTCTCAGAAGAAACCACGTTGAAAAACCCTATTATGGCAGAAGTCAGTTTAATACCACTGTAGATCGTATCTTTTGGCTGATCACATGATGCCACCTGAGATGGACACAGGTCTAGTTTGCACCAAGTTATTTTTGCCATTTATACAGGCAATGATTCGCATCTCAATTGCCTCACCTGTATTAGGTGTTCCTGGAAACAAATCCAAGGGGTAAACTGCTCCGAAGCTGCCTGCAAGCAGCGGGTTCTCAGGAAAGGAGGACAGCCTGGACCTAATCTGACAGTCATCCTTCCTCCCAGTCCCTGGGCTTTAAACAACACTGAGAAGACAGAGCCAGGATGTCACAATTAATTGTTTCCACAGCCTGATGCTGCCATGTAAAGCACACAAGCAAAATAGGCCACAATCCTTTTCAGCAAAGAAGGAAACATATTTATTGTTTGTTAATAAACCAGCCTGACTTTATTACTTTCTACTTAACCCAAACAGACTAGCTGAGTTCCCTAAACAGCTCCTGCAGGTTTCAAGACAATGAAATGTACTGCACTGTCTCTTAAAATACCTGAAACCTGAATTCAGCCGTAACTCTTAGAAAATAATACAGAAGCCTGAAGACTGGCCTGGGTAATAGGTGATCAACATATATTTCCTTAACTTCATTACTATTAAGCCCAATATACAAAAATCTTTTTAATTTTCTGTTTTGGTCTGGTTTTATGTGGGTTTTTTTTTTTTGAGAATTGTGTGGGGCTTGTTTTCACTGGGAGTCTGCAGATATTTTTATTAGAAAGCCTCTGGCCACACAATTGTCTCCAGATCACCATGAAATGTCATCAGACACCTGCTCAGAGAGTGTGCATTTATTCCATCTGTGCCTCTCCTCCTGCACACAGCTCCTTCATACCATGCCAGTGCATTACATAAGCTCCCCAGTTCTCCAAGTACTTGAGTCTGTTTGACCTAAGTAAATAACCAATTCTGCCACCTCTAAGCAGACCACAACATTTTTCCATGCACCTCTTCTCACAGTATAATACTCCATTCAGTGGGGGTGGCAGAACCCAGCCTGAGGAGGCTCAGCTGTGCAGAAATGGCTGGAAAATCCAAGCCCTTCCACCTCTCTGAGCTCTGAGTTTGGTGATTGGATTGAGAATTTCAGCAGTGGTATTTGTCTACCTCACTAATAGCTTAAAGCCCTCATTTAAACTCCATAAAACCAGCCAGGCTTCATGGAGCAGCAAAGTGCTCTTTACTCACTTGTATAACAAAATAGATTCATGATTAATTATACCAATTATAATCAAAATCCTACACACTATTAATTTAAGACAGGAAATACATCAGTAAAATAAGATAATATCTGCCCCTGTAATTTCTTTCCCTGAGGACTTTGCTACTGTAGGCCCAAAGAAATAAATGACAGGCAAGGCAGTTACATTCTTTTTTATTTTGCTACCTAGCATTCACTGTGCAAATGTATAACTTTTTTCTTATCCCTGCTAATTCTGACTGGTTTTTTTGCCAGAAATGTTAACAAGATTTTCTCTCTAATAGGTACAGTCTGTTGCATGTGTGGTGGCATTGCTATGGTATAGAAAACACAGAGTTAAGAAAGTTCATAGATTAATCTACTCTGATCCCACACCTTCCATCAAAAAGTCTTCCTTTCATCTCTGTGCTCATGTGCCTGTAAGAACATTCTGGATTTGCTCCATGACTTTTTTCCAGTCTTATTTTTGCCACTGCTTCACCAAATAGACTTGCCACTGCAACATTTTTTTTCAATAGAAAGCACTTAGGATATCTTGTGAAATAGTCGAAGGGCTTCCTCGTGCAAAGCATAATGAAAATTCTGGAGAAATCCTAATCCTACTAAGATCAATGGTATCTTTGCCATGCACTTTAACGCTGCCTGGATTAAGACCCCTGTTGATTTACGATGCTGAGATGTTGTTTGGATGATAAGTATTCCTGAGAGGAGGTTTGGGTAAGCAGCCAATCAACATTATTTGTCAGTCCAGCCTCAGTCATGGCTTTTCCCTAATTTGCATAAAACAACTCAAGATTTGAGTTTCTGTGTAAAAAATAAATCAGGTAAGTTTAGCTTTGGTTTTGGTTTCACTGGAAAAGTTACACTGAATTTTGGTATGTCATTGTTTACTTAAAAAACATTCTTTCTGAATTCTTCCACAGTTTTTTTTTTTTTTTATTCCTCTGAAGAGTTTTAGGTCATTCTTGCTGGAGACGAGTGGATTTCATCAAGCTGCAGAACTACTTTGATGGTCTGGAGTATATTTTACTGGGTCATGGATTTGCTGCCTATAACATTTGCTTAAGGAGCATGTCATCACATCTCAAACAAAAACATTCTGTCATTTGAGTGCTTTTATCAGGCTTTGCTGTCCTGGTAAGCAATGAACCACAGAACTTGTTACATACCCCTTTAAATTATTGCTTTACTGGGATAAATGAATGAAGTTAAATTTGTACTTGGGACTGTTCTGCTGGTGTTTTTGGCCGGTAAAACCATAAAGTTTTAGTCTGTGGTGTCTGGTGGGTAGAGCTTGCTTGTCAGTTTTCTTTTGCCTTATGTGTGTGTGAATGTGTGGTTTGGTGCTTGTGTAGTAGGGCTTTTTAAAGTTTGCATGTTTGGCTTTTGCACTGTGAGCTGTTGGATCTTTATTCAGTCTGGCTTCTGCCATCACAAGTAGGTGTCAGACCCACGGCATCATGGGTGGGGTAAAGGTGGCAAATAAATAAGTGGCAAATAAAAAAATGAGAGTCTTAAGTTTCCTATGGTATCCGCTCTACTAAGATTCTTTAGATTATGTACAAAACCCATTAGAGTCTATAAAAGCTCAGATATCATCTATCCAGACCACTATGCCACTCCATTCCAAAGCTGCTTGTAATTTTTAATATATCTTCTAGTCTCTTTGCCTGAGAATATTCTGAGAAACCAGCAGGACAAATAATCAAGGTTAATTCTGATGATAACAACATCAACTTTTATTTATACCAAAGTTACAGAGAGGGCATCTCCCCTTTTAGTGCAGATGAATTCTTTAAAGGGGAGGAGGGGAGAGATAGGATCATAACCAAAGTACGTGCCTTATCAAAATTGTCAGGGCTTTTACATTCCATTTCCTTGTGATAAGACTCTTGTGCTGAGCTGGTATTCGGAAGTGAGCCCAAAGGGCTGACTGATAAGTTTACATAAGGAAGGAAATAATCAATTTAGGGCTGTTACTGAATGAGCTCTTATCATGTTCATTTCCTCACTATTGCTTCTCAAGCTAAATATTACATGTTTAGGAGCAACTTCAAAAGATTTAACATTCTAGCCTCTGCATTTTATTAAGGAAAACTCTTTCAATAGCATGGAGCATTTGCTTGCAGCACAATAAGAGCACAATTCATGCACTGACAAACTTGCATTTTAAGACACTGATATTTATGTTGAAGGAAGATTGCACTTTTCCCATCTTGCTGTCTAATATTTGAAGCACAGAAGAGGTCTCCTAAAAGGTACTAATAGGTAGTATACTAAATTCCCTTCTGTAGATTTGCTTCTCCTTCTCCTGTAATGTGCTTTGTTTAGTCACCTTTTTTGCAAAAAAAAGATGGGGTTTTTTAAGACCCTGATGACAGCTGCGTGATTTGTGGATGCACATGACTTGTCATGCTAAAATTTTAAAATGTGGCTCTTACTTTGAGTCTTCATTAAACTGTAAAAAAGTACAACGTCTGGTAAGTGACTGACTGTAGCCCCTTTGTCCACAGCAGCTCTGCAATGCTTCTGAGAGCTTCATCCAGGGCAGAATCTTTTCCACGAGATCAAAATTGAATTGTTGGGAAAGACGGGGGAGGGAGAGTCCCAACTTAAATAGAATTATGGTAGCATTTAATTGGTTGTATCATGTATTGGTACTCCAATGTAAAACCACCTCAGATTTAAAACACCACAGCTTTCATATGATGCCAATATTTATTTATTTATCTCTACTTGACCTGGTTCCTACCTTGTTCACGGTTAGCACTGAGGAGGATTTGCTCAGGTCTTAGCTGGGATCTTTGGTTTTCCACAAACACAGATTACTTTTGGATCCTAACATATCTTTGACTGGACTGTGTCCAATCATTAAGGAAAACCACAGAGATCCTGTAACGCTGCCATGGCTATAAAGCATTCTCCATTGGCATGCAACTGCTACAGAAAGTGCATCAATGGGCAATTCCCTCTGCCAACAAATTTACAACAATACCATGATCAAGGCTCAACTGGGAGAAAATCTGGGAAGGAATGTGCTTCCTCCCCTGATCCAGCGAAGCCTGAAGTTTCAGACCATCAGAACATTTCACAAGGTTCATCTGCTCCACTGTGAGCAGCCTCCTTCCAAAGCTGCCATTACAATTGCCTTGCTCATGTTTCAGCACTGTTGGATCCAGGTATTTTCATTCTAGCACATCTTTAATTTACAAAACCAGATTTATTTATGGAGCAGACCACTTCCTTTCTGGAAAGGTTATATACCTTTCATCACCTGTAATGAATGTATAGCTTAAGGAATTCATCAGGAGCCTGATCGAAAGACCTTGAAATGAAGTGGAATCTGTTCAACAGTTTGCTGCCTCAAGAAAGTGCAGAACACTCAGCTTGGATTGCATATAACACAAAGGATGATGCATTTGCATTTAACAGCCAATTTTAAGCAAGAAATTCAATGCCTCTCTCCCTGGGCCCCATGATGTGTGCAGCCTCAGTTAGGCTTTGATCCAAAACCCTTGACCTAACTCTTTGAGGTACAAACATGGTAGGAATTGTGTGATATGGATGCTCTCTAAACTGTTTCCCAGAGAACATTCAAATAAAACAGGCATTGTACTTCAGTAGGCAGCCCTGTCCTTCTGTAGGAAAGCTGGCATTCATTTACAGAGAGGGCAGCAAAGTTGTCCAAGGATCATCAGGTGCTAAAGAGATCGGCAGGGCCTTCCTGCTGTCCAGCACATCCAGGAAGGTGAGGAGACCACTGAAACCACGCAGCAATGAGTAACCAATTGTTTTGTGTGAGACTTTCTGTGGTACCGTGTCTGCACACTTTATAAATCATTGACAGGTTTGTTGTGCAAGTGGTCGCTGGTACCTTGTAAACAGAGCTTCTCCACACCCTGTTGATCTTTCCACTGCAATTTGTTGCAGGCCTAATAGCTGTTTAAATAATTTCTGACATGGAAAAGCACAGGCTGGATCCAAAAGTGTAAACCAGAACCCTTAGGCTTAGCGCTAAATCAAGGCAGCTACCACTGAGCTCAAAGCATCTGCATTAGAGTGCTTGGCATTGTCAGTGCAGCATGCTCAGAGCCTCCACAGCAAGTTCTGACTCCCACTTCCAATGCCTCCAGTTAGGGGATCAAAACTGGAAATTCTGGGGCACTCAAAAGGGAGGTGAAACTTCACAGTGGAGTTGCTAGACAGTCTGTTTAACCTCTTAGATTCAGTCTGTCTGCACATAAGGGACAGAAATACTTCCTTCAGTAGGTCAGTTTTGCACTATTCTAATCATTATTATTTTTGCTGCTGCTATTGGTCATAATTACTAGACCAGAGAATTGTCACATCAGTAACACAAGTTTACGTCACCTGGTTACTTTTAAAGTAGATTGGTTGCTTTTCCTTGCTTTCTATGATTATGAAAAAAAAGCTAAATATACCTGGGCTGATGACACCAAATGCTGTGTACACTAGCAGCCCCTGGAAATAAAGTTTAGTCAGATTGCAACAGATTTCAGTAAAATACTCTGGATTTACACCAAAAGGAATGAGACCAGACTGAATTTTTATTAAATTCACCTGTGTTTGTAATCACAGACTTACTAGGCTACTACCAAAATTTCATGTAAAAGGCATCAGTACTAGCAGCAAAAAATGGCATTCTGGCCAGAACAAATATTTTACTTTCAGTAAATAAATTTTCACCTTCGTGCCTCAGAATAATGTTGTTGAATTACAGCTGAAAAGCTCAGAAGCCCTTGGCTTCCAACATAAGCCACTAATGAACGTAAGGGACACTCACTGCAGTTCAAGATCCAGCAGGATCTTCCAGTGAGAGGCTAGGAACTCCACAGAAGCATGATCTAATGGAAAAAATATGATTGAATGCAATCCTCAGTAGAAAAGTTCCTCATATCTCTCTTTTTCAAGGGACGTTTTTACTGGTATAACATTAACTAATTCTGGGAAATGTCAAGTCTGCCTACAAAAGATTAAGAAAAGGAGTTTAGAAAAATATGACACATAAATCAAGGCTCTCCATAAAACTGCAGATGATAGGGGTTTTTAAATGATTATTAATTTTTTTGAAAAAACAGGGCACTCTGTTTTCATGAAGGATCTCCTCTGTACCCCTTAGCATAACTTAATAAGTAAAGGCACAGGAAGAGAAAAGGCAGCAAAATGCAGATACGGATGGGAAGGTTTTAACTTTGCCATGAAACTGATACCCCCACAGAAAATCCATACTGAAACCTCAGTCTGAACATCTCCCAGCCATGCCAGACCTATTTTCCTGCATTTTCATTTTTCAGTGTGCAGGAAGATGTTGCAGCCTGGAGGACTAAATCAGGCATCTGTGATCTCTGTACCAACAGCACAATTCCAGAGGTCACTCCAGCCACACTCCTCAGGTCCTTGCTCAGGCTCCCTCCATCCCAGAGCCTTGTTCCAGCTGCAGGAGGCTGCTGTGTGCATCAGTCCTGGTGTGGCAAGAAATTATTCCCAGCATGGTGAACATTTCTGCTCGCTGTTATCATTATTTCCATTCACAGAAGCAATTTAATAAGCAGCAAAGGAAGAAACTGCCATAAGCACTAGGATGTTTTGTCTAGGATTCTGGCTCCAAGCCTGGAATTTTTGTCATTAGGTGATATGACAACATTAGCAAATAATAACGATAATGCCAATATGATAAACAATATCAGAAGATAAAAGTAACACAGTGTAAGCACTCTTTGACTATTTTGTCTTTTTCTCACTTGCATTATGGCACACCACTGATTATCTGCTTTCCTGTATGAGTCACATCAAGTTATATCATTTATCCTTCCAGAGGGTTCAGAGGGTATCATAAACCATGGAGAGCAAAGCTTGTTCTGCACCCTAATGTGATCTAAAGTGCCTGGTGCTATAATTGTCTGCTTGTTGACTGCTCTGCATTTGGGGTATTTAAAGCAAAGGAAAACAATGCCTGACTGCAATTTTTTTCTCCATTCACACTCCCCTCTAGACCTGATGTTTATTCTCACTTTCTCTTGCCTATCTTTCCATTGCTCCCTTGTCTTTCCTTCTTCCTTCCTCCTCAGTCTCCAGGGTGAAACGAATCCTTTCTTCTTCCTAAACCTAAGCCTGAACTTGCATCCAGAACCCTCTAAAGATTATTTGGGCTCCTTTAGGGAGGTGGGGTATCCTACAGGTCTTAGGCCATAAAATCATCAAGTGCACCCAGGAATGCTCTGGGCATAGAGTCCAAGTGACTCTGGAGCCATGCAGCAGATCCCACCAAGCACACCACCAAACCAAACAGAAACCACAGAAAATGTGCAAGAATGTATTGAAATATCAGCAATATCCTCCTCCAACCCTCCCATCTGCTCCCCAGATTTGTGTCACAGAAATCCTTGGTAAATGTCATATTACCTTCATTCAAACATGTTAATTCATCAAGTTTTTATTCCATCTACTTCCTGAATACAGTTAATAAATTATATATGCTTATGTTCAATGATTTGAAAATGTTTATGATTCAAAAGCTTACAATTTCCTCTTTTTTTTGTAAAAGTTTTGTGTTGCTAAGGCAGAAGATAGAACACATTTCAGTGTATCACCCTGGTGTAACAGGATCAATTTGTTCTAAGGAAGCCAGGTTAGAAAAAGATTTTTTCACAACTGCACATGAAGTAGAGTCTGTGCATTACACTTCCAGCTTACACCACATGGGTTCTTTTTATTTCTATTTGGACAAAACTTGTCTATACAAACTGCCACTGCACACCTTATGCACACAATCCTTTACACACTTTTCTCTGAAAAAGATTGCATTTTGCAAGCGCTGCAAAATTATCAAATATCATTCCATTGCACATAAAAGTGGGTGAAAACCTTTTCCCAAAATGTGGGCTAAATTTACGTTGTTCAGTCCTGGTATAAAATAGGCCAAAAGGCATAAAAATAATCCAATAACAATTTCATTTAACAAGACTCTACTATGATCAGTTGACACCAAAAAACAGGTGTTTAAATATTTTGAAAATTAAGTCGGTGTTAACTCATTGTTGTGTTGTCTGCTCCATGAAATTCGATTTCAAATTGTGTCTGCCCATGCTGTATTTTAAAAACACTTTCCCACAATTTCTGAATGATGAAAAATGCAGCCACATAAAAAAAGTGCTCTTCTCTAGCACTTCATACTGCAGGTTATGACATGATCTTTACTTCCACTATTCGCTCTTTATTCTGTAAATAATGGATAATTATGCATTATATAAAATTATAATTGTTGTTAATTTCATCATTTTCAAAGAGTTACCTGCAAAACAGAGCTACCTGTGAAATGCATTTGTCATTATAGAACTTCTTTTTAAAAATACCTTCTTTTCAATTAGGAATAAAAAAAATTTCATTTTTCTGTTTAAAAACATGCAAAACCATAGAGTTATTTCAGGGACTGTGACACACAGAAGTCTTCTTCGGCCTTAGGGAGGGCCCAGGGAGTTCACACCTAATTTAACTGTGGTGACTGGAAACAACAGGAGTGAAATGAAGCTCATCTCATGACCAAAGGATTTTCTTGCTCTCAGTTCCCAACTTGTGCCCCACAAAATGCTGTAAGAAACCAATTTTCAAGTTTTCACTTGAAACAATGCTAAAGGTGAAGGACTCCAAACTCTGCAAGGCACTAAGAGCCAAGCATCCCTTGCAAGTTTTAATGAGTGATGGAAAAGTTAGAAAGCAGGGCCATAATTTTTCAAGCATTTGGAGGCCTGAGTAACGTTAACACGAGTGCGGAACAGAAATTATTTTCTTTTAATCAGATTCTGAAGCAATACCAGCACTGTCCCAGCATCATGGCACAGGGTAGAGTTCAGAAAACAGAAAATTCAAAAATGCTGATCTGTGGTACCACCCAGTGCCTGCTGTAAGTCACAGAGCACATATTACACATTACAGACCCTGTACAGTCTCACTGGAATAATGGTGGTCTTGCTTTTCTCTCCAAAAGTGAAAGGTGTAATTCTACTACTCTTCTGTTCTGTGAACGTTTTTGAAGCAGTGACCATGGGTTCCAGTCCTATCTGGAGGAGCAATCTGACTCGCCTGCATTTCCACATATTTATGGTTTACATTCAACTCTCAAAAGCAGTTCCAAACTACCAAACCCACAGCAGCTTTTTTTCAGAAACGAGCAGTTCTTATCACTCGGCATCAAGCAGCAGAGCCTATTAGAGTATGGAAGGAATGCCACAAATGAACTGAGTTTCTAGAATCCTAGGAGATTTGTTTCAGTTTCTAATCAAACTGGTTCCCAGACTTAATTCAATCAGCCTTTATTTTTCCTACACTTGGCAGGAGAAGGACTTTTTTTTTCCAGAGGCAATTACTGTAAATATATATGGCTGAGCACTCAAGCAATATATTAACAATTCTAAATCCTTTTCTTCTGCTCTTGATCATAAAAACCCTTCCATGCAAGCAACAGTAATGTCCCTTTTTATAACATAAAAAGTATAAAGAAAGACCATCTGGGCTGGCATGCCTGCCTTTCTCATACTTACACAAATTCAAGGTGACCCCTTCTAATGCTTCAGATTCCCCGATCCCTTTTTAAATAAATGGAGATTTCTTTCAGCTTCTCTTATTCCCAGGATCTTTTAAAGTGCATCAGATGTATTAGAGATGATAGAAGAAGAGGAAGGAGGGGAAATTACATTAACTGATACAGTTGCTATGACCCGTGTGCATTTCAAGCTCATTTTGAAACAAATTTGTCCAGTTAGAGGATAGTGACTTCCCATATTAAGATCAACAAGGGGGAAAAGTATGTAAGTGAGACTGACTTTCACTGCTAAAGCAGCTTTAAATGTTAATCATGTGGTGACACAACATGCTTAAGTGTTGAAAAGACAGGACCCTGCCATAATCAAAGTGACACTGCAAGAAAAACATACTTTCGGCAGGGAAAAGCTTTAGGTTTGTACAACGGGCTTCCCAGATACAACAGTACAGGCAATTGCAGTTGCACAAATGTATAAATATATTCATAAAGAAAGGGATAGGAAAATAAAGAGATATAGGCTTAATTTCCAAGAGTGGAGCAGGGAAGCTGGTTTATAATTCTTGAGCTGGAAATAAGCACTGAATTAATAACTATCATCAGATCCCATACAATCAAATACCTGTTCAATTCTGGTGGCAGACTTGCAAGTGGTTTAGTATTTTTACACTATTTCAATCAACAGATCACTTCATCCCATTTACAACCAAGAAACACCACTGATTACCTAAAATGTAGGAAAAAGTCCTTTTCTTGTACTTCAGGTTTGCCAGGCTAAAGGGCTGGGAGTGTCAGAAGTCCCTGGCAGAGAGAAGGAAGAAGGTTATTAAAAGGTGGATGCTTTCAGGTAGCAGCATCTCTGAAGAGGTGCACCACATAACAAACATCTACTCAGACACAGCATGAGGTGGCAGGAAAGTTCTTTTTACAGGAAATGCCCCAATTACCCTAGTTTAATGGTGCATGCTTTAAAATAAGGCAAGGTCCCTCCTTTATCATCCACATTAAAAAAATATTGACATCATAACACATAACCACACAGGCAAAGAATTATAAAGACTCTATTAGAAAGGATAGGCATCATCCCTTTGCCAGCTGGTGTTGAGGAGGTATCAGAAGCAGACCTCTGCATTTCTTCCCTTTCCTAAATTCATAGCACTGCCCTCACATCCTTCAGCACTGGTTTAACCAAGAATAGTACTACGGAATTTTCCTACCCAAGGAAAATACAGAATATAAGTATGTTAAACAGAATAAAATAATAGACCAGGACCACGTCACCTGCAATTACAGAGATGATTTTTAATTTTATTATTTTTATTTCAAGCACTTGGTTTCATTGTTTCATTACATTTTATGAGAAGAGCCTTTAGGAATCTTTTCCTCCTTTTAACATCTGGCTATATTGTTTTTCTTTTATTACGTGAAAAAAGGCTGTGATGTTTACCGCCATTTAATAAATAGTCTCTAATGCTGTAGCACAAAGCATTAGGAAGTTACCTAGATCCTAAAGAAAAGATCTTAAATGCCGACATTGTTGTACTTACTCATGTTTCCTTATTTTTATTCAAGTCAACTTCTGTAACATTTCCTTATCCCGGATTTTCATTCTATCTTACCAACACAAAGACAACCCTTCACAATCTAAGGTGAACATTTTTGTATTTGCATGGGGGTTTTTTAAGATTTAATTAGACACTTTAACAATGTCAAGTTGTGGGCAACAATTTACAGTCGGGATGGATTACAAAAGAAGCTCCCAGATCACAATGGTCCCAGAGCTTTTGAATGGTTTCTCCACTTTTTTGTCCGTGCACGCTGCTGTGTGCTTAAAGGGTGACATCACTCATCTGCATTATTGTGCTGTACATTCATCAAAGTACTGATTAGAATCTAAAAGTTCTCAAATAGCAGTAGGATTTAGTAATTTGTAATCAGATACATAAGAGTGAACAAAAGGAAGTATCAGTGCTTTCAGAGGGAGTTTGTGACCTCCTGGTGCAGGTTCTGGAATGACTTTCTCTGCTGATTTTAAATTGTACCTGAATAGCAATATTAGCAAAGCAGCTGGATGTATATTCCAGGTGAGGGAAAGTCAAGAATCTACTCTGTAACTACATTTTGATATTTTATTCATTTAGGACTGTTAGTGCATGAGAAGGCAGAAAGACATGAGCAGCTTAGTACAGTGAGCGTCTCAGATTTTTAATTTGCAGTGGCTAACACTTGTAGTGGTGTTGTTCTGGTTTCCCAGGGGCATGCTGCTGCATTGCTGCTGCTTTTTGATCAACTTAAGGCTATGGAAGCTTTGCGTTGATCACAGATCCATAATGGGCATGTGTTGGATACTATGTGAAAAATTTAATTATAGCTGACATTATATATCTGTGGTGGGTATGAGCTCTCTCTCTCTCCGAGGCCATGGAGAAGATTCCAATCTACGTCATGATATGAAACAAGCCAAGCATTTCATTTTTATTTCCATCACAAAGAAACCCATTTCAATAGCAAATTTGTCTCCCTTTAGAGTGGCTCTTCTATCTGCATAAAATGCCAATAAATCACTCCATACTTGACTATTCTGCTGCACAGCACATCGCGAAGAAAGTTTAGGGCTTCAAGTCAAGACATCTTTGTCAATGACCTCAAGGCTCTCGCAGATCCCAGGTGGAACTCAGCTCATGAGGTCCCCTCTCACTTTCAGCCTCCCAGGCAATGTCTGCTGCTTCCAGCGTTTTTTAGGTTACTGCGTTGCTTCCAAAATGCAGGCATGTTCAGATGGCAGCCAGGGGCCTTGCTCCCACCCAGCAAGGCCCGTGCCTCTCTTTTGAGGGCACTGATGGTGCATTTCAGGGCAGATACTTGGTCACCACCTCCCACAGCAAGACAAGGATCTGCAAGAATCTCTGGACTTTCCATCCCAGGCAGGGGCCTGCAGGGACCCCACTCAGCAGCTCAGAGCTGCTTCAGACTGTTCAAAATTCTCTTCAGCTGCAACATCCTCCCCAGGGCTGCTGGGGCTTGCCAGAGTTCACAGACGGTTTAAGCCTCCCTCAGCTGCGTCCCAGGCGTGCTCCCCCATGGAAGGCACAGCAAGAGGGTGCTGCAGGGGCCAGGCTCCTGAACCTCAGGGATACTGAGGAATTCCCCCGTGCAAGGCAATGGATGCAAGCCAGGGATCTGGCTCAGCGCTGCTTCTTTCGGATAGGGATTCTCCCCACACACACACTGATCTCATTAAAGGAAAGTTGCCATGTGTTAGATAACACTAGGCTATCAGCGAGAAGGAACAGTGGCGAGCATTTCCTTCAGATGACTGGATACTGTGAACTTTACTTAGTTTTAAAAATTCCATATCAAGTAGCTTCCCTCAAAATGCACAGATGTCCATTCGTGCAGCTCAGGAGGTGAAAAGTTCCTGCATATTCCGGGAACACAGCTACTTGTCTGCACATCCATGGATTTTGGAAACACTCCTGGCTTTATCTATTTCCAAAGGTTGAGTTCACACTGTATTGTAACAGATCATTTCACTAGGTCAGAGAGAACACGAACTCAGGGTCTAGAAGGAAGGTCTCTAACGGGGGCTCTCAGAATCTGGTGCTGTTTCCAGCTGCAGCCTTGTTTTTCAGAGCTCTGCCAGTACCAGCAGCTCCTGCTCTCAGAAGGGTCAGCAATATGATTTTTGGCCATTTTTACAAAGCACACGGTTCCCATTCTGCAGCCCACGTTCTGCCTTTGTTCATTGTCATTAAAACTTCACTAACAACAGGCAGGGGTGTAAATGAATGGAGAATCTGCTCCCCTCTTCTGTTTCCTGAACTCCAGCCAAAATCACTGCATTTCATACATCCTGAATAAAATCATAAATCCTTCCCCATGGGGAGCAGGGTGTTCCCCTTGGAAGTTAGCCTGCGGTTCCAAACCACTTCAGGAATATAGGCCAGGTTTCTAAAACTGAAACGGAGGCATGTCCGACTTTTTGTAATAAACTTTTACTTCCTTTTCTCTGAAAACAATGCTTTGCATGCTTTTAAAATAATATTCCCTTCTGAATCTATACACTTAAAATGTGCATAGCTGAGCTGCCAGATGCTATAAATTGTCCCAGCTTGACTGGAAATGAGGAATGTATTCTGCCTTATGCAGGGGGAGGATGTGCAGAATTTCAAACCCATTTTTATATGCAGCCTTACTTATGCTAAGATATTGTTGGAGATTAGTTGGGTCTGACCTTTGTGATACATTAAAATACTTCTGGTTTTTCTCACAATTATCATTATTAATCTTCTAGATGGTATAGCCCACGGTATATTCATTTATTAGTGAAATTAAATTTCAAAATGGAGAACACTTGGGTAAAACATCCTCAGGCTTTTGGGTATTCTGAGGGAAATCATGCGTACAAATGAGCTTATTTTTTCTGTGTATACATGAACTTTTCCCAGAAAATAAAGAGGCAGCTACTTCACTGAAATTCTGGTAATTATCCTCATATATAACATGAAAGTAATGATCTATCATGGCCTATAACTGAAGTCCAGTAAATAAGCAGTTCTTGCCAGAAGCCAGCATGTTTTTCTAAAACCTTTACTTGCTGCGTTTTGACTGATTCAGTACAGCAGGTTCATTAAGTCATTAAATCCCTTCTGTGCATTAAAGAACTTCTGCTGTTCCTGGCACACACTGGCACTATGTGCACACTGGGAAATTCCCATCTTTCTGTCCAGGAATATCTGTTTCCTTTTCAGCTTGCACTGCAAACTCAGCACATCATTCTGCATTCGTGCCCATCAGTGACTTGTGCCAGCCATCTCATTCAGGAACAGAATTGTTTCAAAGTAGAGAAAATTTCTCTAATTTTCTTTTTTTTTTCCCCATAAACTGGATGTGAAGGGAAATGCTAAAGCATGGTAGAATATATCTTATTATAATTAAAAAAATAGAAACCCAGTAGCAGATATCTTACATGATAGGGACTGCACTTTATGTTTCACTATTGCACAAGATTTAGCATGTTTAGGATCAGGAAATTGAAAAAGCAGTTCAAAATCACTGTGCACCAAACCCTAAAGTTCCACCAGACGCAGGAGGGTCGGATTCAAATTATTTGACCTATTTAAGGATTCTTATGTGCCCTGAATGACAACACTCCCTTCTGAGGATTTTCCAGCTTCTGCCACAGAACTCAATTAAACAAACATCAGGCAACTCTGACCCCAGCACACCTCTTTAATGCTCACATTATTTGCCCATCCACAAGGCAGACAACTCTCAGGCCACAGTTGCCACACTGACTTGGATACGGTACCACAGAGAGAATTGAAAAACTTGTGTAATGCCAGCCAATTTTTCTAACCAGCAAAAGGCTCCTTCTGAAAGCAACACAACCTGAAGAACGCTTCCACCTGATCTCAAAAAGAAATTGCAGTTATTTGCTATGTCACAGTATTCCATAATCACCTGCAGCCACTAAAATCCATAGGAAAACACATTGAAGTTTTAGTAACATTGCTGGGAAGCATGGGATAGACTTAGGAAAGCTGTTTCCAGACTAAAGCCTGCAACAAGTTCAAATAAATCTCATCTCTGATTAAGCTGTATGACAGGGCCAGTAGCATTTGAAGGGCTGAGGTGTAATTCTCATGAGTATGATATCCTTGTGCTCTGTGAAGGAAGGGAGAATGATTGAGGTTATCCACCATTATAGAGAAATGTGATGCCTCTTCTACAAGTATTTTACACTCAGTCTTTCCCTGGCTCTACTTGCAACATCTCTGTGGTGAATTTCTGAACTGAACTGTGGGGGTGGTTTTATTGCTTCCTGGCCATAAATGAGAAAACAAAGTCATTTTTAAAAACCAATTACCTGTAAAATGTAGTGTCAGAGATTAATATTTTTTTCCCTCTTTATTTATTAAGGGGGGTTAAAATAATTTGCTCTAAACACAGTTTCTGTGGAAACACCAGTTGCTTGTCAGGGTCATTGTCAGACACAGGAACTCTGCAGAATGGAAGCAAAGGTTACTTGGTTTTGGTGTATTTTGGCAAAACTGCCAGGAGTATAAAATCACCTTAGCACTGGTCTGCACGTCTGATGATGACCACAAGGTTGTCCCCAGGGAGAAAAATCACTGCTTGCTCCCTGGCTGAGGTCCAGCTCATGGTCACATACTCTTCGCATATCATTTACATAACTTTACATACATCTCTATCTATATCTTCATGTATCCTGATGTAAAGGAGACAGATTCACTCTTTAACGCCAAAAGCCCTCCTCATTTTGGAAACTCAGGTTACAGTTTGCAGGGAAGAACATATTGTAGCAGAATGTGGAAACCGACCTCGAGGGGCCCAGTCAAACTGAAATCAAACTATAAAGTTCTGTGTCAAATAAACATCACAGAAGTTTCCAGAGATGAAAGAACCTCTTCATTCCCATCTCAGAGAAAAGGAGTAAAAGAAGGAGAAGGATACCAAAAGATGCAAGCCTGTATGCTTCCAGAAGGAATGTGAGCCAGCATTGCCTCCTGTGAGGGTCTGTGGATTATTTACCACAGTTTAGCTAGCCCTTAAACAGCACAAGGGCCTTGGAGTAGACATATGATGAATTTTCTCTCTTGAGTAGGCTACTTGAGCTACACTCATGTGGTTTTTGAAACAAGGAAAAACACTCCAGGAAAGAACAGTGTAAACCATATTTCAAATTTAAATATTTATATTTTCTATGTATTGCACTTGAAATTCAGGCTGCATATAAACCACAGATTTTTGAAGAGAAATTAGATAGTTATAGCTGGGAAATCAGAATTTAGTGAACATTGCTCTTTCATATTATTTAATCTCATCTTTAAAGGAAAACTGCATGACACCGACTGACAGAGATTACAATGCTTAGGCTTAAGGGGAAAGAAGATGATAGGGCTCTTATATTTACTCTTAAGCAAATCTGCAGCCAAGTGCTCTAAGGAAAAACACTGCAAGTCAAGTCAGCATCTGCCAGATCAATATAATTCTTTAAGAGGAAAAAGTTCTCTATTTGACTTATTTTTCTCTCACAGGGGACTGTATCAGACTGTTGCAGGAAGCAGCAAATTGCAGAGTTTGTGTACTCTGCTCAGGCACAACAAGAAATCATTGTAATTCAAGCGATGAAGTAAAAAATACAGGAATCTGATAGTTTTCATATTCTGAATTGCAGCTAAATTTGTGGCCTCAAACTGTGTCAAATAATCCACACTGCTTGAGACCCAGACCTGCACAGCCTGAAGTACCAAGCTGAATATCCAGTCCTTACAGTTTGTAATAAGTTGAAGAGTAAAAAACACTTTTCTTGTTTCTGTGGAATATTTCAGAACTGCAGGAAAGCTTTCTGATAGGAGACTCAACCTGAGTCATGGCTGAATTCACATTCAATTGGTCTGGGTATGGCAAAGCTCTTAACTCACTCCCAACTTATGCACAGGAAGAGAAGCTGTGGGAAAGCTGGACAGAGAAAAGAACCAAAAAAATGGTGAAACCATCCGGAAGTGATGCACATCATCACCCTTCCCCAGCAGAGGGACTGGTAATATATTAACGAAGAGGATTTTGGAGGACAGCATTGAAGAAGAATATGGGACTGCCAGTCCCCTTGGATGGCTGAGATGAGCTTGTTGGAAAAAATGAGATTGTCAATAGGGATTGACCGACTGGATGGAGACATCACGAGACTGACCAGCAGAGGGGGAAGGAAGGACCTTCATGCTGAGGACGAGAAGGACATTGAGGGAAAGGAAAGGTACTCAAAACTGTGTTCTAGGAGTGCAATCTTGGCAACCATGCTCTGGGGGAGCTGCTCAAGGGAGGACTGTAGTTGTCATGCACAAGACATGAGGAAAAGCCCAGTCAAATATTTTAGCTGGATAAAAACTGCCCTATCATTGAGTTAATGTGAAACAGAACCAGCAAAAGGTACAACACAGGCATAGGTCAAGCTGAAGACAGAACTCAGATTATGGCTGACAGTTTAGACCATAGCAATATGTACTCTGATTAAGAAAGGAAATACTCTTCAGCATGGAATTGAGAGAATGCATCATTTGNTTAATTTTAGCATGGAGTACTTGATAGCTGCTGTGAAAATTTCCTGGCATGAACTTAGGCTGCCTGATGAATGTCTAAGCTTAACTAAATCATCATCAGGGAAAAATTAGAGATAATGGTCAAATCCCTGAGGAATTAGTTGATTTGATAACTTTCTGTATATTGTCATGATTCTAATGTCTGATATCTCAGTGCTACAGGAGGTCAAATGTCTGAAAGCAGCTGCTGCCTGCTTCCATATGAATGTGGAAATCCTCCCTTTGCCATAGACTTAACTTCCCAGTTCTTGCTGTGAAGCTAACTGAGCTGGCCAGAAGACAAGAATTCCTCAGGAAAAACACTGAGGTTTTGGCACTTGTCATTCAGATGAAAAAAGAAGAGATTTCAGAATGTTTCACTGCAGGCAGAAGAATGTCTGTGAATTATTCCAGAGCAGCACTGAAAGCACTTGTCCAGTGGTGATTCAAGTCTGCTCTCCTCAATTTCTGTAGCTGACTTTTCAAAGAAAGAGGGGAAAACATACAAATCTTCCTTTTGGATTCAGCTGTTCCTCCAAATAAAATTAAAATAGGAGGCTGAATGTTTCCTTCTCTTTTAATGAGAGGTCATTATCTACGCATTCCTGAGATAAACTATGGGAAACATACAGCAGGATGATTTTATACTGAATCCATGAGGATGAAAGATGATGAGAAAAGTTTTTGTATCTAGTGTACGGAGCATAACATCAGCTAAAGGCTGCACAAATTGCCGAGTGACTTAATACCAGACATAGAATCATTTAGGTTGGAAAAGACCTCTCAGGCCATCGAGTCCAACTGCTAACCCAGCACTGCCAAGTCCAGCACTAATCCATGTCCCCAAGACCCACATATTGAGACACAAGAGGTCAATGAATACAAACATGTCGTGTACAGCTGCCAGAGAAGCTGAGGCAGGAGCAGGACACCCAAATGCCATGCAGTCACCGAGTTAGCAGCTAACACTGTGCTGGCACCCTCTGTAACTGTTTCTGGCTGAAGCCAATCATGTTCTGGTTAATCTGCCTTGAGTAACTACAGCTGGTGGTCCAGAAGAAAATTACTCTGAAATTAGTCTGCAGCATCTCATAATAAAGGTTACCGTTATCCAGCAAGGAGTGTCCCGGGGCTAGCCCTGCCCAGTGTTCTGAGAGACACTCAGGAATGCGCAGGAGGAGGAGAAAACTTTCCATTTAAATACCTTCCGAATGTTTTCATGCTTCGCATCCTCCTCCTTTCCTTTTCCCAGCCACTCAGTTCTCACAGCAATTGAGACTCTCCAGTGAAACTTGCATAGTTGCCTGGATATTTTTCTGGATATATTTGCCTCATGGCTATATGGCTAAGACGTCTTCCTGATTAATTTTGTCTTTGGAGAAATCTGCAGTAAAAAATAGGTTGCTTTTCTTCACTATACACCTAACTGGCTAATTTCTTCATGCTGTTTAAGTCCAGGACATAGAATAATATATGCACTTTTATAAGGTTGCAGAAAAGTTATAAATGCCTTGTGTAATTATTTGACTTGTTCATAGTCAATGAGAACTGTTTGTACACGTAAGGCAAGCAAGATTTATCCTGTAATGGGTAATCCTTCCTTCATTTAATAAATAATCCTTTATTTACTTTTCCTCAGTTCTCAAAGTCAGTCTTCAGAACCTAAAAAAAACCAACTCATGACCTCATTACCTTCTCCCTTCATGGTGCTGGAAGCCTAGGGATGACTGAGTTTATGTTAACATGCTTGCAAGTAACCATTCAACCTTTTTTTCCCTCTCCTTTGAAGCGATCTTTACTATGAAGGCTGTTCTGAGAACTGCCATGATGTTCCATAACACAGAAACCTCATGGGGCAGGATTGGAGGGGAAAAAAATTAATTTCAAAACCAAGCATGAATTCTAGGATTAATTGCCACAACTACCACTTGGTGTTTGTGTTTCACCAGTCTTTAGTTTAGTGTGACTTAAAGTCTTTCTGATTTCAAACTTTGAAACCTCCCTGCTGCATGTCAGCACCATTTCCTAATCAGCTCCTTCAGCTTTGAGAAGTCTGCTGTAAAGTGAAAGAAATTATGCCTGGACCAAAGATTTCCTATTCAGATGAAAGCCCCTAAAACAAAGGAACAGCACTTTGTAATATGTCATAATAAATATTGACATGATTTATTTCAAAGCGCTTACTAAAATTAGGCTTCTAATCCCATGCTGAAGCATTTAAATCAATGTCAGCCTCTTCCAAAATGGCAGGTATTCAACCCGTATTCACTGAAATATATGGTGGTTTTGGTGACCAGCACTTTTGGATGGCAGGCTATTCATTTATGCAGCCATCTTTCAGCATCCAGTTTTGCTTGACCCATATTTCAAAGATGTCTTATAAAAGCTGGAGGAGGAAAAATTTTAAATCCTGGCAACACTACAGCGGTTACTATCAATGGGGCCTCGATTTAGTAATAATGTTGTTGTGAAACAGATCATAAGATGATGTTGTTTAAAATGGGACAAAATAACTCGTAAGGCCCCTTTTCTTTTTGGTAAACTATGTACAGTGCTGCCTGTATTCCAGTTCTTGCAGCATGCTTTCTACCATCTGTTTTCCATTTTTCTTTAATTTCCATTCATGCCCTTTGGCCTATTCCCTGTGTTCAGTAGAAAACAGTAATTAAAGTTGACATTATCTCTTGTGCCTTTTCCAGACTGCATAAATTGAAGACATTTAATTTTTTTTTATGTCCCTATAAGTTGTCCTGTATCTTTTACTACAAGATCAATCTTACTGTTGTTTTTTGAGAATCTTAAGAGCTGTCAAGTAGTGACCAGTTGCAGACTCTTGTTGACCACAGTAATAAAGAGGTTTGATTTTCACTGCATCTGATTTTCATCATTTCATTAGCACAGGTTTCAGTGAATATCCTTGTTCTTGCTAGGCTGCAAAAATTATAAGAATATAGAGCAATACAAGACTTGCACTTTGTTTACAGCAAGCTCCTCACACAGTCAATGCCACACGGGGTGAAATTCAGAATATGCATCACTTTTATCCCACAAACTCAGAATAACTGTTTGTTTTCCCTCACACCTACAGACAAAAAGATCTTCTCATTGCTCAGAATAAATGGTGCATAAAAAAAGCAGTTGGCCTTTTAAACTGTTGTACACTGAAAAGTATAATTGTCTTGAGTAATCCTGGACCTGCTCTTACCAAAATCAAACCATATTTCATGACAATGGCACCAAAGTCCTAAAATACAGCCTTTCTTTGACACTGGAGTTGTGTTATGACCACAGCCTTCTGTTCTGTGGCTGAGTTTTGGAAGTCGTATATTTGAAATTTGACATTTATAAATAAATCATCTCTAGGGAAAGGGAAATTGGACTTTTAAAATCATATATATGAACTCTTGAATGATTTCCACAGTAAATACTGTCTTTCAATAGCTCCAGATAATGCACTGACCCAAAAAATAGCACTCAAAACATGTGTTTGCTGTACACCAGATAGTTAACTGAAAACACCTGGAAGATGATGCCCTCATACCAGCCTTAATAGATAAATAGAAATTTAGAACCCAGATGTTAGCACCACAGATACATATGAAAGATTTGCCTCTTAATTCAAGCATTTCTGTGAGCCACAAAAAACTTCAGAACCCATAAAACTCCATAGGAAAAAAAAATTAAGAAATTATATAAAAATTATATAAAAATAATATTCAAGAGAAAATGCTGTGCTATGTAATACTCCTGTCATTAATGGAGCCATCCTTTGGACAGAGAATTATATACATTATATATGCATGAATACGTGTCTTCTTATTGATTTTGTTACTTGCTTTGTATTTTACACACATTATTACAGTTTATGGTAATGGACCCGGTGTCTTCTTCAATCTCACTTTCCTTTAGCCAAATAAACTTCAGGTTTGTTTTACACTTATGAAAAAAAGAAAAAAAAAAAACCACAAAACAAATAAAACCAACCAACCCCACAAAACGGGTTGAGAAAATCAAGCTGTAATGCCATTTTTTTAATCCTCTGTGCCAATTTCAGACAGCTGGATAGAAAAATCAGAGCATTTTAAAACACAGAGATTTGCTGTACTTCAGTTCAGCACAGTGTAACTGCTGTTGGCAGGACTAAGAGGCAACTTGGTGGAAAACCAAGGATAAAAGGAGATGGGCTTGGGACTGGAGTCTTCACGTGTCTGACAGAAATACTGACTTCAATGAAACTCCTACAGCACTCAAAGCACCACACACCAGTGAGTGCTGTGCCAAAGATATAATTACAAAAACCAGTGTAATCAAATGTTCTAAAAGAATTAAAATTTAAAAAAAAAAAGTAGTATAAACCTACTATGTCCAGTTTCCCAGTATAGATGTAAGGATATTATTTTGCAGTCTTCTATGTTACAGCTGATCCTAAAGTCACTTGATACTCATTATTGGCTACTTCTGAAATGTCATGTAAATATATCAATATAAATCTTTACTTATGAAAAAGCGTCATACGTGTTTTGAAAGGATTTTTTTTCTAGTTTCTGTGAACCGTGAAATGAAATTAATCTTCAGTGTAGGACATGAGGAGTTTTTTAGCTTGCTAAAATAGGAGGGGTTTACCATCAGCTTTTCTTTGGTCCATCTCACAAAATCCTTTTTGGAAGTCTAAAGAGAAATATTTGGCTACTGGAACCAAGTTCCTTATTTCCACATTCATCCTGTTGCCCAATATCATATCCTCTGCATATTTCGTCTTTCCTCCCACTTATTCAAGGATATGGTGAACAACATTGATATCTCTTCTCTGATTAAAGCAGACAGTAAATTCCCTTCAAATATGAATTAGTGCTACACAGAATGAGGGTGTATTTAACTTCTTAGAAATGTAGCTTGTTTCTGCAATATTTATTGCATCCCGATCAATAAATCATTCAAATCCTGCGGGACTTCGACTTCCCAAGGTCCAAAGGTCAAGCTACAGTGGAACTAGAAAATATCAGTTTCACACAGATGTGCAATTAGAACATCTGTTTGTGTCTTCTCTGCCTATTAAGATGTTTGTTCTGTTAATTGTAGGCAAAACATAAGTAGCCATTGTGGTTTTTTTTTTGTTCTGACATGGGGAACTCTGCATCCCATATTCAACTTAAACAAGCTGTCAGCACAGCTCCTAGTCACTGCCGTATTTTTCATAGGGTGTGTCAAGCTTGGTAAAATTTTTGCCTCAAAGATGCTTGTTACCCTGAAAATACTTTGCTGCAAGGAAAAGTGGAGACTTGTCAGTTCCTTGAATCACCTTTTTCGGGATTTTTTAAGTTTAAATCCACTACGTTCCTGTTCTGCAGCAATAAAGGCAAAGTTGGTGGCATTTTATACGGGAGGTGATTTCACACGAGTGAAGCTAAACAGCATAATCTGATCTGTCTCAGCCGCCAGCCTCACAAACACCTACATCTGTGCTCAGCTCTGAGTTTGGGAGCAGTTTGAACATTCTCATCAGAACATTTGCACCCTGCCAGCATTTGCATCACACAGAGTGGAAAGCGCTGTAAATGAAACACTATCCACGGTGGTAGGAACACGGCGAGCGGAGCCAAGGCCTCTGAATCTACTCATGCAGCACAAATATTTGCAGGACGGAGGTATTACGAGGCAGAGGAAGCAACACAACTGGAACACCAGGCCGAGAGTCCAGAGTCTTCTTCAAACTGCTGTTTACTTATGACAGGATCTTGGCACTCTCTTGAAGTTGCCTTTGTCTCCGTCCCACGTCCATCTCCGCAAAACCAGTTAAGATCCAGAGATGAGAATCAGTTTTTCTAAGCACTAAGCTCATTATTATTGCTCCTTTGGGGGCAAAACTCCCTTACTAAACAGGATTAGAATTCCAATTGTCACTTATTAGAGCTAACAACACGCAAACTTCACAAATTCATGTGCTTTTGCAACGTCTGTTGTTGACAAATAACATCAGTCTCTTAAAAGGATGCACAGTCCAACTCTTGGAATTGAAAAGCAGAACTTCCACAGGCTTTCTTGCATTAATGCTGACCTCAGGTGCCCAAGGCAACAACAGATCCTCCTCCTTCTGATACCACTACCCACTTGGGAAGGTACCACCAGACTGACAGAATCTTAGTTTGCCAAGAGCAGACCTATAAATTATCTTCTCCTTCACCTGCCCTCTTAAAAGTATAAGTATTATTTTTCAACCCATTATTTCTCAAACGCGTAATCATTAGAAATGTCAGTAAAATAATAACTCGAGGGTGCTTCCTGTTAAATTTCTTAATAACCACATCCTCTGCTAATAAACACCTAGGCCTTTGGCCTCAAGTTTATTTAGCCCAGGATATGGGTATTATTACCTCATTAAGAGGAAACACCCTCAAGATATTATTAAAGTACCTCCAGAAGGAAAAACAGCTGAATGGAAAGGATGTAAAGGCCAGCTGTTTAAAATTCACTGGGTAAGGCAATTTTACATGTAACTCACCAAAAATTTGGTCTACATTGGATAAAGAGATATCCATTTCTAACATGATAGTATGCAGTTCCCTGTGTGTTTGCCGGAAGAAGCTGAAGGAATGGGAGTGCTAAGGAAAGGCCCTGATTTAAATTTCCTGGGCACTGAGCATTTAGCAATACAATGATAATTACTGGCTTTGATATATTCCACTTCTGCTGTTGTGTTGGAAAATGTTGGTGACACTTTGCTTGACTTTTCCACTTTTCCAGAAAAGGCAACTTCGAAATGAAATGTGATTAAACTGTTCCTATAGCACCATTCCTTCAACTCATGTACTTAAATCTCAGCATCTGGGCAATTTTTTGTAGACCCCACAGCTGGAATATTAAGCATTATCTTATACTTTTGACCAGAAACTGATTGAAAATAAATCCTTAGATATGTTTACAGGAACAATTTATATCTTAAATAGTGCATATGTTACTAGACATGTGTTTTCAAAACAGAAGAGGGTATATGTATATATATATATATATATATAGTATGTATATACATAATTATTTTTTTCTTTTTAGATTTTAATGATTAAACAACAATGATGTTTAGCAATTATATGAAGAATTAGTCTAAGTGTTAGATATGTTCATTGAGAACAAAATATTCTAATTATTTTCAATGAATATCATGGCGATATTCCAGTGGAAGCAGAGATGGGATAGAGGCTCTCGCTTCGCTTGGTTGATACCCCAGAAAAGATGGGAGGGACTGGTGACTGTGCCTGCCCAGTTCAAGGAGGAATTAGGGACTGATGGCTGTCCTGGCACACAAAAAATTACCACCAAAAGAACCATTAAGGAGGAGGAGAATAGTGGGGGTTCCACTAAGAGGAAAGGAGCTGGCAAACGCTGGAGCTCTGAGCTTTTTCTGACCTTACCCTTCAGTGTTTATGGCATTAGGGCCTCAACTTTCAGAGGCCACATCCCCATCTTCCTCAGTGCTCTTCTCCAGAGCCACGCAGCCACGTTTGGTAAACAGTGACTCCATTATCCGTGGACAGAATATGACCTCAGGCAAAGAGTATTCAGGAAAACCCACTCTAAACCACAGGTCCTGCAATAATGCAAGTGGACAGCAGAGTAAAAATGTCATTTTTGAAAAGGTAACAGAAATGTGGTGTGGACGATGTCTGTATCCCTCAAAACAAAATCTTTTTTATAGCACCTGCCTCTCCAGCACCTGCCTTCATTTCTCCCCAAACCCCCCCAAAAGGAGATTTCTGTGAATAAAACTGTTTTGTTTCAATCTGTATATAAAGCACTGTGGGTTATGATTATTGAAGTAGTTTACAAAGTCAGGTAACATAAGGAAATCCCAAATAATCCTCTTTATTAACTGGCAACCTTTGATCAGATGTTGCTGGAGGCTACCTTTGATGCAATTACTCCACAGAAATATCACATATTTTATATATGCTCAGATATAAAGAAAAAAAACAGCAAACAGGCATCATCTGGAAAGAAAATGTTGGGAAAGCAGCAAGAAATCATTAAAAGTCGAAGAAGGAAAACCCACCTGAATGCACTGAAACTCTGAACTCACCAATTCATAAGGCTGACCTAAGTGAGCCCAGAGGACAAGCCTGACCAAAGAATCATATAATGGCCTGGGTTGAAAGGGGCCTTAAAGCCCATCTCATTCCACCGCCTGCCATGGGCAGGGACGCCTTCCACTGTCCCAGGCTGCCCCCGCTTCCCGGGATGGGACATCCACAACTTCTCTGGGCAACTGTATCAGTATTGCACCACCTCCTAATATCTAATATGAACCTACTGTTTTTCAGTTGGAAGCTATTCCCCCATGTCCTGTAACTTTGTGCCCTTGTAATCATTGAGATGCTCAAAATTCACTGTCAGCCGCTTCATTCTCTTTGGAGTATTTTTTCTTCCTGCCTTTGAGTCAAACAATAAGTGTCTTTCTTATTTTTTTCCCTTTATTTCAGTATAAAACTGGAAAAATACAGAAAGAGCCACATCTTGTCTCTCCCTCTGTACCTTTATCATTGCTCACTGGACTCTCAGTCCTCAAACTGTGGAACAAGGCATGAGCCAGCACAAGTGATAGTAGAATCAAACCCTGAAATTAGGCTTTTAGATAATGAGCTGATGTTGTCTGTCTCAAAAAACTGCAAAACAGAAAAACAACTCCTCCCTTCTGTCTCCCTACATGCACATTTTGGGAATGTCTACAATAAACAATTTCAGCTTTTCTTGCAATGTCAGAACATTGACCTCCCAGCGGAGCAGTGGTGATGGACCTAAAGGAGCCCAGTGAAGCTGTTGGGTTTCCTACCTGAGCTTTTCCTTGCCTGAGCAGCACCTACCTCTGGCAGCCTCCTGACCAGCATACCAGAGCCCTGAAGGAATGGTATGTTTGTAAACTAAACAGGAAAGAGGAATAAGCCAGGCACTTACATCACCTGACAGATGTCTTTCTCAAGCGTGCAAGTTCATTTAAGGATTTTCCATGGCATGTGTTGACTCAAATCAATAAATAAATGAAAAAGTAAATAAAGGAAGGTGGGGGGGGGGAAGAAAGGAAGGGAGAAAAGAATGAGAGAAAGGGAGAGAATGGGTGTCATGCTCAACATGTTTTGCACCCTGTAAAAAGGAATTAAGTGACTTGGGCTCCCTGCCCCCCTTCTCCCTTTATGTCTGGAAGTGAGTCCTTCTGAAACACTATCGCTACTGGCAGCACAGCAACACATAATAACATGGTAGCGACACATAAAACTGTCAGTCTTCAATGGAAATGGATGGTTAGGCTGAGGGGGTAAACAGACTAAATCAATTTGAACATGCATGTTAAGGACTGTGAAAGGGCAGAGTTTAGTGCTGCTAAGCTGGAAAACATTTGTCTCTGTCTCATTGTATTTCCCTGCCATTCAGCGGCATCCACCCACAGGCCTCTCGCTTGGCTCCAGTCAGACTCCACGGCTGATTAATGGCAGCTGGAGGTGTCCAGTAATTTCCTCACCTAATAATAAACTACAACCCAAAACAGGGGTTCCCCTCAGGCCCATATTTAACACAGCTCTACTTACTACCAGGAGAAAGCCAATTATCCCATGTCTGCTCTCGTCTTTGAGACAGTGCACATTTAAGTGGCTTTGAGAGGTTACGCGGTTGACTTTGGGCACATCATCCTTGTCTGTGGCAGGGGAAACAAGGCTCAGAGAGAATCTGCATCACTCTTGTACAGGGATCATTAAGGAGGGAAGAAAAAAGCGGGGGGGAATGTCATTTTTGCAATGGGAAAATAGTCTCTCCTCCAACAAATGTTAACACCAACATGACCTTAAAAACAGAGGGACTTTCTTTGTCTTATCCTAATCCCAGGGTCACCAACACACAATTATGATTTCAGTGGCTGAGGCTTAAGCAATCAGTCTGGCTCACCACTTCCTACCCAAGGGTGCCCAATAAAACATTTTATATGAAGACACATCCTCAGCAAGAACTTTTCCAGATTTTGTTAGCAATTAAAGCAAAGCCTTGTTACCGAAAGAGTTGCATAGATTTGTGTACTCAGTATTAAGGCCACAAAGACAGTATTGTCTACGTGGGATAACAGATTAATTACATAGTATCACCCTTACATTACTAGCTTACTAGTTTAATAATCAATCATTTATACAGCATGAGGAAATTTTTTTACGTTATTTAGCTGGGTAACTTCTCAACTTCTATACAGTTTCCTGATCAAATAAGGAATACAGCTTTAGCTGTAGATAATTGATAGTAGCATTGACAGCATGGAATACCTTATCATTCCTTTAGTTGACAACATTTTAATACATAAACATGTGTGCAAAACACAGGATTATTCCTTGTGCACTTAGAATACCCTCTTAGAGCTCATTCCTCCACATTACAATATTATGACTACAAAAAAATACTAGAATAATATTCAGTTTCTACTCTCCTGCAACAAGACGGGAAAGCTGAGTATCCCAGTTTCCTGGTGAATGGTCAATTGCAAGCAATGCAGATGTCAATACTTTTGCAGTAGTACTTCCTCACTATGGGAACAGGATACACTGGGTGCCAAAAAGGAAGTAAATCGTGTCCCACACTGTTTAACAGGTTCTATTAATACCTGCAATTCATGATGTCTGTCAAATTTTGAAAAGCAAAAAATGCATATGCCTATGTGCACATGAATGTGCCTCTCCACAGGAACAAATCTAATTAACATGTGGACACTGAGGGAGGACTGACAGACACACACAGACCATTGCTGGCAGTGTCTGGTCACACGGGCAACTGCTGGCACTAGGGGATTAAAAGGTAATATAATGATTTCTTCAAAAGTCTTGAGACAGCTTGGGAGGAAACTGATTTTCCAGACATCTGTGCAAATGGATTTTCCATTCTCTTCAAAGGTTTTTTCCTATCCCTCCCCTATCTTCCCTCCCCAAGGCACAGATCATCAGGAAGAAATTTAAAACAGTTCTGGACATTGTTTTTATGCTATTCCTTCCACAAAGAGATAATGCCATTTCTGCCACAGATGTCACTACCTATAACTTTGCACTATACTGGCAACTGAGTTAATAAAAACAGCAAACAAGGAAAAAAAAGAAAGATATGAAAGAAAATACAATTAGGAACCGGTGTTTTTAATCATGTTAAAGCTGTTCCACTGGAGGTGCTGGTACTAACCAGCAAATTATAAGCAAGGTCAGCTTCAAGAAAAGCTTTTTAAAGTGGGAGAGGAGAAACTATGCTTACATTTGTCTTAGGAACAAGTGACCACGACTCAATTCACACAGTTACGTGACCTCCTAATACAAATTGCAATAGGCCCATTCTAAGTTCCAGAAGGACTCACATCTAATTAGCAAATGAGCTGAATAATTAGCATCAGCCATATGAATGCTCAGCCTAATGAATGCTCTGACATTACCAACAATATACAAGTGTGGTGACTTGTTATGAGCACTTATAATATTATGTTTTGTGTTAAAGAGCAATAAATATTGCTCTCTATATACTCATTACACATTTGACATGTTTCTGTGTCACCTTTGCAATGGTGGTTGCCTCAGTCCTGTTCTCAGGACTCTCAGACTAGTTTCCCACCCGAGTTTCACAAGGGACCTTTGCGCATAAATTGCATTCTGTTCATTCCATTGGAAATTTTTGCTTAGAAATGTGGAATTTCTTCCTCCTAACAATTATTAGAATTTATTACCATGGACTTGCATTTTTTTTCAGTATGAACGACCTTAAGAAGTGGTAGGCTTACGGTGTGTTTTGGGGTCAATAGTAGTCAGGCAGTTAAAATGACAAAAAAATGGTAGAGAAAATGAGGTTTTTAAAGATCTTCTGCCCATTCAACAGTCTGTGAGGCAATAAAGCACAAATAAGGCAGAGCTGTAGAATTGTCCTTCACAGTGGCTACAAATCTGAGATATTATCACTGATATTTCCTGCAGGTTTTTTTGAAAGGCAGAAAAAAAAGCAAAAAACAACCCCAACTTCTCCCCACAAAGATGCCAGTTATTTTTTTATTACCAATAGTATTTATATGACCAAAACTCCCAAATGCAAAACTTGCAGTAAAAGATCTGGCCTGTTAATCTTACATAAACTGAGACATCTCTGTAAGAGCTGAACAACTGCACATAAAATTCAAGTCTGATTTACTTTCCTCTCCAACTTCACCATTTCCTGGATTTATAAAATATCACATTCTTGTGAAATTACTTAATTAAGTCAGATCACAGCTGCCATGTGACTGTGTACTACAGAAAACATGGATCCAACTACCATCACCCCCACCTATTTTGGAGAACAAGAAGGTGCAGTTATTACTTGTAATCAGACAACATTACTGATCAGTGCATGAGTGGGCCCAAAATTAAGCACAGTCATATCTGTAGCTGATTAGATAGGCTATGTAAGTCTTCCCTATAAAGAAGAAACAGTTTATGGGAAGAGTAACATCATCCACTACACCAATTGCTGGTTTTGAAAAAAAAAACAAAAAACAAAAAACAAACAAACAAACAAACAAAAAAAAAACCCTAAAAAAAGTTTACAAAAAAACAACATTGCAGATGCAAAAGCCTTTAAGATCTTGAGAGGGTTTTTTTTCCCAAAAAAGTCTATCCAAACTAATAAAATCTGCTTCTCCCTTCTAATCTTTCCCCCCCAATATTCTTTAATCACCATAGCTGTAATTACACTGGGCTTTTCTATATACATCTTCTGTCTTCCTCTTCTCTATGAAATGAAATATAAGCTTCAGGTCTGCAAAAAAATGGTTGTAAAACTACTCCTGCACCCACATTCAAATTCCTTCTGAAACATCTCTTTCGCCACGAGGACTGCTAAAAACAAAGATTGCTGATGTGCTGTGACAGCTGCTCTCCCTCTCCCTGTATTTCAACTGTTGGCTACAAATAGCCTGAAGAAATTGTTTTTTCATTATTCCTTTTTTTCTGGTTTTACATCTGGCCCAACAGGCCTCTCATTCATGACCTAGGTTCCTAAGCAGAAAAAAATCGAACAAATAAATACTATTAATAAAGGTAGTCTGTGTGTGAACTGTGGAGTCCCCGCATGGACTGTGTCTTACATGATTTGAATCTTTTTTAAGGAGAAAAGAAAAATCAATTTAAATTAAAGACCTCTTTTATCTGAATCCTGGATGCTTCCTAAAGGAGGGAACAAAGTTAAAAAGGCAATGACACAAAAATAAAATTGATTTCCTTCAGGAGGTTATGTGAACCTCACTTGCATTGCAGTCCTTTCTTCTTCAGGTTGCACATACAGACTGTTTAAGAAAATTGTCTTAATCTACAGCGGAAAAGCACATGCACTGCTCTTGAGATTTTTCCCCACAAAAGAGCCTCTTACTTCAAACTTGATCTAAGGTAAATCAGAATTTTTGATCAACTTTAATAAGCACAGGATTCCTGGGCGGTTTTAATGGAATTATGGAGGAAGTGAGCTTAGTTTTAAATAGTGTTTTCTCTTCACTGAGGAGAGCTGAGAGCTGACAAAACCTTTGGCGTCGAGTTGAATCTGCCCCAGAGAGGGATGCAGGCTTACATTTGATAGTTTTGTGCAGTGAGGCTCCAGCTTACAAGCGAGCTTCTGAACCTGGGGACCTCTCAAAGCTGAGCCGTGCTCGCAAGGGGCTGAGCTCTTCAGTGACCTCCCCGGCTCCTTCAAACGCATCTCCTGGGGCCACCACACCGCTCCCTCTGTGCCAAGATTACGTGTTCCCAGAGCACAGCGAGAGCCAAGCAAGACCAGAAGAAAAAGGAAAGCTGCTCTCCTGTCAGAGCCTCGGCTTATCTCAGCAGCTCCCTATTTTTAACTCAATTGCAAACGATATCTGTGATCAAAGGGCCAGAACCCCTGGAGGAGCTTAGGCGAACAGCGTGGTGGCCGCAATTCTTGCTGATGATTTGTAAGCAGGAAAGGACTTTTGACATGAAAGACAGTTTAAACGGCACAAGAATAGCAATAAACCAGCTGTAAAATGCTTAACATTGCCCTTGAACTAATGCAAATTGTTCCAATCTATTTTCTTTTTCTTTCTTTTTTTTTCTTTTCTTTTCTTTTATTTATTTTTTTTTTCCTTTTTGCAGCAGTCTCTGGGTGCCCCGCTGGGACATTTAAACAGTCACATGCTCACCGTACAAAAGCCTATATAAGTGGGGAAATACAGTGTACTAATGTGTTTAGAATAAGGGAACCAAACAACGGCCACAATTCAGATCTGCTGCCTTCCTCTCTTTTGTTTGAGAAAGTGTTCGTTAATGACAAGCTTGTTTTGGATTACTGACTGAGCATCCAGACAGAAATGTTGAAGGGTAATTTATTGGCTTAAAATACTCAATTAAGCCATTGAAGAGATAGTTTAAAAAGTGAGTAAAAGCCTGAATGTTCTGAAAGTGAATTAGTTGGGTCACTGAATATTTTAGGTTTTTAGAAAATAGCAGTATTTACTCTCTGAGGTTCAGCAATATTAAAGAGGTGTTTACAGAAGTGATGTTTCAAGGGCATGCTCTCTCCTACAGAATTTATACTACAAGAAACTTACAGAGCCCTCTAATGTCATTTTTAAAAGCATTATTTGCTTTTTCTTTTTTTTACCACATGGATTTTAAATTTCAAGCAATGATACCTATTTTTAATACCAGCAATTAGTTACAATCATTTAATAAATTCCAATATGGAATAAAATAAAATAATCTAGTAGAAATTAGAGATAGGAAAAATCAATTAGATCATCACTTCATTTTCCAATATTTTTGAGTACTGGGATATCTCTGTAAGGCAGATTATATCAGCTTTTAGAAGAAAACACCAGTAATTACAAAGTTTTTGGTGTGCATTTATGTGTGTTTAATAAATTAAAATTCTCTGCTATACCTGTTCACTTATTTGTACTTCTTCCTGGCAATGTTTGCTCCCTTAAAACAACACTTTCCCCCCTCAACAACATTTCATTCCTCCCCACTGTTTCACAGGTCATTGTACAAAGACCTCATCAAGAAATCAAGTATATTGATCAAACATGGTACATTTCAAAGAGCTCTAAGGTATACATTTAATTCAGGTGGAAGAAAGAGGAATATAGCTCAAAGTTTAAAAGTTACATCCTAATCAAGAGCCCTGGCTGGGGGTGAAAGATAGAGGGCAAAGGCTGTGCTGGCACATGAAAAAACACATTAGAAATAAAATAATTAAAAACAGACAAACAAATATTTTATGTAGTTTTATCTGCAGTTAAAAGGTCTTCAAATTGGAGACTTAAGTTTAAATTCAGGAAAGTTTGCCAATCCACCACTGTATCCACAACTTTATGCTGTATTTTAAATCATAGGGCAACTGGGCTTGGAAAAATCAACAGTTGCAAGAAATTTTACAACCTCTGTATGTCAGTCTTCAATTTACCTCATTTCCATTTTTCATCAAATTAACT
Organism: Bombycilla garrulus; assembly: GCA_013400315.1. Taxonomy (NCBI): domain Eukaryota; kingdom Metazoa; phylum Chordata; class Aves; order Passeriformes; family Bombycillidae; genus Bombycilla; species Bombycilla garrulus. The sequence continues at coordinate 132,155 of VXBU01006904.1, read as the reverse complement.
TCAGAACAGTGTGGTAACACTGCATCATTTAAACTACTCATGTGAGGAGCAGGAAGAGAGTGCTGTGCATCCATGGCCAGAAATATACGAGGTTTCTGAGCAGCCTAGGAAGTGCCCTCAGGAATCCATATCTCACGACATCCAGCCATATTTCTTCATCCTCTGGTGACCTCTGTGTCTGAGGATGACAGGATATGTGCTCTTGCTAAATCTGAACAGTGTGGGAACCTCCTCATCAGCTCTTATTTCTGGTGATGCTGTAGCCATTCACCTACTATTCCACGCACACGGGTCTCAGAATTATTCAAACTAACGTTGTTTGAGGTCCTGTGTGCAACAACAAAGCAAAGCAGCTAAAATGTTTTCAGCTCCCAAATATGATGTCAATGAAATACAGTTGGTTAATATTTTCTGTTGAGGCTCACATTAGTGTTTCTTTAATTCAAGTGACCTCATACTCAGTAAAAATCTGCTATTGTTCTATTTTATGTAAATTTTCAATTACTTAAGAAAAGCTGCAAGCATTTTACTGACTTTTGTTTTCTTATTTTGCTTCCCATCATTTTTATTTCACGGATACATGAAGAAATAACTATTAAATCTACTAAGTTTTATGGCACCTCAACCAACAATCAGAGAAAAAAAAACTGCGTGGCTTTGTCTCTGTTTTCCTTAAGACTAATTTCTGCAAGTGTTAGAGGTTAATAACACTTATTTCATCCATTGCTTGAATCTAATAAAAGCAGTGGGGCATAACATTCTGTAAAACCAGGCAGTAGAGGAAATAACACTAATGTTAACCTCTAACATAAATGTAGTGGTAATTGCCCTGGTCTACTTTTAAAATGAATGCCTTTTGTAGTCTCCCAAGTGGCACTGAAAAAAAATTCCTCTGCTCTAGGCAGCCACCATTTTCCCAGATGGAGAGCACTCTATGTTGTCCATCCCTTGTCCTGCCATACTCCACGAAGATGTCACACAAAGGATTAACGCATTGTTACACACACAGGAAGAGCAATCCCTGGTAGCTGCCTTAAATGTACATCTTTAAAATGCAGAGACAGCTTTCTGCCAGAAAAAAAGCCTTTTGCCTACTCTTCTGCCCAAAATTTAAGCAGAATATGTCAGAAGGCAAATGAGGTATTTTTTGTTAATTCATACTGGCATAACCATTCTGTTTTAGCCCAATACTATTTTGGTTTTAAATAAACTGATTTTAAAATTGTCTTTTATATTTTTAATTGTCTTTATTGTTTTTTATAGTTTTTTTTATATAGTTATCCTGTGTGTGTATTTACCTGTGTGTGCATAAATACTGAGTTTTTATATATACTGTCATTATCTCATATTTATTTATAAATACTGTTACCTCAAAGTCTCCACTGACCTGAAGGGGACAGCTCCAGCCTGTGTGTCTGTGTGCGCTGATACTTCATGCCAAAACCAGAATTTCACAAATATTCACAGAATTATTCTCAGCAGTAATTTTAATTTCCAGTTGTCTTCAAGCAGGATAGGAAAGAACATGACACTCACAGGTCAGGGCCATTACTTAGTAGCTTCTCACCCACAAATATCCTCAGCTAATCCTGAGAAGTATATTCTGTTCTGTTGTATAAACACAACCTTGTAGAGCTGCTTGATATCCCCTCCTGGCTTCCAACTTACTCTCCATAAGAGCACAAATCTCCCACATCCCAACCCAACAGGAACATCTTAGAGGCAAATAGTCTCATGCAACACCACTCAGGAGCTGGGTAGATCCCAAAATATGGCACTCCAACTCTTTGTACACTTCTTTGGTTTATTTATTTGGTCTTTTTAACCACTGGAATTTCCTGAACACTCAGGAGATAATATTTGGTTGCAATGATGCTGTTGTATCTTTCTGAGCCTCACCTCTGAAGAAATGCTCTCTTATCCCTCCCTTGAGCTCTGAATGATTAAGTAATGCTCCAATTCAGTTAAATTCAAAAGTATCATGTGGTTACCACATATTGAAATTTTCTAGAACAGTTACTGTACCGTACTTCACTTTCTTCAAAATCCTTCTTACTACCTGTCAGGATCATCAGAGAGCCAAGAGTTCTGAATCTCCAAGTATTTATTTGGTGGATACAACCCAAAGATTTATGAGGATGATCAGGGATATTCTTAGTAGGAGCTGGTATCTTGTCACTATGGGTATGAATTAGTAGAAAAAAAAAGTAGAGTGGAGGATGGTGATGATTCTAATCACATGGGAAAGGAGTTCTGAAGATTATCTTTTGAGGAATCAAAGAAAATTAATGAAAAAGCATACAATAATTAGAGAAAACAAAAATAACTTCTGTAGAAAAGTTAAAATTTGAAATGAAAAATGAGAATGAAAGATATTCTGAGTTGCATACCCAACTTATCTAAATGACTTTGGAGAGACAGCATAAAGTCAAAATGGAGAAACATGTCTATCCATCCATTCCTCCATGGGCTACCTGATCTGGAAGGAGACTCAGACTGTTTGGTGTGCTGCCACACTAATACTCTTCAGATGCATTCACTAAATTCTTTTCTAATAAGGCAAGACAGCAGAGTTCTTTTCTCTTGACATTTATGAAGCCTGCAAAGTGGAAACAATCAGTACTTTGTCAACACCTGACATTTAGCCTGACCTTTTTTTCATAATTGTATTAGAAGGCTAAACTAGACCCCAGCACATTTGGAAACCAGCTGGATTTATAAACAGTAAAATATACTTCAGTCTACTAATCTCAGCTGAGCCAATTCAGAGTGGATTCCTCAAAATTTAGCTCTGATTTTCACAGAAGAGCAGCATTGTAAGGCAGCTTTTAAAGGAAATGGACCCCAAGGTCTGTGCATAAAATAGAAGTGAAAATGTAACATTTCCATCACCATCCACACAGACTTACTTTTCAATCTGAAACATAATTTTTTGAAATTTTCTGTAAAAATCCTCAAGACCTTTTCAGGATAGCATATCTCTCCCACACAAGACACAGATAAACTGGAGGGGAAAAATAATTTGGAGTGACTGATTTTATGATATTCATCTATGTATTTTACTTATTTAATTACTTCACTGTATTTGGAGGTTTTCTGCGAGACAGATTCAAGTGGAAATGTGACATCCAATAGCTTCATTATATACAGGGAGTGATTAAATCTGTCTGCAGAGGAACAGCTACTCTCATCTTCTTTGTTCTCGATACAGGGCATGTTGGGGCACAAGGCAGGTATCACCCCCCTCTACCTCACACTTTTCACGATCTTCCAAAAGTGAAACTGTAGCCTGATTAGCCCTTGACATTATTCCCATTTACTTAGTCTAGGGAACAACAGCTTTCCAGAGCTTTCTTGTTAATCTGGAATGTTCTCCTCCCCCCTTTGTACAAGCGTAGCCTGGAAGGAAGGAAGGAAGGAAGAAAAAGGTGCTGGAATCCTGGGGTTCCCCAAAAAGTGTAGGAAGAGCTATGACACAGACAAGCATTTGAACAAAATAATCATTCTGGTGCAAGAAAAACAGTGTGATTGTAGTGGAGCAGCTATGAAAGAAGGTATTCTGCTGTACCTGCTGTGAACAAGGCCCCTGCTTTAATTATGTCTGAAGCTTGGTGGCAAATATCCAATCCCCAAGTGAAGGGGAAAAAAGGAAGCAGTATTTTTTTTTCCATTCATTTAGTTGGCTGATTATTCTGAGTCTTTGACTCTTTGACCTTTTGTTCTTCATGAATGTGCCCTGCATATACCTATAGGGTCAGCTTAGACTGACAGAGAGCAGCTGAATCTGGCTTTGTACAGCGCTTTAAACACTCTCCACAATGTCCAGCAACTGCCTCCTGCCCTCACTTTACTCCAGTGCTGAGAGACCTCACTCCTGGGAGCTGGTAAGAGCTGGGAACTGGTAAGAGCTGGGAACTGGCAGCCATGTTACAAAAGCAAAGATTTTTCTTCATCACAAAAACAATTGCCAGCATTACCAGCTGCTGGGAGACCTCCTGCTTACAGGACAGCAGTGCTGGCTCGTGACTGATTCAGAGCTGAACATCATCAATAAAATAACTTCAACAATAAAAACTCAGAGGACTCAGACAGATAACAGTGTGACATTGCTGGCTGCGCACAAACGACACCGACTTGTGCCTCTAAGGAAGCCCGCTGTCCAAAAGAACCCTTCAGCCAGCTTTTGGGGCAGAGATCTCATAAGTTACTTCAGGAAGCATGAAAGAGAGAGTAAAATAAAAGGAAAATTCAGAGCAAGATGCTTCAGAATATATTATTTTAAAAGTCTAATAGCAATGAAAGATCTTGGTCCTAAAGATCAACTGCACATTATGTTTGATATACTTTGTAAAAAAACTCTCCTAAGTGAAGCTGGAAGGAGACACTGGCAAAAAGAGGGAAAGATATGAATGCTGGAAAGCACAGGCCATTTTTGTTAGTGATGTTAGCCTCCTTCTTTCTGTTGGACAGCCGGGAAGCCTGGGAAATGAAGTTCCTAAACCAGCATCTGACTTGGACAATTAAAATTAGGCCATGCAAAGAACCTGTGAACTGTTCCCTTGAAGCTGTAGTATGTGTGATTTTTTTGGCAGGAGTTGCAGTCACTATTATCTGTGTCCGTGAAAGAAGATTGCATGATTCTGAATGCCTAAGCAGCAGAAGTGCCAAGCATAAGCCTTTCAGATGGCTTGTTTTCTAGACCCCTCTGTGAAGCACTGCATTTTCTGTGATCCCCAATCTAAAACCACAAAGATTTGTGTGTTTCTACTATTATTGGAACAAAAATGATGAACACTCTGATTATCTCTCTATTTGTGTTCCTTTCATTTGTGTTTTCCCCTCTGCCTGTTACAATCTCCAGGTATTTCAGCCTCCTTTAAGTCCATAATACTCAGTGTATTCAGAGGACCTGGACACTTCCACTTACCAGTGTATTCCAAACCAAGCTGAGCAGCTGCAGCAACCCCAGGGTTGTTGATTCAGTGTGATTTAGCTTTGCAGTGTAATTAAGCACCTAGCCCTTAGTCTGATAACAACCCCACAGACAAATAAACACATTAGTACCCTAGGTTATGTACCAATATGCTCCCAAAACAACTGTTTGGTGGGAGGGACTCATTACTTTACAAGTTTGTGGCGCACAGATACAGTAATTGATGCCCAAATGGGAGCCACATGACCCAGTTTCTCAGTCTCTCAGATAAAAGAGTTAGGTTGTTCAAAGATTCCCAGGGAAGCAAAGATCAAAGCCCACAGACAATCCCATGACTGGTTAGTGACATGACCAGCCACTGTTGGATAGTGGGGAGAAGAAGGGAATGCTCAGTTTGACTCACAAGCGTGATGGACAACAGCTTTATAATTCACCATGAAGGGCAGATCCCTAAGAGGCACCAAAACTCTTCTCCACAGTAAATGCAGGACCATGAACTGGTTAAACCAAAAATCAAAGCTGGAAAAGCCCTGAAAAATGGTACTTGGTGCAGAGATCATGATATAGATTAAAACAATGGGAAGAATAAATGTGATCCTGGATAGCGCTGTATGGAAAAACCCTGAAATCACCAGGCAAGTAAGAGTGACCCAGGCTCTGCTGTGCACCCTGTCCAGAGAAGGCCACAGCTATGAACAGTCCAGTCAGAAAGGGGATCTGAATCATTCTCTGCTTCAACTTTAAATAAGGATGACATTTGGTACTCAACAATTCAGGAAAATAATCTTCATTTAAAACAGTTTATAATTTTAAAATGGGTTCTTTGAAATTAAATTGTTGGCATTCAGTCCGTGGAAAAATGTCTCAGTGTTGGGTTTTTCTTCTCTCCTGCAAATCTATCTTTGTCTATCCTGCAGTAAAACCATGTAATTAAAGATGTCACTCATTCAGGAAGGTGGTACAGATCTATTACCAGATTTCCTCCTCAGAGACCACTGCACATTGCCTCCTTTTCCAAACTGCTGTGGGGTTTTCTGGTGCCTGCTCTATGTGCAGATGTTCCCAGAGAATTACTGCATTTATTTAAACAAACTGCAAGATGTATATGTGTGTATATATATATTTATAGATATACAAACGCATATAAAAAGATCTGTTACAGCAAGTAATGATGACAAAAAAAAAAAAAAAGCCACAAGTTTTTCTACATCTGTTTTTGTTACACATGGTAACCAGGGAGATTAAAATATCCGCAGTCTTTGGTTCTGCTACTCATAACAAAGTGCTTCTGCTTTATACACTGAATGGTTTCATTTGATTTTTTTAAGAGACTGAAAATAAACACAATCTCTATACATAGTTTCCTCTGTTTTCAGGAACTGTGACCTTTGACTCTTGTAAACCTATTTAAAGCTAATGTCTAAAGACTTGTTGTTCCAAAGATGTACAAAATATACCTAAGATTTATGTAATAATAAATCTTTCCTGAGCTTTCCTTTGTCAATTTTATTTCATTAACCAAAGCCAGTAACCAAAATGAGCTGCACATCCTCTGGAAGCTATCTAATGGGTTTCTTATTTTTATTACAAACAATCACTTGTTTGTATCTCATATTAATAGTGAAGGCAGGTGAAGACATAGGGATTTACTGTCACCCACAGATGTGCAGTAGCACTACAAACAAGAGTTATTATTACTATAAAAACTCATTAATGCCATGATAGGCATTCATCCCCAAAAACAACCCCACTAAAATAAGCCAGATACAAAACGTGGGCTAGTACACAAAGCACTCTTGAAAACAATATTTTCTGCCTTTTGAAAGTCATGGAAAATGTTACAAGAATACCATTTTATGACTGCTCTTGAAAATTTCTTGATCCTCTTATTTCGCGCTCAAACCACTATCCCCACTTCCACCAGCCCCAAATCAACACTGACTTAAACCTTTTAAAAATAGATGTATTTTCTTCTCAACAAGTACTGTCACCATTCCAATGGTTTGAATAAGTTTGAAATTGGTGAAAAATAAGCTCATTTAGAGGGACACACTTGATTTTCCAGACATATTGCTTCAAACCATCTCCTTTCCTGGAGGAAAAAACTGAGCTAAAGAGATTGGAAAGAAAAACTACAAAGCAAAAAGTAAATGAATTAAACTACTTGGGAAGATGTTTATCATTTGAGGAAGGACCATAAAACCATATCTAAAGAAAGACAGTAACTTCATTAAACAGCCAGCTGGGTCAAAATTAAGATAATGAACAAAGAGAAAGATTACAATTCACAACTCCTGGAAAGATATCAGACTGTGATCCATAAAAATCCATACTGGATGAAGTTTACAGTCATGGAAGGTGCTAATTGGTATCAGCTAGCTATAAACACTTTAAAAACAACTGGCCAAGCAAGGAAAGAGCCACAGATTCCTAGAAGAGCTGCTGAATATATTTCCAGCCTGATGAGGTGTATTTTTAAATAAATTTTTTGATAATGAGGAAATTCAAGAGATTGGAAGAATGCTAATAATTTGCCAGTGCCCACAAAGGGCAAGATGGATGGCACAGGTAATTGCAGGCTGATTAGTGACAATCTATTTTTGGTGTAACGCTGGAACACTAAAAAGGGATTGAGTTGTTAAAGAACTCAAAAATAGGAAGATAATTATTGCCATCAGCATGCTTTCCTAGAGGGCAGATCTTGTCAGATATCCCATCCAACCATTTGAGATCATACATTTCACTAATGGAAGCAACTGCACTGATGCAATAATCTGAGACCTCTACAAGACATGCACTTCTAATTTGTTTACCACTATCCACTGCCATTGAGACATATATCAATGGAGTGAGATCGACCTTAAAATGAGGAATAATCACTGAATGGAAGCTCACTAGCAGGGGCCCTGACAGCTTGGTATTAACTCCAATGCAATTCAGCATTTCCGTGGGTGATCTGTGACTATTAATTTCCACTGACCGCACTCTAGGGCTTGCACACATATATATATCACACATACAGATATCACTACAGACCAATACAGTAAGAGTTGGGCCTTAAAAAGCAACAACAGGAAGGGATTTATGTGTCAGAGCATGTAGGTAATTTAAATGGAGTTTCATCTCCATCTTTAATTTCTCTTAAGAAACCTAAAATACATAAACAGAGGAGTTATTGAGCAGAAATGTGGTTTAACCTCTAGACTGAAGCTGATTAAACTTCTAAGGAGCATTTGTTCATAGATCTGATGTTCACTTTCTAAGAAGATTGGAAAACTGAAATACCTAAGGTGAAAGAAGCGATAAAAATGAGAGCTTGCAAAAATCCTTATTATTTGAAGATCTCTTTTTGTTCCTTTTAAGTGAGAATACTGGAGAAGGATCATGGTGTGCAAATACTTTCATTAAGAGGAAATACAGACACTAAATAACATTCAAATTTAGCAAAGAACTGGATTTCAAGATCCAACAGCTACGTAATATTTAGATTCAATTTTCCCTTAACTCACTGGCAGGCACCAGATACATAAAAGCCAAATATCAGCTAAATTTTTTTTAAGTCTTAAAAAAAGAAACCAGCCTTGTAAATAGGGGTTCGTTGTCTGTGGTTAAAGTCTGGCCTCTTTTCTTCCAAAATATCCCTTTTTAAGGCAGTTCCTGTGTTCTCTTCTATAAAGGCAATTTCTTAGCTGGGCAAATGACTGTGCTAGTTCCCACCACAGACCACACCACTTCCCAGAGGGCCTGCAGGACACACTGTGGAACAGGTTTGTACCACAGGAATATCCAAACACCACCTTCACAAGAGGGCTAGCCGCATGTGAGATTGTGTCTTCAATGACTAAATAAGGATAAAAGAGCTTTGAATTAAAAAGTTCTTAATATCATTTCAGTAACATCTCACAGTTCATTTATGAGGATATTTCCAGCCTTTTCTTCTTACCACCATGAAGATATTTTCCCTATCATTATCAGGCGACAGATGTTTTTTAAACTTTCAGGAAGGCAGCATTCCTGCCTTATGGGCCTATCTCTTTCAGGTGAGATGGACAAAACTGAATTAAAAAAAAGGTTATTTTAAAGTGCAAATGAAACAGAAACCTCAAAAAGCTCAAGTATAAACATATAAAGAAAGAGTTTTACAAACTAACTCAGGCAGCCTGCTCTCTTCAGCATTAAAAAAAAGTCTTGATAATATGAGAAGCAGATGGATTTGGGAATAGTGGAGGAGCAGATGGGGAGGACTGGGAGCAGGAAGTCCGCTGTGGGAGGACAGCTAAGAGGGCAAGCTGTTCTTACACACAAGGCTGCAGATGTGGTGGCGAGCTGCTCGCACCTGATGCAGCACCAGGTGAGGAGCCTGTAGGGACACATGAAAGAGGGAGGGGACATGATCGAGCTGATGGGGAAGGAAGGAGTTCACCAGATGCATTTCATATTCACTGGGAAGGGCTCTGCTTGTTTGGGAATGCTAAAGTAGTGGATGTCCCAACAGCCAGGGTCACATAAAAGCAGACCCCACAGTTCCATGTGGATTTAAAAAAATCACTTGGCTCACACCAGCAGTATTGCTCATTGTTAGGCTTAGGAACAGATGTTTAATTGATGAAAATCAGAGGAGCTATATGAATTTCAGTGGAGATATGGCAGCTTATGATTACTGGCAGCTTTAGGCCTGTTTGTCATTAACTAACAACTTATCATCAACAAATAACATATTTTGTACATTTACAGCACTGAAGATCTATAGATTGAAGAAGTTATTTCCCTGTCAAAACGAGCTAAGTTAGCTGATGTTCACTGCTTTTCTCAGTTCTGTTGCTGCCACTGACACTGATTTTCACTGGCTTTAGCTTGGTAAATATTTGGTATTTTATCAAGTGTTATGTCATTCTCAGTATACGGTTCACAGTCTTGTCGCTTAAGTTCCTATGGCATGCATTAGTCAATCAGAGATTGACATATGAGTTTGATTTAGGTTAAAAAATATGAACCAGAGCAGAGGATGAAGAGTTCAATTTATAACCACCAAAATTGCAAGGAAAATACAACCAAGAACAATGTTGGCATTCCTCAAAATAGCAGATATATGTGTGGTTGTGGTTAGGAATGGGAAGGCAAAGGGGAGGATTTTCCAAAGGAATGGAATAGAAATTTTACAGTGGTTTGTCTGGCCCTTCTATTCATAGAGTTTGTTAACTCCCTAAATAAAGTCAGTACAGCAGATCATTTGCATGTTAAATAATGGTTTTGCCTGAGACTCTTAACTCGTTTTATTAAACAACGAGTAAATAATTAGGCACAAAAGAAAACTAAAGGATAAAAATTCATATTAGCAAAATATCTCCAAATTGTAAGGCTACACGATATGATCCTCAGGGAGGCATTGCAAAAGCATTTCAAAATCTGCCCATTTTCTCATTTCCTTAATCTTTGATTCTTTCTTCTAGTCTCTGCACTACCAGATTTATTTAAGGTTTTTCTGAAGAGAAGCCTTCCCTAAACACTACTAACCGAAATTTCTCCCAAGCTGGCCTTGCTCAAGTCTTGATTCACAAACACAAAAATACAGACAATACAAGAGAATAAATTGTCACCCATGTTCAGCAGTAATTTCTAAAAGCAAAAGAGACCAGGGGTAAGGAGACAGCTGCCTAATAAATGGGCTTCATTTTGTTTCTCTCTTTACCTGGGGCACAGGCAGCCTTGTTCTTTCCTCGTATTTCCTCTACTTTCCCTCACTGACAACATCTCACTCTGTATCTGTGCATTGTACAAAAACCACATTCAGAAAATAAGCAAAAAACCTAGAGATTGGGGTTTGCCTTATCCTCACCCTTGCTCGTGTAACAGAGACCACGACATTTTTTCCTCCCTTTTCCTGGGAGGAATCCTATTTTTATTCAATTTCATTTTCTAAATTTCTTATCCAATTGCATTTTTTCCTCACTGTTCCGCTATAACCCCACTGCGAAACCCACAGTGTCTTCTTAAATCTGGCAAGAACCAGTAGTTCATTTATTGACGATTTCTCCCATTAGAACACCTCATGAGACTTCCTGACATTGAATTTCACTCTAGAATCCTCCATCAAGCTCTCTGGAGGCCAAACACTGTGCCTTAAATCAGGGGGACATCAATACACCATCTTTCCCTGAGGCTCCTGGAGTGGCAGAGAATAGATCAGATGTGCCCAGGTTATCCTCTCAGGCAATATGTTCTGAGGAGGCCACTCTTTCTCCATTTGTACTGATAAAAGTCTTTCCCAAAGCTCTTCAGAGGAAGAGATGCTGAACAAGTACAGAGAGACCAAACTGGCAATGAGAATCAGAGACAAGTTGCATTTTTCTGTACAGGAATTCCTCTCTGTTTCTCATGTCTCTGCTAAATCACCAGACTTAGTCTCTGCTCCACTTCTGAACAAGCTGAGCAACAGGACATAAATAACTTAAAATTTTTAAATCTCATACTCTCATCATTTTTATTCAGGTCTAAAACTAAAGCGATTGAATGCATTCACTCCCAAAACCTTATTATGGGTAACTATCCAAATACACAGTCAAACGGAAAGGCTAAGAAAGTTTTTTTTAAAAATACAGTTCATTTTGAAAGAGAAACAAGCTGTTTGTTACATGGACGAGGATCACTACTCATTTTGAAAATGTTCAATAAACAAAGGGTACTGGCAGCCAACAGCAGCCGCGACTCTGCTCAGGAAATGTCTTAAAATATTAATAACTGCATACACCTAGATGAAAAAAACATCACATCAGCTCAAGCCATTATAAAGTCATAGAAATGCATTTGTATCAGACACTTAAAGCTTCCTGCTTCTCTTCTTCCTGTCCCACATTGATTCCATAATGCATTGGCACTGCTGAGTAAGCTCTTGGGAAGTACAACCAAATACAGTTTCAGAAGCTAAAGAGATCAAATAGAGTCTGATCTAGTTTGCAATAATGGCAATAAACAAAACAAAGAAAAATACCTCCTGAAAGAATTGTTTTTCTATGGAAATCCTAGACATGCTCTTTTTTTGATTCTAGGGAAGAATGTCAATATTGAAGTAGCTTAACTTAGTGGAAACATTTAATTCTCATGAGTGTAGCTTTATAAGAGGTCTAGAATGTCCTGGCTAATAAATGTCTCAGGTCAGATTAAATAAATCAGAGTGACAGCATTGTAATGATTCAATTTTATAATCTGCATATAAACTTAGAGCACTGTAGTACACTTATTCTGATTTATTTATGCCTGTACCAAGATCCATACATTGAGCATCTCACAATTAAATCAAGCTAGGAAAACAAAATCCTGCATGCTACATTAGTATTCATTATACAGCTTAGGAGCAGGTTCAGTCAGAGGGTACCCTGTTCAGCCTTTCCAGGGTACCTGAACTGTGGCATTTTCTAGGCCTCTTAACTCACAACGAAAAAAAATCAAAAAATAATTGGACATAATGGAACGGGATACAAATGTGAAGAGAAATTCTTAATATTCTTAGTGTTTGGGAGCTAGGATAGCATTCTAAATACGAAAGATATGACTGGGTTATAAAATTAAGAAGTAGAACCACAAGGCAGTTTAAAAAAAAGAACAGTTTGGGTCATGTTTAGGCCCAACAGAAAGGGATTCATGCTAATTGCTATATAGTCTCTTCAGTTTCCATTTCCAAGCTCTAGATGTCCCATCAGACAAGATCTGTCCTGGAATATAACCACATCCCTCCATTTCTCACCTTTTACAAACAAGTCAGCCACAACAAGTAGCTCCCATAAGTTCCATTCCTGTGAAACCCACAAAGGCCCTAGACTGTGCTGGGAAACCATCAGCACTGAGACAAAGAGCCTTCTTCAAATCAACTATGTCACATCTGTTTCAAGCACATTCAGAGCTGGCCACACACCTCTTCCCAGCTTCTCTTCTAACCCCATGAACCAGGAATTACTTCTGACTTTATGCTTACTTGCAATTTTGGCATCTTGACAGATACATCACTGAATTTTTTTCTGTTCTTTCTCATATTGTTTGTTGACTCATATTGGATAAATTTTTGCTGCAACACTTACTCTTTCTAGAATTGTCATAACCTAAGAATCCGTACAGAAGTCACCTTTTCCTATGTCTTCCCAGAGGTTTGAGCCAGAACTGCCAATAACTCATTCCCTCCTCTTTCCCCCAAATTGTTTGTTATCCTGTGATATTTCTTAACAAAAGGGTTCTTCCTTAGAAGCATCCCTGGGAAGCAGTATTCCTCCACAATAGAAATGCTAAACACATAGTCTGAAAATAATCTATTCATTTTTTGTACTATCACCTGCCCATTTTCTGAAGATTTTCTGAGAGAAATGGGGGTACGGTTTTGCACGTCCTAAATGCCAAGATAAACTGAAAGATAATGGTCCCATAAGACTGAAAAGCTAACGATGGTTTGAGCACTATGATAGGTCAGATTATAGCTATTCCAGACATATTTTCACATATCATGGAGGTTATCAGACTTGTATTTCTGCTTTGCTTTGCCTCTATCTCTTTTAAGATGTATTCTTTTCAGATAAGCAACTGCCCTCACATGTCACCCATAGAAATCTCACAAAAACGAAATTTTCGGTATGTTACAACCCTTTTTGGGATGAAAAGACCTAGCAGAAGGGGGAACAGGGATTAAGGAAGAAGTTGGCACTGTGCAGCTGTGGGATAAACTCTCCATGTCTTGCACCTCAGCGACTGTGCAGCTAGATAGTTAACGTGCATTCACATTCACCCTGCTCAAAAAAGCACGTGTTTTTGGGGATGAGAACATTGACTGCTGGAAAAATGCATGCTTTGGAGGGTGAGGACATCGACTTCCTTTTTATATTTGCTATTCTAATTATACTGTCCTGATTTCAAATTAAAGACACAATGGCTTTTGCTTTTCCATTATGTAATTATAGATTTCTGTAAACATTCTTTCCTTTGTTGGTTTGCTCTGCACGCAGATTTTTTTTTAAAACGCACAAAGCAATCAAAATAAATTCTGAAATCAAAACAAAGAGAAAACAAATGGCGCCTCAGATATTCCCTTAAAAATTAGCTCTGTGCATCATCCTCAGGCACTTTTGTCATCTGTTGCTATAATAACAGCTCTGATTGCACGAACACTCACCAAACTGCACTTGGCGGACTGTAGGGCACTTCCCAGCACCTAAATGAGTATCTCTGAAGTACTGCTCACTTCCAGCTCACTACCAGATTCTGTCCTATCACATCAACAGCCACAGAGCTGAGAAACGGAGCTTTCTTGCACATGGTCTCCATGGTGTTGATGTGTTTCTTCCCCAAACAGACAGATGCAGATTAAGCAATGCATGTCAATCTCATTAGGAGACTGTGAAATGTGCAGAAAGTTTGTTACACACTCATGCAATCATACACATTGTGAACATCCTGTTTATTTGGCCTCTTCTCTGATGATTGGCTGTGGTGTTTCAGCACATTACTGACAGCTGGGAATTGCTCCAATGGAACATGCTTTTCCTATGACAAAGATCCAGAGAGCAGCAGTAACATGTGTCTGCCCATTATTTCAGCCGTACAGAAAAAAAAATTAAAAAAAACCCCAGCACAGTCCTTCCAAATGAATAGCACATTGGTTGTCTGAGCTGGGCTGCAGCACCACTAGACGGGCCCTCAACGACCTTTAGAGGCCATCTGAGATAATAAATCCTCGGACCCCCAGTTCCGGAGTGCTTTGGGCAAGGTCAGGATGGCAAATTTCCCACTTCCACAATATCAGATGTTACGGTAATTCCTTTTAGCTAATGTGTAAGAGCAAAGGAATGTCTTCAAACCTCATCTAGGCCCTGTGGAATCTGTTGAAAATGCATGACAGCTGCAGGCTTTGGCTGGGGTCTGCCTGTGAATATATGAGATTTGGAAGCCTTTCAGACAGGGAAAGGAGGGAATGACTGTACATTCGCTGTGTACCATTGGTCTCTCCCCTCCCTTCCCAGCCCCATTTCACACCACACAGCCGTGTCACAGCTCCACGGTCACGGCTGTCACGCATTCTTTACGACTGAGTGTCGCGGCCAGCACACAGAAATACAGATGTGCAGGCGTGTGCACCTCCACACAGGCACGCAAATGAAAAGAGGGATAAAAAGATGGATTTCCACAAGGTCTGAGAACAGGAAATTGAGTAGCTCCCACATATTTTAATAAAATTGATAGGGAGCAAAGAAGTGAGAAACTAAGCAATGGATTGCTGCTTGATGTGTCTGGATGCCCAAGGAGGGGAGGAATCCCGTGTGAATTCTCTTGTTACCTGTTCTCCAGAATTCAGGTCATGCAAAAGACCCTGGTCCCCCACCCCATATCCTTATTTTCAAGCAAATTATCATGGCCTCCTACACATCTGTTTTCTTCAACATCAGCTAGCCTATTTATCCTCTTCGCAGCCTTGTGTTTTCCAAGGACTTTATAGTCTCGACTTCTCTGATCTGGTCTCAGATCCAAGGTCTGCAGCGTGTGTGGGAAACTCCGCTTGCCATGTGCATAAATTACCAAGACACAAGGCATGGAAGGATCAAAACAACAGTCTTGGAGAGATATCTCCTCTATACATAGCTTTTCCAATCTGGAGTTAGCAACCCAGACCAATACAAGCTTGAAACTATTCTTGAATCACTTTAACAGTGTGAAAAAGCTCCCAGCACAAGGGGCTTCTTCCAATAACCTCAGTACTGCACACAGTGTTTCATAAACTTTTATTGTATCACACACTCTGCCATGGAGCCACCTGCATATAGACTGTGCCCATCCTTTACTCTGAAAATAGCAACAACCTGCTTTATGTGCAATAATAGCTGCTACAAATTGTTATTACCACCAGTATAAAATGAAATGAAAGAACAGATTCAGCAGTATCTGGATACAATGCACCTGATGGTGAGAGACTCGGAGCAAGTACTTCTCCCGGATTCCAAAAAAGGTCTTTTGTTTCCAAAAGAAGCAAAGAAATGACTGGCTAGAGAACTTGAAAACTGGACTTGAAAATATGTGTGGGACTGTCACACATGAGCTGCAGCACAGGAGGAAGAGGAGTTGGGAGATTAGAAGTATATTAGTTATAAAGATTAAAGACAGCGCACTCATGGCTTCTTACAAGAAGCTGAAAAGCACAGTAAGGCTGAACGTATTAGCCAAAGTCTGGCCAAGAGAGATAATGGTCTTTGGTAAAATCAAAATATATTGAAAACTTTTTCCATTTTTTTGCCCAAGGGAGAAGGACTGGAAAGGTTATTATTTGTCCCAGATTTTCATAGGACTGGGAGGAAAAACAATTTCATGGCTGGTTTCAAGTAAAGACGGTTGAAAGGACTTATTTAAATAGAAAGATTTCTGAAAAATAGTTTTATCTACTTCAGAATGCAGATGCTGAATTAGTGAGCTGGAGCTACTTTGTTCTGCCATATGTCTAACAAGCATCTACTTACATACATCTACACAAGATGCATTTTGAATGAAGGAAAATGGAATTATCACCCACTGAAAAACAGCATTGTATTTGATTTCGCAAAATATTTCAACCCCCCTATTTAGGGGCTCATAACCAACATCTATAAATTTAACCTGTTCACACATCATGGAAATCTGGATGCTGTAATTATCCTTATTTTTGTACTGTTCACAATGTCAAATATCACCTCAAACAGCTCCACCTTCTAGCCCTATACTGGGTTTGTGCTCAATCTGGGTGGAAGGAGACTCTGCTGGACTTTCTGTTATTTATTAATCTGCCTTCCACAGGTGGAGGTGCCTGTTCTCCACCCCGTGCCACCTTGGCTAATCCCTGAGCCCCACACCAAACTGGCTTAACACCTTCTAGCTTTAATTCAGCACCATTATGTAAAATGCAGTGCTGGTAAACACAGACAGGTTGTTCTATCCAAGCATGCAAAAAATTAGCATGGTACAATGCTGTTTGGCCCACTGGCATTGTTATAAACTCTGCACTGCTTTAGAGTAAATAAACCTTCCTTCCAGATTCTGTAATGCCTGGATGTACACTGGAATTTCTATTTCTTGTACAAGGAGATTTTTCATGTACAAATTGCATACATATTGTTTTTTTTTCCAGCAAATGCTTAGTCAGAGAGCCACATATACACAGCACTTTTTAGTTTTTATTCAAAGATATTCCTGTTTCGACTATGCACAGAAAATAGACTAGATCATCAAGAGGTAAGGACCCTACCACTCAAACAGATGGAATTCTCTCTGGAAAGAAAGAATAATGAGTGCCTCTGAATTCATAAAAAAAGATACAACAAGCATAGGTCACTGAATAAAATAATTCTCTTCATTCAGTGATCAAAAGGTCTAACTCTCCTCTGCCAGGGGAAAATCAGGGATAAGGATTCGCTTTGCAATTGCTGTAATCAACATGAATTGACCACACTGACCTGGTTCTCCAGAGCAGCAATGCTTCAGAGCTGATGTAATCTTAAAACCCAAAGACTAATTGTTCATTTGTTATGCCTGTGGATACAGAAAGCTTCCAATCCTTACCACAGGAGAAAGAAACCCAGAGAGATGTGTGCAGAACTGGTACTGCACCAGTCATTTGAAGTTCCATTCACTTTTCCCAGTTTTCCTGGAAATATGTATGAACAGACCAGTTTTTGCCCAACCAAGAGGGAGCCCTTTATATAGAATCCTTATAAAATATTTATAAAGCAGAAGAAATTAACCATTCCAGTAATACTACTGTAGTACTTGGTGACATTAAAGCAGGCTATGGTACCACCCTGTTTTTAAGAAAAAGGGAATGACAGTACACAAAACCAAGTACAACTCTCTACAGTGTGGA
Organism: Bombycilla garrulus; assembly: GCA_013400315.1. NCBI lineage: Eukaryota > Metazoa > Chordata > Aves > Passeriformes > Bombycillidae > Bombycilla > Bombycilla garrulus. The sequence goes on along the minus strand of VXBU01006904.1, from coordinate 114,363 downwards.
AAACTAACTGCACCTGATTAATAGACAAATTCTCCACAGGTAATATTAGTCTGTCTACTGCATTCGACATGGCTTGTAATCCTGACTCTGCTTAATTGGGAGTTTTACCCATGATTTCAGAGGGATTTTACCTACTGACCTGCTTTTATGCAAACTTCCTGACCCCCAGTAAAGTGCACAAAGAGCCTAAAGCAAGGGAAGAGTTCCGTTCAGAACATACTATCAAACTTCAAAACCAGCTTATTTTCAAAATTACAGCTACTGGAAAAATCTTTTTTTAAGAAGTCTACAGACATGCTGGGTTTTTTTCTTACTAAATTATAAGCCAATCCCTTCCACAGTCACAGCTGATTTTCTTCCACACTCAAGAATTTTCAACAGAGCTTAATCAATTCAGCAAAAAAGAAGTTGCATTAAAAATACATGGAATTCACAAGGATAAACTTTCTTTGTGGAACCTTATCCAATAGCATGGGATTTTTTTGTGTTATCAGTGGCTCTTTCAATTATGTCACTGGGGCAGATTTAGCACTTTAAAACAACAGTAGAAATGTAGAGGAAATCCGTGTGTTTAACTCGGTCTCAGGGGATTTCACCTAGATTTACACCACTGTCAATAAGATGATAATTTTGCCAACTGTTTAGATTAGGTCATATTGCAATGTGATAATAGCACTATTTCAGAGCATTCACTCCAAAGGAATGTCAAATAATAGATGCCACTACCCTCAGCTTTTTCAAATAATGCAGAGCAGAATACAGCCTGCACACCATTACATAATAAAGACCCAAAAAAAAAAAAAAAAACACACCAGAAAACAGCTATTTATTTAAAATTCTATAAGGCCCATATGGAAATACACTTTTAACCCCAATTCCAGAGAAGTTGTAAAGTGTTTTGACCATGGCAGCCATTCGCCTTTCAACAAGATTATTTTCCAGGCATGATCTAAACAGATTTTTAAAGGCAAAAAAATTATTGAATATTCAGCTGAGAAATGCTTACAGTAATTCAGGCAATACCAATGTCTGAAATATTTCATCTGCCAGAATGCCTTCCAAGCTTTAATGACTAAGTAAAACGAATTTGTAGAAGTCTTTCCAAACTTCTAATTATACAAATAGTTGTGATTCCAAACTGCACGTAACAATTAAAGTAGCATGTTCCACCTCAGGAAAGTCCATTTTTCATATTGGACGTCACCTTTGGTTGCATGGCATGAAGGAACATTTTGGTTTTGTTACATATGCTTTCCATTTGATATCTAAAAGTGATACTGCCATGTGATATATAAACAAAACAGCAAGCTGGTGGAAAAAGTGCTTAGAAGACTGACATATAAATCTTTAAGGTCTTCTCACAGCATGATAGGTACCACTTTTAATCAGTTTCTCCAAACCTCTACTTGTTCCGTCAGGTCATGGGATGGTCGCATACCTGAGAACAGCTCTGAGAGTCACGTGTCAGCACAGGCATCCCCACTTTCCTTTATTCCCTTCTCACGGCCCAAGAACTGCATCCTCTGATGAATTCTTTCACCTCCCTACACTGAGCAGGCAAGGCTCAGCATGGGAGTTGAAACTGACTCATGAGTTGACCCCAAAGAGAAATCCTCCATCAGCCCCACTTAGACACATAACGGAGTATTTGTGAGCAGTGTCCCCAAAACCCTGGAATTACCTCATCATATGCACCTCCTCACACCCAATTCCACAGGGCAGCCAGAATCACACAGTAGGATTTTTCCCATTAGGCACATTTAACCAAAATAAAGGAGTCAAATGTAAGGGTACTCTCCTCCCATATCACCTGGCTGAGTTAGTGCCAATGAATTAGCTAAATACTTTAAAACAGGTCTTTCATTTCATTGTTCCAAACTTGCCTTGCTTGGTAAGCCTTGATATACAACCAAAACAAAGTGGGTACTGTTGTTCTATCGCAAAATATATCCAGCCTATACCTCAGGTCACCTGTGGGATGACAGAATGAGTAAGACTGGAGCATGGTGCCAGGCCAAGAGGCACATCCTGAGCAGGATCTCCTTTTTCTGGTTTCCAAAGGAGCAAATTCTGAAACTTTCATTTGTGAATTGAGATAAATTCTAGCAATGGGTTTGTCTAAGCTCTGTCTCACTGAATTGGGTTTTTCTCAAAACCTGGCAGGACCAATAGTATATACACTTTCTTGTCTCCTCTGACCTAGCTCTACAACTAACTTTTTTCACATGATCTATTTTTTCAGTAAGAGATCTATAAAGTGAGTAAAAATTGAATGACATTGCATTCATTGCATGCATTCCTATCAACAATCACAAAACCCAGGGATGAAAACTATTGGAATATCACTTGAATTGAAGAGTATTTAAAAGATGTGGCCTGGAAAATACAAAACTCCACGACAGCCGCAATAGCACATCCACTGCAATCCCAAAATGAGCACAGCAGCAAGGTCTGCAAATTGTGTGCAATCTGCAAAAGGCAAACTTCCTTAGGTAAAAGTAGTTACTATTCAGCAAGGCTTGGGTTTCCAGTAAGTTGCTCTCTTGAGATCTGCTTTTATAATCATTCCCGTCCCAGAAAGAAATGTAATATTTCCAACAAATCTGTATCAGCAAAATCACGTTGTCCACAAAGCTTGATTGGCTGGCTGGAATTCTCATATGCACTGTTTTCAATTCAATTGTGTCTTTTGAGCCTCCTGCACTTGCAGGGGAGATAAACAAGAACAATTTTGATGTATGCTAATTTATGTCCTTCTGAGCATCGTGAAGCAATAATCCCCAGGAGCCACAGAAGCTTTAACAAGACCAAGACAAGTAATAAACCACAGTTTGCAGTGGATTAGTGCAAATCCACAACCCACCAAAACTGACTTAAATTTTTTCATCTTGCCATAGTGATTCTATATCTACAGCATAAATAATGTTCTCTACTAACATTCTCTATAACGCAGTCCTTCACCCAATCCCAGGAACTGGTGCACTGAGCCCAAAATAGAGGTCTCTCTAAGGCTAGGGTGTATTTCATGGCTATTTTAGTTTGTACTGGCTAGGAACCAACCAAGCTTTTTGGGCTTGTTCCCTAGGAGCTAATGTGGAATATGAAGGAAAAATCATCCTCCCAAGATAAGGCTGGGTGAATTCTTCTTTATACTCTTGATGGCATGATAGAAAGTCACTAGCATATGTGATGCATCTTTTCCTTTTCTTATCAGAAATACTGAAATCTCATCTGAAATTTAGTATATTCATTTCCTTCTCTCCCTTGTGGCACATTGAAAGCTCAGATCAAACACTGTGAAGACACAAACACAGAAACATGGAAAATCTAGCTAACAAAAAACTTCCTAAGATGCCTTTTTGTTTGTTTTTTCTGCAATGTTACCATTCTTTAATCATAAACCACTCTTAATTTTAAGAGTAAAAATATTAACTCCAGGCATTCATACAGTCCAGCAACAGGTGAAATAAACTATTAAACTCCTCTTAACAGATGTGTCCAGTTTTAGACAGGGAGATATTTAATATCTCAGAATCACATGATGATATTCTGAAGGACTTCAGCTTTTTTTATCCTGTTTCAGCTGGGCCGAAGCAGAAACAGGATAAAAAAAAATCTTTTTTCTTCAGTAGGATCCTCCAGTATGCTCTGCCTAAAGTCTCCCAGAAAAGCAAATCATCACACAGTGTTTGAAAATATTCAAACTACAGCTACCTTGATATATCCAAGATAGTTTCATGTCAGAAGGGCAAGGATGCTGAAAAGAGCACACCAGATGGAACAGCAAGTCTGGGCTGGAGTTCCCTCTTAAGCAAGCTCACTGGTCGTTGGATATCCTTTGCTTTTCAACCAAATACAAACAAAAATCCATAACAACCACCACCTCTAGAACAGCATTTCTGTCTGATCTTTCCTTTTCTGGGTCTTTTAAATAGAACAGCAAAAGTTATGACCAAGTGAAATAGTTTAACTATGCCACATTTTGACTCTGTATATTTGGTGATGTTTCATTTTAATAACAGCAAGGTTTTCACTAGCCTCCCTTCTCTGAGACTCAGGAAGACCTGTTAATCTATAAGTTTGGAGAACTGATAAATAATGCTTAATTTTGAAGGTGGGGAATATCTGCTGTGCTGTTCACTGCTATCAGCATCTCCTCTCTGTGTGTTGGCATGTTCTCTCCACAGTGGTTTCCATAAATGATGCAAAAGTGCAAGTTTTGTCATTTCCTTGGGCATTTGCTCTTTAATAAGAGACAGCCCAGTGTAAATATCTGTACAATAGCCTTTTCAAATTGATTGGGGTTAAAACCAACATGCCACCAAAAAACCAAAATTTAGTAAGGGGTTTCTACATAAATGAACCTATTAAACGTAGCCAAAAATATTGTAAACTTTTTACCAGGTTTTAAAATTAGATTCCAAACCAGGAATAAGAATCACTTTAAAGGGAATTTCAGAGACTCTGCATCATGAAGAGCATCAAGTCTAAAAGCTTTTCTTACCTACTCTCACAATGGTATTTATTTCACAGCATTACAAGCAAGTAATCTTCTCAGTTACCAGGGACAGAGGGAGTTTGTGGGTTTGGCACACAGCCGACCACAACATGAAATGCAACAAAACAGTAACAGTGGCACTCTCCTCACAGAACCCTTCAGTTTCTGGAGCTGGACTTCACAGGCCCAGAGACTCCCAACACTACCATAGAGGCATTTTGGAGTTAAGAGGGTATTCAAACAAACAAAAACGTGAACAGCGTCTCGATGCAGGCTCAGCTCTTGCCACAGAGATGTCATCCCAGATGAGAAGACATGATCACTGCAGCCAGCACTTGGAGAGGCTGCTTGTTGTTGATACCCTAGATCACAGGTAACTCTGTATTTAATTGTACATGGAAAAAAACCCTAAAAAATACAATATTTTTTCCTAGATAATAATGAAAACGCTGATCAAAGAACAATTAAAATGCATTTCAATCAGCAAAAGAGCATTAGGGAAAAAATACAAGGAAAAATCCATATGCACATGCTACAGTAGAGAACTGGAGGGCACAGCTGCCCTTGAGCACTCATATCCTGCTGTGCTCCCAGCTAGATAAACCCCTCAAATGCCCAGACAAGGAACTCCACAGGCAGAGCTCAAACTCTGGGCTTTGCCCCACCACCACAAGGCCTCCAGACCCCAGATTAAGAAGTAACAGGTTCAGATGTGAGAAGCCATAGGCTGTAACCACAGAGGACCAGCTGCTGTAACAATCACATCCACAACAACTCTGATCCTAAAATGTAGTCTTAGATAAGTGAACAAAATTGTTTCTGTCCTTATATTCACTACAACAAGCATATACTAAAAATAAACCCATCTATCTCTCGAAATAATGAGAGGTGAAGTCTAAGGGGTTCAGATTTATTTCTTACTTGTGCTGTATTACACTTACATTTCACATCTGCACTGCACAGCAATCTTTCTAGGCAAAACCCACTAAGAATTGACCCTGCATGTTAACCAAACCGAGTATACGGACCAGCGCCAACAGGATGCAGGAATCCTTTACTCAGTGATACATCTCTTTCCTCTCACCCTCCCAAATTTTAGCAGTATCAGGTCAACACAAATTCTTGAGGTAGGACTTGAAAGAGGAATTGAATGAAACAGCTTTCATCAGAGCAATTTGCCTTCCCAAGTGCACTGCACCAGAATCCAACCAGCACATCAGCCAGATGCCAGCTTCTTTGTTAAAGGTATCACTCAAAATTTAATGATTCCACAGAGCTATGGAATTAGGGAATGCAGCTTTCAAAAGTCACATTCTCTTTACCATCCAGAAAATTATGTGCAAATGTGATGTAATAGGAAAGCCTGACTTTATAAAACATTCATTTCAGATTATGTTATATAGCTTTATGTGAACAGCCATACACAAAATGACTTATTGTAAACACAAATCCTTATTTACAATGAGATTTTTTTAATGGACATGAGAAAAGAAAAATTCAAAGTGCTTTGATTTTATGAATTGTCAATGGTCAGGACATTATTTTGAAAACATAAAATCTAGAAATTCCTAAGAGTTTAGATTCTACTCCTATTGATTTGTGTTTGCACTGTAGGATTGCATTAGCATAATTTTTTTTTTTGTTTAGTGACAGACACACTTCTCTATATCTGCAGAGAACCCACAGTGCAAAAAGAAGGGAAGAAATGCATCCTCCTGCTACATCCTAACTATGTATTCAAGTAGCCAGGAGAGTTTAAAATTATTTCATATCAAGAAATATAGAGGCCAAGTACTGCAGTTTAACTACAGAAGCCAGAGGGTTTTGCTGACTCTCCCTTACACAATGAATATCAGTCATACAATGACACAGATTTCTTAAGCAGAACTGTCCTGCAGGAAATAGCCTGTCAATTAAATTATACAGTCATTCTATTGCAGGTTTTGGGGATTACCCCAAAACCAGCACAGCTTTGAACCAAAGTCCTGGCTTTGTGGAAATCACATGGCAACAGCACTACCACAATAATACACACAGGTCTTTGGTGCTTCCCTTTTATTCTAATTGGAAGGAAATTGGGAGAACAACAGAAAAATAGCCAAGACATCTTGTTTACCCACTAACCAATCTGCATCACAGACATCATTGCAAGTGACCCACTGGAATCAAATACCTCATCAAAACCTGCCCACAGAGAAAAAATGCAAGACAAGAAAAACAGGAGGACAGTTTCTTAGGTAAGTCTCTTTTATATTTGCTTTTTGTTAGACACCATCATTCCCATGGCCTACAAAATGCTATGCTGTCCATTCTTCATTTAATTTCCCTGGTGGAAATCATCCCACCTGTTTTAGCGAAAGTTTGAGAACAATAACATTGAAAGCCAGAATGGAGTCACTTCAAACTGGGGCTACTGCTGGCCATTAGCTACTAGGAAACAAACACTTTTCCTGATGTCCCCCTTATTAAAAAGCTGTAATTTAGTCAGAGGACTTAGGGATTGTTCAGGGTTACTAAAGTTAAATGGCAGTAAAATTCTTAATAAATGTATTACCTTTTTTTTTCCATAAAATACACACAACACCAAAGATCCCAGAGAATGATAAAAGAGAGTGCTTCAATAAAGACAGCCTTTTTCCTTATGACAGATTGAAGCAGAAACCCCAGCCTTCAAAATAATTGAGCTGCAATGTATACACTCAGTTTTCAGGTTTGTTTGGGTTCCTTTGACTCTGAGCCACCCCTCTACAAGATCCTTTTGTTTTTTAAAGCTTTTGATAATAAGAAACAATCCATCACCTGTCTAGAGAGCCTGGTTCTAATCGCCATTCACATACTGCAGGCGTTTTCTGGAACACTTGCACTGACAGTCTCAGGAAAAACTCTTGGGCAAAGACATGAAGCTCTTGGGGGAGGCACAGACCAAACCATGCAGAGAGCAGCACTGGCAAAGCCACAGGAATTTGTGTGTGTGTGAGCACATGTGTGCGTGTGTGCTTGAGGACTCCAGACAAATTTGTTCAGGGATCAATATGGTTTGTGGATACAGCCTTTTCACCACACTACCCCGCTGTTTTCCTGGCTTTGGGGAGCAGATGATAATTGGATACACTGCCCTTGACTAGGAAGCACATAATATGAGAAAGCTGCTGTTAATTCAACACACAGGTCTTTCCCTGAGCTGGGGGACCACTGGTTATGAGCCTCACTAGAGATAACCAGAGGTTCCAATTATGCACCAGCTTCGAGGATTTTATCAGCTGACACTCATAGGAACAGCACTAAAACCTTCTGAAAGCTTATACAAAATGCAATCTTGAAAAAGTATTCATTTGTTTTTCTTTTGGTGTTTCTTTTTATGTGAACCTTAGCTTTTCATTAAGAAGTTGAGGGACAAATTTTACCCATGGCCAAGCATATGAGAGACTTTGCTCAAATCAAAGCCAAAGTTTCCATCAACATCACCTTTGGAAAGAGAAGACATTTGAACGTCTCAGGCCGGCTACCAACATACCTCAACGGACCAGCAAATCTGCTTAAGCAGTTTCAAATTCTAGGAAAAAAACAGTAGGCAAATTCCTCATTGAAAACATGAATGAGAAAACATTAAATAAAACCCTACACATCATGAAACACTAGAGAAGGAGTACCAAAACTGATCCCCATCACATGTTTATCAGGAGAAAAAAACATTACTCAACTTCAGGAAAACAAGAAAACTGATCATTTTGATTCTTCAGCTGTAATAGAAATACTACAAATACATTGTCTGAATCTAGGCACGGTTTTGGGCTCCAGCTGTTTTGGGAGTTAATAACAGATACTGAATCTTCTACAGGAATGGGCATTTGCTCTTCCCCTATTTCTCAGTTAACTCCAAAGTTGCTATTCCCTATAAAAGTATGAGCATCAGTTGAGCTGACATACTCTTATCAGTGCTTCTGGTTGCTGTTTAGCACTTCAGAATGTGAAGAGACAAAAAAACACCAAGGGAGAAAGTGAAAATAAATGAGCAAAAGTCGTAACAACTAAGGAAAATAGGATCTAAGATTGAAGGCAGGGATTTGCTTTTTGTCATTTGCAGAGTGACACCATATTCCAACACATGAAAAGTCATCATTCAACCAGCTGATCTCCTGCCTGATGTTGAGAAACACAGCTGTTCTGCATCACCAGCTTTCCAAAAAGATGACTCTGCCATGACATTTTTCATACGCCAGGGGGTTTTTGGTGGTATTTTAAAATCAAGAGCGCTTTTTCCGGGACTATTCTTTTTTATAATTGAAAAAACTTTTTGACAGAGTACATTTTGAGCTTGTGTGAACATGTGCTGTCTTTCAGGAGTCTGGCCTGCAAGCTGCTTTGAGACACTAGACCAGTCCAGGTGAGGTTTTTTGGGTCCATCAGAGGAGTGCATCACGTTACCAACTCTGCTTCACACAGTATTCCCAGCTGTGCTCCACAGCTCAGAGAGGTTAATGTTGCAACACTAAATCAGGTAGAAGCTTGTAGCTTTCATGGATCCAGCTACCACACACAGGATTCCCCAAGTTATCCTCACAGCAAAGAGAATAGGGCTTCTAATGCTAAATGTAATTGGACTTTGGAAGAAGCACGTGATCCTGGTTTGCATGAAAATTGGAGTGAAACTCTGGTTCTGCAGAAGACAATTGGACTTTACCAGGTGAATTTATCAAAGTTCCACTCTAAAAAAATTCCCTGAATGAACAGTGCTGCTGGAAAATATTACTAGAACCGTTCATTTTTCAGCCGCAGGGGAAAAAAAAAACATTAAAAACCCCTCAGAAATGTAAGACTTAGAGCAGATGCAAGAGAGGAAATCAGAGACATAATTTCCTGCACTGCAGTAAACAAAACTTCTGCTTGGAGATTAGGATCGCTTTATGCAAGGTGTTTCAGTGTAAAATTCCCAAATTCATTTTCTCACATGTTAGAGAAATAGAAAATCAGCAAAGTTTTATGTTTATTTACAACTTCAGCCATTAAATAAATATAATGATTTTTCTAGGACCTACTTATCAATGTCAATTATGTTTCAAAATCTCCTATGTTTAGAAAGAGAGGTAAGTACAGAAATAGGTTTTGATGATTTGTTGTTGTCTGCATTAGAACAATAACCAGACTGTGTCATTACTCAGAAGAGACAAACTGATTAAAAGGACTGACTGTACCATTAAAACCAGATGAATTCATCAGCTATTTTGGCACTGGACCCCCAGGGCTGCATGCTCTATCTTGCATCCTTTTTGTTGTAATTTACTTCCTCAATTTCAGTATCATTATGTGGAGAGTTAAGAGATGCCATTGTATGGTGCTTTACATCTTATTTTATTTAGCTGACAAGCCCCCGCTCAAATCTTTTGAGAAAAGCTAATATTTTTAGTCATAAGTTTGTTTTACTTGTGGGAGGTGGCACAAGTAAACAAGACAATTTGTTCTCTCACCTCTAACAAGGATTAATTCTTGAAATAAAGTCATTCCATTGGCATTGCTGTTCTAGCAGTCTAGGAAAGAAAACAAGGATGAGGGAGAACATCTTGCACGCTCTTTGCCCATCCCTGTCACACAAGTGGTGAGTGCAGTCTTAAGTAAACTGAGAACATACCCAGACTCCACATCACCAATTTCTCATCCAGTGGGAAACCCAGATTGCATGACCAGGAACATCTGCTGCCACTCAGCCCCAGGATAATAAAACTTACATAAGAGTCTATCTTATGCTGTCAACAATTCTGTTTATCTCCCATTGCTCAGGTACTGGCTATTGCTAAATAATTTGGGATTTGCACAAAGGGCAGGAATGTAACCCTCTTGCTGATATAGATTCCAGCATATCCTCCTCTCGATGACAGCTCTGATTCCTGGAGTAAAAATGCATTTTATTCACATTAAGATGTAAGATAGAAATCATCCCTCCCTGGCTGCTGCTTCCACAGTTGCACTGAGACTGGATTCTCAGGAGCTGGAATGTTGCTTTGGAGAATTACAAGCTGCACAGGCACTTGCAGCGTTTCAGCCCGTGTTACTTAATGCTTTCACACCGCATTACAGGCCAGCAGAAGAACACAGTGTTCAGCCCTTAACACAGCCAAGTTTAAAACCCATCAAATCTGGTTTGAACTAAATACTTTCATAAATAGGATGTAACCCTTCTTTGCAAGACTTTGGCAGCAGGACCGAGTTCATCTTTTCAATGCTACAAGAAGAGTTTTTGCAATATAGTTAATCTTGCATCTAGATTCTTGCTGCTATTATTATTATTATTATTAGTAGTAGTAGTAGTAGTAGTAGTAGTAGTTGTAGTAGTAGTAGTATCATTGTCATTATCATTATCATTATTGTACTTTAAACATTAAACTTCTGTGAGAGAGGAGAGATCTGTCCATTTTAGTCTGGGCTCTCTGAGGCACTTCACATGGCCTATGTCTTCCCCAAAAGTAGGCTTATACATAAATGGCCCCATCACATGTGATTAAACCACACACAGAAGCAAAGAGATCTTGCTCCTAATGGTGAATACCATAAGCAAAATAGAGGACACCCTCTCTTGTTCCCTCAGAACATTTCCTGGGTGTATTGTTTAAAAAGGAAAAAAAAAATGTTTATGTACATGACTTTAGCTAGAAAGCCAAAGTCACAGCATCATTACCAGTGTTTCCTTCTCCCCTCTGGAAAAAAATATAATTCCTTGCCTGTATTTGCACAGCTGCCCTTTCTACATGGGTATTCTACCTTCATCTTCCATTTAACAACACCTCCTTTAGGAGCTCTAAGAGCTCAAAAAAACACTTCATTGAACCTCCCAGCACCTTTTTGCTTTGTTGAAACCCCTACTTGTGCTGATATGTAGATTCACAGCATCATTTAATTTCAGAAAAACCTCCAAGATCATCATCGAGCCCAAGCTTTGATCACCATCTTGTCAACCAGACCATGGCGCTGGGTGCCACATCCAGTCATTTCCTGGACACCTCCAGGGATGAGCAGTCTACCACCTCCCTGGGAAGTTCATTCAATGTTTAATGACTCTTTTCATAAAGAAAGTCTTCCTGATGTCCAACCTGAACCTCCTCTGGCACAACCTGAGGCCACATCCTCTCCCTGTCACTAGCTGTCTGGGAGAACTCTGATTGAGAATCCGGGTAGTGCACACAAACCACCCCCCGGCATCTTGCTGAAAGTCATCCTGCCACTGCAAGTCCTGCTCTACAATAAAGAGAAACTACAACAATAGGATATTCTGCTTCAGACCTTTTCAACACACAACAGAGCAGGGACAGTCCGAAACCAAGAGGAAAGATATTATGGATTGGTTTCCATCCTTTTTCTTTGTCTCCACTTTTTAAGATACTTGTAGCAACTTACAAAACAAGAGATGGCTTTTCCTTCTATTCAGCTCCCAGAGAATGATGACATGCAAGAAACCCTGAATCTCAGAGCACCAGAGCCTGCCCTGTCACTTACTTCCCCTTCCCTGCTGCTCTCAGCTGTTTTCACTCCTGGGCTCCAGTCTCTGGTTTCAACATCCATGGCACACTTTATTTTTTAACAGAGCAGTAATTGTATGTGTTGAACATTAGAAACGCCAGCCCACTACCAATATAAAACAAATCTGAGAGTGAAAATGGCTCCAAGGTGGCCAAACCAAACACAGCAGCCTGGCAAGGCCATCCTAGGTTTCTAGGTTTGCTCTAGAAAGAGGTAATGGACGAGCTTCCAGTGATGTAGTATTTCTATCAGAGATTTGCCAAAACTTTCTCGGACTTATTTCGACAAAGAACTTTAGTGGGGATGGAATAAATTAGGTGCCCAGCATGGACTGACTTCCATTGCATGGAGTGCTTTGTCAGGAAAGAGAGGCAATCTAGGAAACCCTCAGTATTCAGAGCATGCTCCTGAGGATGGTTCATGTCATCTCCACATTTTCCGGGTACAAAAGGAACCTCTTTGGAGCCAGGCTCTCCTTCAAGATAGTGTCCTAGCCAGAGGACTGACTAACTACTCAGGAAAGTCTTATTCTTCTACCTCAGAACTAACAAAAAATGCTTTTAAAAGTCTTGGTTTCACGCTGGTGTGGATATCTTCATGACTGAAGAATAAAATATCTGTTTGGCCAGATCACTGCTTCTGAACCTTCCCTCCTTTGCTGACAGCTGAAGTGTCAGTGAATTAGAGTAATGCAAAGGCTTCAGGCCCAATTTGACTCTTCATGAAGTGTGAATGGCCAGGCCACATCAGCATGTGAGAGAGCTTTATCACAGTTTGCTTTATCCTTTCCTCCCCTGTGAGGTGGCACTGATCTATGCAATTCTCATGCAGCAGGGAGCCCGGCTGTTGTGCAGACAGTGAGACATTCCAGCTGGTACATCCTGTGGCTGGCTGTCTTCTCCACTGTCTGCTTTAAATCCTGCCACTGAACACCGCTTCTGGTGTCAGTTTAATGCATTGATCTTCTTCAAAAATAAAACGTAATCAAACTCCAAAGCTCTGAAAGACTAAGAATTAGGACAGACTCATCTAGACTTCAGAGACCTTAAAGCCTAAGGACTAGAGAACTGAGAAGAGCCCAGCTTGTGCTAAGACTCATAGAAGATCTATCTAACCTCAGAAAAGCTGTCAAGAAAAATTATTAAGATTAAACCAGTATGGACATCTTACAAAAGAACGTAAAATTCATTCAGAATCACAAAACAAAAAGGTACCAATCCATCCCAGAATATATCACCACATCTCTGTCCTATTGGAAACTCCTGGAAGCAGCATTCTGAGCTACAAAGACCTGAGATCTAAACGACTCCAGCTATTATTCTGTTATATCCTATTTCAAGCAGCAATATCTTCAATAGTGGACACTCAGGTTATTCCATTAAATCAATTCCAAGTAACTGAACAGTAAGAGCCATAGCTGAAATAAAAATCTTTGGTGATTTTAGCCCCCAAATGACAGATGTTTTAGAGAGCAGTCTACATTGATTCAGAAAGGTCTTTGTCATTGTATGTACTCAAGACTCCAATTCAACAGGATGCCTTGCAGGGTAAAATAAATGGAATATACAACATAACGTGTTATAATAGAACATAGTGTTGACTGAAATTCTTCCATCTTTGTAGACGCTTTCCACAATTTTTCTTCTTTTAAGCCTTTCCTGGGATTTCTTGTCTTCTCATCTACAAATTCCTATTCTTACATCTTTATGTTTTCTGTTTGACACTTCCTCCTTGTTATAAAAAACATAAAACACATGAATTTTGCCCATCTCAGCCACTGGACAGATTCTTGAGTCACTGCTGCAATCATTGGGAAAAAAAAAAAAATAAATAATCCTAAACACCCCAAAAAGGAGAAAACCAAAATTACACCAAAAACAAAACAACATAAAAACAGAGGGGAAAAAACCCCACAGTGATTCTCTATGACTCTGTTGTAAAATTTAATGACACTAAATAGAATGATATCATCAGTACACAACAGTATGAAATTAAATGCAAAATTAAATCTTTCTTCTTAATTTGAAGCAGAATTATCTCCTACATAACCAGAGAGCTTTGTAGGATCATTTTGAACATGCTCATGACCTAAATTCCTACTTCATTAACTAACAAACATGGCACATATGAAAAAAAAGACCTCACTGTCATACTGCATCTCACTCCATTAACACATAGAACAATATTACAAGAACAGAACTGTTTTATTTATTTACATGTGTGCATATGAATACATATAGCTTTTTAAAACTCAAGAAAAAATTGCAGAAAAAAGTTAATCACTTAAGATCTGTAAAATTACCTTTTTTTTTTTTTTTTTACTTTTAGACAAGCCAGTGCAAATATTATTGTTTCAATTTGTGACAGTAATCAGTTCTCTGCTTTTCTTCTACAAGCTTGGGTGGAATAAGGAATGTTGTCTAAAATAAATTCAATTCAAGAGGACAAGCAAGCAAATTAACTTTAAAAAACACAAAGGTAAGTGACTGATGGATTGATCACTGACCAGTTGATACGCAGCGTGCACCACATGACATTTGAAAAGCTATTTCAAAATTTCATTTTAACACATACTCCACTAGCAATGAAAAATGCGCTGTCACTGATAAGTGGCCTTAGCAGAAGAGTTTGTGGTGAGAAGGCTTTGAAAGACGGAAATGGAAAGGGTACGGCCTTTCATTACATTAGGTAAATCTATTTGACCACAGAGAGGTTGAGACTCGGCTGCTGAGGTTACAAGCTAAACAGGCCATCAACTTAATTAATGCATGACTTTTCAACCGAGGGCGCGTTTTCGCTGCACCCACCGATCAATGTAATTCTTTACAAGGTTCGGCCCCCGCCACCGGCGCCGCGCNNNGCGCCCGCCAGCAGCGCGGCCCCGCTCCGGGAGCGCCTCGGGGAGCGGGCGGTTCTCAGGCCGCCGGCGGGCAGCTGCGGCCAGCTGTGCGCCGGGGACGGGCGGCCCGAGCCACGGCTGCCAGCGACGCGCCAGATGACTGCCTTCCCTCAGAAGCGCTGCAAACAGCTGCCACGCCGCCGCCTCGAACGCCTTCCTCCCCTCCCCGGCCCGGGAGGAAAAGGTGGCCGAGTCGGGGTGAGTGTTTCCCACAGGCTTCCAGTAAGCGCGTCCTGTGCGCTGACAAGTACAGCATCCTGTTCCTCGGTGCTGCCTGAAATCCCATTCTTCTGCTTGGCAGCGCCTCTCCTGTACGCAAACACGGGATTTTGGATTCCCGATGTTGTCAGGGGGCTCTTGAAGTCGGGAACTGTTACTCGTGCGAGAGATTTTGTCCTGAAACTTGAAACCAGGTGAAACCTCGGCGTTGCCTCCTTCCCTCCCTTCCCCCAGGCAGCCTTGCAGAAGCCTTTGCCAAGTTTCGGGAGCATTTGAGCACACCTGGGTTGAGCCTTAAAAGCTGAGGAAGGATGTGAAGACGTTGATGGAAATTAAGCAAAGCAACACCAACCCCCCCCCCCCCCNAAACCACCACCCCCCCCCCCCCCCCCCAAGAGGTTTCACGCCGCCTCTGATGTGTTCCTAGGCTACTGAAGCAAATATAAGCAATATAACTGCCCAGGTTGTACAAATGTTGCTCTCAAAACGGCATTTTGGGCCACTTTTGCTGCTGGCTAGAAATGCATCCAAAACACACTTCTATTCCTCTACTTGCAAATTGTGTCATTAAAGTGCAATTTATCGTATTAAGCACAAGACCAGGTCACAATATCTTGTGCCTCACTTTTTCTGCAAACTCCTGCATTGGAGACTCACAGCAGAGTCCATGGGCCCTGGGCCTAATCCTTTAATTTTCTGTCCGATGCCATCCCAGAATACTGACTGCATCCTCTAACTCTTGCCTGAAACCTACAGATCCTGCTTAACCTAGAGTATTCGTTCTTTTACTTTTTAAATTATTCATGTTTTGTTTTGTGTGCATTAAGTGATAAAAGGCAGATTAAAAAAGGGAATTATCTAACCAGAAATTATACCTTCAATGATAACCATAGCCAAGGTGCAGGTGCTCAGCTCACTCCTCACTCTTTCAGAACAAACCACATGACCTGGGAAGGGCAAAGGAGATACACAAGTCTAAATAAGAGAAGAAACCCTGTGCAGTGAACAGAATTTCCTCATGTTATTAGTCATTTATTAAATAATTAGCATTACATATATGTTATTTCTATAATATTGAACATAAGTATGGGGATTAGTTCCTGTCTGTCTTTATTACAGGATATTTAAACAGAAAAGAAAGAAGTATAGGAAATTTGAAAACTTGTTTCTCAGCACTAAAAATCCCACCTGCCTAGTTCATTGCCAGCTGAGCTTCAGGCAGAGTCAGGCAGATTCCTTCTTTAAGAGTAAAGCTGGGATTTTTCACAGTACCCTTTTTTTTTTTTTTTACACCAGTAATTGATTTTACAGAAGGAAAGAATTGACCATCAATCACTACTTCACACTTTGGGCAGGGAGAACAGTTCAGACCCATCAGTTCCTTTACCTTTGTTTGTGCCCTTCCTTAAACATCACACGTCTTCACTCGCCCTTCTGACAGCATCAGCACTCATCTTTCTCTCTCTTCTCCCTCAGAATCGGTGCTTATATGTTCTGTGACACCAAGCGGGAAACTTTTTTCACTACAGAACCCCATAGTGCCACAGCACAGAGGCTCAGCCAATCAAAAAAGCCACTGTGGAGCAGATCCACAGTCTGCCCACTTTCTGGCAGTCCCCAGAAAGTCCCAGAGAAAAAACACGGAATTTTAATCCATCTCTGACTCATATCCATACTGCATCTCCAAGAACCTCAGTCTCCTTGCACAGCTAGCTCTGCTCTAGCCTGCTGTTCTGAAAATCAGAGATGGGACATATTTGTGCCCAAGAAGCGATGACCATTTAGACAGCAGCACACCTGATAATGATTGACCCAGAGCTGCAGAGATCTGCTGTAAATTATAGCTTTTGAGTTTTCCTGGCACAATCTCACCTCCATTACAAGCACATCTGTGTGCATCTCTTCGTGTTTTACTAAGAGTGGCTTGCTCTGGGAAAGCCAGGTAGTAAATGCCATCCCACTGAGAGCCAGAGCTCACTTGCTTGCTTTTCAACATAATAAGAACGAGTCAGACAAAGCATCCTGATTTACTCAGGTGGAAGGCCTTTTTCAGAGAGGAATGAAAAAGAAGTGGGTGTGGTGGCTTATGCTAATTATCATCTATTTATTTTGGGAGATAAGCTACTTATACATGGTATGTTTGGTTTGGATTAACTCGGGCAGACACAGAATGACTGTCCACAATTTGACCTTGACACGAGGAACTGGCCTTTGGCAGGGAGGGGGGACATTGACAGATACTGCCTGAAGAAAGGGATCAGTCACAGCCCAACTGCTGCACAAGTTGCTCTGGGCAACAGATCGGGGCTGGGAAACACTGGCTGGAAATGGCAAAGGGAGCAGGGGGAAAAATATGAACAGTGGTCGGAAAAATCGGAAAGCGGAGGAGCGAGGTTGACCAGGGGTACAGACACCTCCTGTTAATGTCATTTGTTTTGGAATGACAATGTTTGTACTGAGCTGAACTCGAGGACAGGAAAAGGCAGACAATAGCACAAAGCTGCTGCATTGTTCGCCCCATGTGCTCTTTTCTTTCCCCTTGGCTTACCCAGCTGATCATTATGTAACCAATCAACTGGGCTAATTTTCAACCTGTCCAGGATATTCTCAATTATGTATTCTTCATAGAATGTCATGGTTTATTTTTAAAAGGCTCAGAATATTTCCTGTGATTAATGTCTGGATTAGTCGTTGTTTTACAGGGTATATAGACTTGGGTAACAAATCTTAATCCTGAGGCAGTTCAACACGAGCAAGCTTTTAATTTAAGTATCTTAACAAAGGGATTATATATTCTTCCCCCTCCTTACAAGTCTTCAGAGGAAAAATACAGCAATGGCAGATGAAGTGGGGCATGAAACACATTGTTTTCTCTTCTGGGAAGGTTTGCTTAAAAACCAAGCAGATTTCAAAATGACAAAACAATTTTTCCTGGCAAGTTTGGTATCAGGCTTTGTTTTGCTAAACCTGATTATGTACTTTGGCTGCTCAGCACAGGCATATGTTCCAAACCAATTTAGTCCCTGCTCAGAATGAGTCTCCTTATTTGTCCAACAGCTTTGGAAACCATTTTTTCATGCTGACTTTGAGTGACCGTTTAGCACACGCTGCAAAGGTACTCCAGGGACAGCAGACCTCTGCAGCAAGTGAAGGTCCAATGCAAGACTTTTTTTTTTTACCTTTTTTTTTTTACTCTTCAAGCTGCATTAATAAAGCTCTTCCTTTTGTTTTTAAATCTGCTGGTCACATTGCACACTTTCCAAGGGAAGGAATGTCAGTCAGCGGTTGCAAAATACCACAAAGGTGGACAGAAGGGTTAAAAATAAATTTTAAAAGTTATGATTTTAAATACAACCCTCCTTTCCATGCATTAGTACAACATAAAAGTCTTCAGATGTGCAAAACTCACAATTTAAGGGAAAGATGACTAGATCTGCATAAACTCTTCCACATCCTCTTATAAGATTTTGATTGTTCTGTTTACTGCTCTGTCCAGTTTCTAATCCTGAATGGGAAATTTCTAATGACTTCACACATGCTGGACTGGTGGGGAAGAATGATGCACAGCTCTCAATAGCCAGAATGTCCCCTTCATATTTAGCAGACAACTTTCTCAGACTGGGGACATTCTCATGTGGGCAAAACTACCAAAATCCTGACAAATAGTGCTGTATCTTTTACAAACACCCCTCCACTAGCACTAAATACTCCCCCTCACTGGCATTCACACAATTCTCTTACAGTAAATATTTAGCCGACATCCTCTTCCATTCCTCCTGAGAGAAATCTGCAAGAACACAACACAATTGTATCTGACTTGAGAGCAATGCATCTAAATACGGGGGAAATGAAAAACAAACAAGAAAAAAATAATAGCCACCAAAATTATTGCCTGGTTTGGACTAAAGGCAAGGGAACAAGTTTCTCTGGGGCCAGTGAACTAGTACTAGAGGAACTGGGTCTCCCCATGGTGAGGAAACTATAGGCTGACAAACTGCTCAGCTAGCCACCTCTGCTGTCCTCCCTGGCCACAGGGAACACATTTGTTAGCCTAGGAAAACCTAGGCTGGGCACATTTCTAGACACCAAAGACTCACAGCTCAGCTAACAACCCCTTCCATGGCAATTTCATTGTCACAGCAGCCTCACCACCAGGCCTTATCAATGGGTTGGACAGGCCAACCAAGATAACTCATAACAGGCAAGCAGAAGCAGTGCTTACCAAATGCTTTTAGCTATGCGTAGTGACAGTGAGCAAACAAACTCTATTGAACGTTTTGGCCAGTGCTAATATGACTTGGCTAATGTGAGAGATTAACCTCTCTCTGCTCCGGATCACCCTTCCTGTAAATGAAAATAAGTACACCAACCTGCATGCCTCAAGAAAAACTTTAGCGAACAATGACTGTTGACAGATTGGCACTAGAAAGTATCAGACTCTGCTTTTCCTCACTCAGTGGAAATGACAGATATTTCAGACACTCTAGTTGTTTTTCACCCTCATGGAGCAGAGACAACAGGCGGCCCCAGCATAAATAACATAGTTCCCTTTGCTTTCAGACACCTTAGATCTGTTTCCAAATGGGAAGTTTGGTTTCCATGAAAAGTGGACTGAAAGTGCTCTTAGAAGTGAAATTTCTCTTAAAAGTGAAATGACCACAAATCTTTCCCAGGATACTGAGAAGTCCCCTTACAACAGAAGGGTGGGGAGTCAGAGATCTGCCATGAGGGACAATAAGAAAACTTTCCTCCTTAACTTGTACCAAATTATCTCCTGGTAAAGGATGAAGACAATGCAAAACAGGTCCTACTATCCTTGGCTCTACAAATTGCTGTCTTAAAGAGCAACCTCCAGAGATTTACAGCAAAGCCATGCAGTTTTACATGGATCTTCTGCAAGAGGAAAATCACTCTCAGCGTATTTTCATGAATGCCATTTACTAAGCTGGGTCACATTTACATTCCTCTCTTCTTTCCAGAGCCACAGAAGGCAGAGTAAAGAGATCAGAATAAAAGGTGTCTAAAACAATAATCTTCAGCAGCAGCGTCTACACGTCTTTGTAGTAGATTACAGGTTTGATTAATGTTCGAGGCCTCCCCTCATTAACCACGGTGCCTTCTGCCTCCAGGTACTGAGCTGAGGGGAGCAGGCCAGTCACACTGACACACAGTTTCTCAAATGTGACAGGTTTCTGCTGCTTGTGTGTGAACTCACTCCAGGATCTTGTAATGCAATCAGGCTGAAATAAACTCTTTCCATCTGAAGTAATGGATTGTGTTTCTGCCGGCTTAGGAAGGAGAGACCTGGAACAGATAATCTTTTGTTGCTATCACAGCGATCCCATGCGGGGCACCCTCTGGGGATATGACAGGGCTTCATCAGCTCCTGGGTTACAAACGCTGGGTGGTCAGCCACAGCACCTGTTGCACAATGCTCAGCATTTCCTCTTCTCGAGGGAAGTTCATCCCTGGGCTGTGTCTTCTTCTCCCAAAAGACTGCCTGTGGCCAGGCCAAGTTCAAACTTATGTCTTGAGGGCAGCTATCAAAGGACAGAGGACTGACAAGCTCTTAACTGTTCATTACATCAATAGTTCCTCAACATCTTCCAGAATGAGTTGGAAATTGCAGTGAACTACAGATAACTCATGTTTTTCAGTGCTTGCTTCTTAACATCTTGTGTTACATCCAAGTAACAACAGCTCTAGAACAACTGTTGTCACCAAGAATACTGCTGAAGTGCAGTACAGTTCTTTTCATTTACCTTGAATGGGAGGTAGGGAGGGACATTTCACCAGCAGGTTACAAAATTTGTCAAGACTTTGTGCACAAGCCTTTCAGCCACATGCCCTATGAACTTGAGAGAGGTTTTACTTTCCGCTGGCTTTAAGGTTTTGCTGTGTTGCCAACAACATCATGCTTTCTTTTCATCCTGATTAATCCATTTCGTCTGGAATTTGCTACCCTTAGATGTGATAGCATGTATCATAGGTAACTGCATTACAGTTATCAGTAAATTGCTTCCTCAAAAACAACTGGGTTCAGCCAACAGGAATTTAAAATGCTGCTGTAAGGTGCAAGATGCTGCATGTCTGCATACAAACGGTCAAACTGCGAGAAGACATTCAGCAGGACTGGAAATTTTTGCTTAAGCAGGCCCATACACAAGAAACTCACCAAACTGTGCAAGAGCTGCCTGCACAGATGAACAGGATGGGGTTGCACAACCTAGCAATAGTTTTCCATTTTCTCCTGGTCCACCACTTGGGCACAAGGCTGCCTTACTAATTAAACACAATTCCGCTCCACACCAAACACATATTTGCTTCTAGGTATTTGTTTTTAAGCAATTCCAGGAAAAAAGCCCTCTTGCTTGTTCCTCCCCTCCATCCTCCCAGCTCCCTTCTCTATTCCCTGGAAAGATGCCTTTTAATTCTGACCTTCAATGCATCTCCATGCACAACTGCACTGAGCAGGGGGGAAAGCACGACAGCTCTGCTAGGGGCCTGGGGAGGCGAGCCTTGCAGACACCTTCTGTTGTTCCCCAGGTAGGATGTTTAGCTCTCCATCCATGCAGCCCGAATTCCTTTCTCACCACACCCAAGGTCATTTTAATGAAAATTCCTAAACCCATGCCAGGGGGATAGAATTGCTCCTAATCCTTCAGCAACACGTCATTTGATCCCCAGGCCCACTGGGGTTATTATTGTGTGTCTGCAGAGCACAGCAAAGCAGACAGGAGTAAAAAAATGGCAACCACTGCAGGAGATCCCCTTCCCTTTCCCAACCTTTCTTTCAGATCCCTATTTTTTTCTTTTTTTTCCACCAGAGCACATTCACCGCCTGCCAGTTTTCATGGGATAATGCCATGTCTTAAGTAACCCTCTGCCATTCCCTAGAAGCTGCACACATTTTTAATGAAATTAATGAGGAAGTTTAATTTTAAAGGCAGATTGCTTCTTCTGGTTTGCATTTTGAAAGGAACTGCATGTCTGTGTGGTCCATGCTTTACAGTACTGTACTGATGGCTTACATCTGTGTTAGGGCAATGTTTTAGCATCATGAAAAACAACACAAAACCAAAATTAAAGTAAAATTGCATTTTTGGCAGGATGCAAAGGAGGGGAAAAGAGCTAGTGAATCCAGTACAACTTCATCTCTTTTTCAGGACTTTTCCCATGGTGCCACAGAGGCCTGTATTTATAGAGAAAGCTTTTGGTGGGTAAGGTTTCATTTTTCTCCTCTACTTGCTTCCTCATAGGCTGTCTGGGCATTGATTCCCTTTCCCTATCATGGTGAGAAATCCACTGTGTCCTTGCCTTAGTACACCCTAGGCCTCACACAAATCTGCCTGCCTTTTCCTATCAGCACTCCTTGCTTTCCTGGCACAGACATATCAGAGCTTTCCAGCCCTGCCAAGATGAACACTTAGAAATTAGCAAATTTCCTCCCCAGTATTTAGGTATGTGTAAGGCTGGGCTCACAAGCTATTTCCTACTCTCTCATCTCTTCCCCAGACAGATAATTTCTGCCCAGTTCTTGTCTACCACCTTTTCACTAGCAGAACCCAGAGTGGGGCACAACAGAGAGGTGCATTCCTATCTCCAAGGAGAAATTTGGCCAAGGTCACCGGGCTGAGACAGTGACAGAAAGGAAAATCTTTAATCCAGGCCAGGAATATGTCCCAGCTTGCTCTAGACCTGATCTGGACAATAAAGGACCAGTGTCACAGGGCATCTCCACTCTTCCAAATAGTTGCCTAACTCACACTACTGTGGAATGAGAGTATTGACAGTATTGTCCAATATACAAAAGTGTTGCCAAAGAAACACTTCAAAAGTTGTTGATATAAATGACAGAGAAGCAAGACACTGCAGCAAAAAAAATGAAGTATTTTTTTATATATATATGTCTATGCACACACAAACCCACAATTTTTATATTGATAAAAAAATTAAAGTCTACTCATTTCTACCTAAATTGGCAGAGTGGGACCATGCAGAAATTAGGAACCAGATGAATGCCCAAGAACTACCAGACCCATGTATATTACCATGCTCTCTCTTTAACTTAGTTGCATTCACTCTGAACAAATATTATCCTGTAAATTATTCTTGGTTTATATGATATACTTCACCACTAGCTACAAAGAAACAGTAAATAGGGCCAAATCTACTGATAAATCAAGCTAGAGCCAGGGATGATGTAAACACACTTGCTGTGCCAATCCACCTTCTTCCATCCTAACCTGCCATACTTGTGTTATTCTAGGCCTGGGCCTGATCAGAGGTGCTTCCTGGTGCCAAAAGATTAGGTAATCACACACAGATACATACAAAATTTAGGGGGAAAAGAAGAATTATAATTAAAAACATTCATCAGAATTGTGTTTAGGGGAAAAATATAGCAAAATAATTGTCAGGAAAGTATTGGGGACATGACTTTGGGCAATATGCAAAAAATAAACTGATTTATTTTTAAAGCCATTTTATATAACTTTTTTCAGGAGGTGGGTTGGATTTTTTTTTTTAGGATGGGCAAGTCTAGCTCCTGTTATCTGGCAGCTATTGTGCTGCATGATAGCATTGATTGATCACAACTCAGCTTGTCAATGCCCAGCATCATAAAGGCAGAGGTATCCCCTGGGGAGGAACTCTGCAGGCAGACTTGAGCAGTGGATTGAGTACGGCAGAGTCCCACACTGGTCTGAATTGTAAAAGTTAATGCCACACCACACAAGGGTCCTCCTGATTGATAGCATGTTTCACTGGCTGCAGCCCACTCCCAACCAGGACCACAGTTGTGGGGGTTTATGGAGCACTGAACTCCTCGACCTGACACAAAGCTGGGCTGCAGCTCACATGCCTCTCTCACACATTAATCACAAACATCAATTCATGGCAGGTGAGGATTGCCCAGCTTTCTATTGGACAAGTAAAATGAAGAAATGTTTTAATGTGGCACCTGTCTGGAGGGTGGCTGCACAGCCTTGGGGACAATGTCCTGCTAATATAACATGTGCAATGTCACTGCTTTGTTCACAAAGATGTGTTAGAGAAGGACTCAGAACTCTGAGAAGCCACCTCTTTCCTCTCTGTTGATGAGTGAGTCCTTCGCCTTCAAATCACATTGCCTCAGTATAAAGACTTTTATTGTGGTAGAGTTCGAGTAGCTTTGAGCCTTTCTGCCCTGCCACGTTCATACCAAAATAAAACATGAAACTGCAGTGGGCAGGAAATAACTGTGTGTACACACCGACCAAGATCTGGTATGGTCTTAGTCTGAGGAAATTCTACATCATCCAGTGATAATGTGGAGGAAATTTCCAAAATTATCTGAAGCATGGGTTCTATAGCAAGAAAACAAGCTTTGAAGCACAAGGTGCTTTGAGGTTTTATTTGGGATCCAAAAAATCATGGGTCCATTAAATCTCATCATTTACTGCTGCTACTATGCTGTTATTGTGAAAAGTGATGATTTAGATCTTACTGGAACCGTTTCAATCTCTTTCAGTTTTAATATTAATTTTCTATGTATGCAGTCAAGAAACAACTAGACCTTTACACCTTTTCAGAATTACTGAAATTACTTTTCAGTAATTCCCTTATCAATTAGTGTGATTTTAATAAAAAATTATGCAACCAATTTATTCACTCAAATTTGGGATAGGTAAACTTACTTGCTAATAAGAAAATAGTCTGTATGTCATCTTCCTTTGGTACTTAGTTTTCATGGAGAAAGGGAAGTTCTCAGGTGTGATATGTGGGAGCCTTTAAATACTTGGAAGTGAAAGTACAGAGCCCAGAAGACTTTCACTTTTCTCCTCACAGCTAGTATCAATTCAAGTCTCACAGAAAGTCTCTGCACTAAATATGTTGGTGTGCCTGATGTACTTTATATTGACATCTCCCAAAATGCAGAAAAATTGTATGTGGCAGTTCTGCTCATTTTTGGCAAAGTAGTGCTGCAGGACAAAAACAGATATTGCCTATGTATAGTGCAAGTACAGCTGGCTGGAAACCCTTCAAAATAAGAAAGAATCAAATAAAACAGACAAATGCAGGCTGAAATTAGAGCTAAACCCTATGAAGCCTCTGAGATTGCCTGAAGTCACAGAGATCGTGCTGCTGGTGGGGCCACTGAAGAAGAAACACGAGGAAATCCCCAGCTGGATTTTTTGGTCCATTCCATTACATCCTCCAAAAGCCAGACAAAATCCCGAAGAACGGCAAGTTGGAAGCCACAACTGTGTGTTCCCCCACGGGGCAACATGCTCTTCTTGGCAAAGGAACAACAGCTGCACAAACAGCTCAGGGAATGACTCTACTACAAAAGAGCAAAGCACCTCAGGCCATTCTGGAGAACAGAGGTGGGTGAGATCCTCCTAGGTAGGATCTCGCAAGGAAGCCATGACAACAGTCGCCTGTCTCCAGGTAAACAAAGACAAGCTGCAGTTGGAAAGGTTACAGGAGTTAGATGGAAACCCAAGAAAACGGCCAAAAGAACCAGACCAACAGGCAGCCTCTTCCCCTGGGATAGGAGGCCATGGCCAGGACCATGGAAAGGCAGCAGCTGGTGAGACGTCCTCAGGGGAAGCAACAAGAAGGAAAATCATGCCTACAGTAAGAAATCCTGGTGGGATAGAAATACCCGTATCCAGGTCTGCCTCCAGCTCTGCCTTAGTGCTGGGGCAGGAACAAGGTGCTGCTATGGCATTGCCCAGCTCTTGCTACATGAGAGAACACTGTCCACCCTAACCAGCCCATGGGATGCTCCCCATGCTAACACTTTTTTGCACAGATCTCTTAAATTTGGCAGAAGCAGCCCTTTACAATGTTTACCTTAACCATTTTCTGTGCTGGGGGAATTCCTTCCTGGACACAGGAGAGATTTCTGCCCGGCTGTTTGCTGCTTGCAGAGACACATTTTAATGATGAATTAGGATTTGTGGGTTAATTACAGATATTTTTAGTTTTACCTCAGAGTTATCTAGTATTGATACTTTTTTATTTAATTTAAAACACAGAAGACATAGCTCTGGCATCCTCTAGGCACACATTCACTTGTAGGAAAAAATTATTAGTTCCCTTTCAGAGAGAAACAACAGCACAACCACTGGTGCTCCTCAGCGTGTTGCAGTGGCACACAAGCAGCCAGAGAGCCACAGCACGCTGCTTTCCCATCCATCCCAAACACGGAAGGATAGGATTTTTCATCAGAGGGATGACAGTTTAAGCATCTGGAAGTTAAACATTTCCTTACTCAGTTAATTCTATCAGTTTTGTTTCATTACATCCCCTCTTCAGCAGCCTCACCCAGTTGACTGCTACATCATGAGTTCCAGCTGTTACCCAAGCTCAAGATTCCTGTACCGCTTATCACCCACAGGAAAAAACCACCCCCACCTCCAAAAAGACACTACAGCCTCCGGGTACTGCAAGTGTGACAACTTAAAAGGGGAGACAACACATTCAGCTGAAGCCAGCAGGTCTCTGCTGGCAAAAGGACTGCCACAAAAGTAATGAGGAGCCACACATTTGCTGTGGGACAAGCAGCCAGTGGTAACCTACTAGTAGAGTGTACAGGTGCCATGGCAGCCTCTGAGTTGCAATATATCTCTGAGTTCAACATACACCACCAATAAACCCTGATGATATCCTAGAACTCCATATCTCTCATCATTTCAGTAACTGGAGGGGACATTCACTTCCAGTTGTCTGGAGCAGACATAGGAACACATGCACCTGGGTTAAGAAGATAAGCCAGGATCTCTTATTATATAGATACATGTTTCTGTTCTATTAAAAGTTCAGACACATTCTAATAACACATGGTGCATGGAAATTTTCTTAGGGCAATGTTCCAGCTTACCTATTTCCACTGACCCTTGCCTGGGAAACACAAAAAGGCAAACACTGTGTGGAGGAGAATTAATCAGGGTGCTAACATGCTTGCTATTGGCACAGAAAGATGCACATATTTCAAGCTCTGATGCTTGGAAAAATAAGGGTTTATTTTGAAGTCATCGCCCTTCAAACCCAATAATTACTGTCATTGACAATCATGATTTATGTAACCTCACTAAAGTGGTTTAGATGCCTGCATGTTTAGGAACTTGCATGGTTTAAAGAGAGAAAAACACATACTTAAGTATTAGAGCCTTTGCAGGAAAAGTAAAACTTTGACTTCTATTTTGTCGGGCAATTACTCTGGAAACATTTTTACCTTTAAGACTAAAAGGTACCAAAACAGCCCTACTTCAAAGTCCTTGTATTGTTCCAACATGTGTCATGCAGAATCACTTTTTTGGACATGGAAGAAAACTGTGGGCAGGTCGTACATTATTGCACCGAACACTCACAAAGGAAATGTCACAGACTCTATCCAACTGATGGGCAACTTCTTTGGCATGAGTCAGATACACTCTTACCTCCCAGCTTGTGTTCCATTCCTCCCACTAGTAAGAGGAAAAAACCTTCTCGGTTTGTGTATGGACACACACATTGGTTTCACCCTTGACTCACACATTGCTCTCAACTCCTCCCAGCGCAGCTGTCTGAAAGTGCACACAACAAAGCCCAACTAATTGCAAAGATTCATTTTGTCAGAGTACCTCAGCCCAGTGCTTAACCAACACACTTTGCATCATTCCCTTGCTACAGATACTGCTCTTCTCTCCTACACAATAATGTTTCCCATCAAGTTTTGGTTTTGTAGCTGTTATTTTCCTCAGTGGAAGATCTGAGATAGCAGGGCAAACTCTTGTTTTACATACTGCTAGATGGTCCTGAAACAACCAGAGGCTTTTTGCTTTCAACAAGAAGCTTGCAAACCCTTTACTTCCCCGGTAAATCTGGTTGCTCATGCAAACCCTAGCAGTTGCAGGGCTAAATGCATATATTCTTCCTCTCAGCTAACATGCCATATAGTCTTAGGAAAACTGCATTCCCCAAATTGGGAGTTAAATACAATCGATTTGTCCAGCTACTCATGACAGTTGGAAAATCTTGGTTTTGTATCTCTTATCCAGCTCTGAGTCAGGACTTGAACCTACATCTCTAGATGGTCATCTCTGCCTGGTTCTAAAATCTGTTTCTTCTCCACTGATGGTTCTGTTCTGTTCAAATATGCCAACATTCAGTGGACACCAGGATACCACATGAATACCTTCATGGTGTCTCCCTTACTCCCTCCCTTCGGCCTGAGCCCTTGTCTTTATCCTTGACATCTCTAACTACCTCTTTTGTCAGCAAGTTATTTTCCTTGCAGCTGGATCCACCCAGACCCCGGCCTCAAGCTGATTAGAAGCCTGAACTTAGAGCTGCAGATTCCAGGGGTAGCAGGACACCCAAAACTTGGGCTATTTAACTTCTTCCATCTGCCTGTTCTGTAGCTTCATTTCCTTCCTGCCCTGCTCCCCCACCCTTTCTAGATGAGGAATAAAGACCTGTGATATAAGTACAGAAAGAAAATGTATGAAATCAATGGTTAAAACTTGTTTTTTTGTTAACTGCAGTCCCATAAAAGCAAAAGAGGTACTTCAGCAATTAGTATATTGTTGGAGCACCCAACACTTCCTTTCACGAATACCAGACAAAAAAACCAGAAATCTTTCAATCTTGCTGAAAAGACAATAAAGCCAATATAATTAAAATGAAATAAAGAGTGCCTTATCCCGTCTTCTGGCACAGTTTAATGAGGAGCTTTATGCTGGCTTTGTGTAGTGAAGTGGGCTTCCGTGAATGGCACTCGGAAAGAATGTTGCAAATGCTTGGGTGGGGCATGGGTGGCCTCCCCTGAAGATATTTTCCTTCTCTATTCACATAGCTACTCTGTGTTCTTCATTCCTATAATTTAATAATAAAATCAACATCAGAGACTTCCCACTTTACCCCAATGCATCACAAGGCTGACCCTTCCAAGAGTGTTACCAGCCAAATTACGTTTTTCCTCATCAGGTTCATTTCCAGTACAATCATGGCAGTGGGGAGATCAGCACTTAAAAGGAACTGGTAAAGTCAGGCTTTTGGCCAAGGTGTGCTGCCAGCAGGTGCAAGTGGCAACTTCCACACCAGTGGAACTTCCAGTTGCTTCATTTTTTCCAAAGGAAGTACTTGAGAGAAGGTAAGTAAGGAAGTGTGATGTTCCGTTAACCAAATAAACACTGAAGGACAATGACAGAGCCTGAGAAACAGAAAACGGGAAGTGATTTGAGGATATGACACTCCTACTTTTTTTTTCCGTGCCTTTGTCCTGCATGTGACAAAAGCTAACTTAATGGAGATCAAAAGTTATGATTTTGATAACTGGTATAAAATAAGGTAATGGATGGATTATGGTCACCTTTGGATGCTTCTACATAACCAAAAATCTCCACTTTAATCGGCACAAACAGCAACCTCACCAGCAGTGTTACTAGAAAGATCAAGGGCCAGCCAGCCTTTAATATTATACAGTAAATGCTCAGAACAACAGAAGTCAGGTAAAAAAAAAAAATTCATTTTTCTGAAGATCTTGAAGTTCAATTTCTTTCTAAGTTAGGAAGGGAAAAAATCCATAAAAAAATAGGTTCTAGGGACAAACGTTTAACTCAAAACATATTTGGAGTTTTCTTTTTCCTACTGCATAAACACCAGAAGGATTCCACCCTTCGAAAATATTCTGAAATTATTTTGCCTTCTAGTGATAAAAAGGCACTTCCTCTGTGTCTGCTGAACACTTCAGTGGAAACAGTTTCATAACCAACCCCTGTTTCACCAAACAGAATTTTCTAAGAGAACCCAAACCTTTCACTTAAGGGAAAACAAGTGAAAAAGAGCATGTAAACAGTATTTCTAAGTTGTAATGCCATCTGTCAGTAACAGCAGGACCTGAGGGAAATTGTTCGCTGAATATTCTGGCAAGCTTGCCCCTGCCCATTCTGGGAACACAGTCCTTTATAGCTGCTGTGCATGTAATGAAACTCTGTGGTCATTCTGTAGGCATCAGCTAAACAGGAGCACCAGTGGAAAGGAAAAGGACGGCAAATGCTTGGGGCAAAGACCAAATGATCTCTACACAACCACTTTCCACAATTGCTCTAGCAAATGAGTTTATTCAAAGTCATGGTGGTAGGAAAGGAAACTTTTATACAAGTATTTCTTGTTAGCTAAAATTGAACTAAAACATTCACCTCAAAGTCAGGATTTTAATCATTCAGTTATGCTCAGATAATCAACACAAGGATATGATACCACAGAGCCATAAATTCCTTAGCCTCAAAAACTTGGAACAGCTTGGAACAGATATTTCAGCCTGAGAAGACATTGAAGATTTCTTGAACAACATACATCATAGAGATGATTCTCCTCGATCGTTTTCTAAATAGCTTTGAAAAACAAATGTGAGAACCATAATTCTTACATAGCTCATATTCTGAATCATAATTGTCCTCTCCTGAACTACTTGTCCATCAAATATTACTTTCACTCAGTTCCTAAGAGAACACCAGTTAGAATGGCAATAAAGACCGAGAGAAACATAAGACAAATATTCTCAAATTAGATTATGCCAAATTATACCCAAGGCAACTCTGCAAGGTACTGAACTATCTTTGTGAGTAATTCCACCCACTCAACTCCCTCACAGGCAGCCTCCCTATTTCTGAAGGGAGTCTATGTTTTCTGTATTTTCCTAGAAATGATAAGAAGTAAGAGCGGGATTTGTTATAATCACAGGGGTAAACTGTACGTGTTCCACATCAATATTCTGTAAGACAGAAAATGGCCACCATTATTAGATGCATCTCTCAAGTGACAAGAGCTCATTTATTCCCTTTTCAGTGCAGGTTTTCTCTGAGGACAGAAAACCCACAACAAAAGCACAGCCACTGATGCAGAGCAGTTATTGGCAGGGCTCACCTCAGAGAAAGTCACACAGCCAGTCCCATGGAGGATAACTCTGCACTGTCCCAGACCATTTCTATCTGCCGGGGAGAACCACCACATCTTCTCTTCATATGACAACAGTACACAAGGAACTACAGCCAAGAGGGGATAGCAGCAGTCTGTCATTAGGCTGACATATAGCAATACTGCCACAACAATTTTTCCCCTTGCATCA
Organism: Bombycilla garrulus; assembly: GCA_013400315.1. Taxonomy (NCBI): domain Eukaryota; kingdom Metazoa; phylum Chordata; class Aves; order Passeriformes; family Bombycillidae; genus Bombycilla; species Bombycilla garrulus. Next base: position 83,139 of record VXBU01006904.1, on the reverse strand, counting down.
TTGTTTCTCCCATAATCAATAGCTGAATTCTGTGTGTTCAAATAGCCTTTTCCAAAGTCCCTTCTACTGTAAGCTCCTCTCCTCAGAAAGTGTCTTGAACTTTCAGGATCCATTTGGCCAGTAGAAAAAGAAAATTTGGTTTAAAGCTGTAAAACAGCAAGTGCCATGTCAAGAACAAGAATTTGTAGCAGGTACTGTGACCTGACTGGTTTACTTATCAGTATCAAGTGCAACTACTAGTTCCAGAGATAACATTATTGAAATTCCAGCAGTGCATGAACATGCTGAAACTTGTTTCCTCACACAGTTTATCACTAAGTAATTCTTACAAGAAATTCAACATCCTTCTGTTCAGAATTGGAGTGTTTCTACTTCGTAGACTCAGAATTTAGGGTTTCAGAAGCAAAGTGCAAGTGAACATGTGCAAGGAAAATAAGCTTCCCCAATTTTGCAGGACAGAAAATCCCCATGAGTAGAACCTCTGTATTTCCAGTTTCACAGGTGGCTGGAGCAAAGAGAAACAGTAAGGATTTTCAATTGATTTTACAGAAACACTTGTGATGATAGCCACGAAATGAGCCATAACTTGCCTTGAATTCACAAATGGAACTTAAAAACTAAACATCTAGAGCCCAAACACCTTCACTTTCTCTGTCGAGACATGGTTTAGACCATTACAGATGTTCCCAAGAAGGAGGATGTCTGCAACAGCATTCCCCCATCAATAATTGCATCTCTTAAAGCAATTCAATAAAAAGCACAGAAGAATGAAAATTAAAATTGGGGAAAGCGAGTATCCTGGGAGGGGAAGTGAGAACAAAACCATGCAGGCTTATGCAGCCAGCCATCTGCAAAGCTGAAGGTTTCACAAAGAAAAAAAAGCCTCTACTGTTCCTGAATCAATGACTTCCCATTTACAAGCGAGCTCACTCTGAAAGACATTCAAAATGGCTCTCAAGGAATTAGTGCCAACTGTGAGGTCTGTTTTCTCGGCTCTATCCCCCTCCCCTCCTTCTTTCCCAGTCACAAGGATGTAAGTATTTATCAGTCCTGTACCCTTGCCAGCATACACTGGAACGAGTCAAAGGGACCTGGCACTGAATCACAGGGATTTGTGTTGCTAATAAATACAGCAGGCCCCATCCATTGTTGATTAATTTTGACTGAAATCTAAACACCAAACAACAAACACTCTTCTGAACTGCTTTGGTACCCATTAGTTTGATGTGTTTATTAGACAAGACTGTATTCTTTTAAGTTTATTAACAACAGATTAGAAAATCTGCAAACAAATATAGGTTTTTATTATTTAAAGGTGTGTGCACTGTACACTAACATCTTTAGGATTTGACAATAAATAAAACCAAAATTCCCATATCAAACTGTACTTAGGGTGACAGAAGATACCCCAGCTAGTTAAAGTGCAGCACGGTGCCAGCCCTCCACTTTCAAAAGTTGCAGCTCAGTAGATGCAGAATGATGCTGCCAGAGTACACAAAACTAAAGATAAATTTTAAAAAAGAAACAAAGAAAAGCGAAGTGTAGGGCAACCACAGAAATTGCACTAGTTCGTAAAGGATTCACGGTAAATAGGAGAGGTTTGGTGCTTCTGTAATATACTTTGCAGGTAAAGAAATTCCTTTAAATTTCTTTTGTTTGCCAAATCAACTTACATCAGATCACTGCTAAAACCCACAGTTTCTTCCCCCCAAGCTTTTGTATCTTTCAAACAGGTGTTTACTGGGCAGAAGCACCCGGTAACAACCAAGCAAAGTGTTCACAAAACACTTTTTAAACCTTCTAACCTGGGATCTGCCCAGCTGGGAGTGGCACACTTAAAAGAGACCTGGGCATCCCAGTGTACAATGAGCTGCATGACCTGCAAGATAAAGAAGTCCTTACCGCATTCAGCACTTCTCAGGCTACACTTGGAATGATATGCTCAGTTTTGGTTCCAAATATGCTAAAAGAACATAGATGGGCTGGAAGGGTCCAGGGAAGGGCCACAAAGATGATCAAAGGACTGGGAAGCTTGCCGTGTGAGGAAAGGCTGAAGAAACTGTGAAGTTCAGCCTGGAGAAAAGAAAGCTTAAGGGAGTTTCAGTCTTTAAATGGGTGACTACAAGGAAGATGTTGGAAGGAAGACAAAAAGGAAGCTGGTGATTCCCTTTTTATGGGGAATCATGTGGAAAAGATATGGAGTAATAGTTAAAAGCTGCTCCCGGGGAGATTCTGATTGGACACAAGAGAGAAAATTTTTCCAGTGGGAATAATCAGCTGTCGGAGTATTTTCCACAGTCAGTGGATTCCCCAACATGTGACACTTATAAGATACAGCTGGACTGGGTGCTGGGCCATCTTGTCTGGATCATCCTTTTGGGAGAAGAAGTTGGGCCAGATAATCCTTGAGGTCCCTTCCAACCTGGTAGTCTATGATTCTATGATGATTCTCAAAATATGACAAACTGAAGAACCTCTCTGCTAAAAGCAGAGACAAAAGCTTTGAGTAGGATGCAATGGGTGACTGCAGAAGAAAAACACATAAATATTTATCAATTTTCTAGTAACACTGTCTAAGACTAAACAATAATAAGTTATTTCTCCTAATCTGCTAAAAATAAAAAATAGATTTTGATTACTCTTATTTTAATTCATAGATTGATAGGATATGTCAATATGCTTTTTGTTTCTGTCATAAATTTTATTTTAGTTACTCCTCTTCACACATGCATAAGCCTTTGAGTTTAGATGACAGTAAATTAAAGTGTATCAATATTACTTAGATGAATGACAAAACTAAATTTTTAACCCAATCAAGGATCAAACCAAGTGCAGTTCAAAAGGAATAAACAAAACCTTCCTTGTTTGATGCACTGATGTAAAATAATAATTTCTGCCTCAAGGGAAGTATGATTCATAGCCATTAGCTAGCAGTATCACGAAAACACATATTATTAGATTTTGCATTTTAAAGTTTTCCAACCCACCGAAATTCCAGCCTACTAATATCTGTGGATCCCCAAAAGACTGGGATGGAAAAGTACAGCTGCAGTTGCTGAGACTTTAGCATGGAAGGTCAACATGAGGTGCCAGAGCAACTGCGGAAGCCAGGAGTTCAAGCTGAGCCCTGACTTAGACTTTGGGAAAATAATTCTGCATCAAAACTCTTTGTATTTGTGGAGAAATTAATATTGAAGTGGTGCTAATCTCACCTGTGTTTTCCATACCCTAATAATGTATCCTTTATCCTTTTCTTTTACCCAGGCCAACATTTTTCTTTTCTACTATGACTGCCACTGTACATCAGTCAGATGTGTGCACTGAGGGGGCTCTCATACCTAAGTTTTATGTTACTCCAGTTAATTCAAAAATCAATAATAAATAGGACTAAATCACTAAGAAAAATAGTCACTGTTTTCCAAAGCAGTAATCTTATGCTACCAATAGAAAATTTAGTTTCTGTCACTAGTTTTATTAGAAATTTCTGACCTCCCAATAAATAATCCTCAATAAACAGTGCTGAAAAGTTTGCTCCACAGATCAAATAGTCAAGTACCCAAATAGCTTTTCAATTTAACGGGCTCTTTCAAGCATTATTTCAATGTACTATGTTGTCATAACAATATTACAGTGCCTGTTACTTGACCATAAACTCATTCAAGAGGAAAAGTCATGCTGATCTTACCAAGGCTTATTAGCCTTCATTGTAGATTCAAATTCTAAAATTTATTAATCTAAAGAAGACTACCTAATAGAAACTTTATAGGATTGAGGAGTTGTTTATTTTACAGTTTCCAAAATATTTGGAAATCTGTTGGCAGAAAATCTTCCTATTGTTTGGACAAACCTATCTTCACAAGCAGATGTGAATGTCATTACAGGCAAGAACTCATCGGAGGGCTTTACATTACAGGATTATTTAGTAAGGGGTTTTGCCACCATCTTCACTCTGGCTTTTATTTTATACAAATCATTTCATGTGTTCCTATTTAAGAATGTTGAAAACAAGCATTCATCCAACTTTTCTTTAGCTCTTTACTATGCTCTGCTACCAGAGCCTATAACTGCCATAAATCTGGCTGAATTGCACTGGAAAATAATCTTTTCACATTTTCACTGGCACACAAAGACAAACTACTAACTAAAGCTCACCATACATTAGTTAGATGTACCCAAACAGCTGTAAATCTAGTTATAAAGTTTTATCTCTCACTGATCTCAAATGAAATATTCTCGCTACTTTTTCCTGTATTATTTTAACATATTTATGTTCTATAAGCCAGGCCACTCAAAATCATTGGTCAATGTCTATTTTTCCATGAGCTGGTAGAACTCAAGCCTATAGGAAAGCTCTCCAGAACAATTCCATAATTCTGCAGACTACATCAGTCCCTCTGATTTTAAGGACCATGTCTTAAAAAACATGTGTTCTAAAGTTATTGTGTTCAGTTATGTTCCAGGACCTGCTACAAGGTCAAGAGGAAGCAACATATTAAAAGCCAAGTTTTTCAAGGAATTTCCAAACCAGATATCTTGTCTTTAACTAGCCTTCTTCCTAAAGCCAATGCTGTCACAGAAGAAAGGAGAATCAAAAATCAAGTCATGGGGATAATGATTTGTTAATTACAACAAATCACCTGGAAGACGACGGTCGCATATTGATAGTTTAGTGGTGGGAAGGGGGGACAGGTTCCCATGAAGGATTTTGATTGCTCAAGGAATCCAACTGCCTTGATAACAGCAGCAGCTTGGTTTAACATTATCACTGGTACTGTATTATATCTCCTTTCCTAAATCCTCACCCAGCCTCCTGACTTCTTCAAGCACTGCTTTAATTTTCTTCATAATAAATCAGTGAAGACCCCAGACTAACCTTGAACAAAAGGTATCTAATAGTCCCCTCTCTAATGGATGAAAAAGATAGTAACAGGTTAAGCTTAAGATAGCACCATGAAGCAGAAGAATTCCCACTCCCTTTTAGCTTTAAGGAGGGAATTTTATGAGGTTTTTTTCCTGCGGAGGTCAATTTGGTGTGCTCAGCATTAATTTTGAAGGAAGCTAACACTGCTAATGAAGGATTTTCCAAATAGCACAAAGGAAGCATTTAATTACTTTGGGGCCTGTTGAGCCCAAAGCCTAGTAAAACAAGCCAAAAGTGAGTTGAGAATAATAAAACAGCATCTGTGTTTCACTCTGATACCCTGAGATGCGGTATTTGCATAACATTTTAACATAGAGTAAAACTGCAACTCTTGAGGTTAAGTCCTTTCAGCAACACACTAATGAACAAACACCTTACAGCTAACCCTACTAATGATCCTGCATAAAAATTTAAATAGGGATACCATTAGAAAGGAAATTCCTTTTTTGCATGGTGAATAGGAAAATCCAAAAAGATCTGCAGTGCCTGCATTGAAATTACAGTTTTGATACAAGATACAAAAAAAATTATGTGATGCTTCACTCAATGCCTGGGTTATAAATGTCCATTTTTAGACTCTTGGTTCCAGGGATAATTCACATGCCACGTGGTTCATAAGGCCGTATTTCCATGAATGTTCCTTTCTCAGACTAATACATTAAAACCTGGAACTTTATATCCTTTTATTCCTCTGTTTATTAAACCCAGCAAATGTTCAATAAACCTCCAAAAGGTCCCATATAGTCTTGTGTTTCTAAGGCACTTGACAGAAATTTGTTATAGAAAAGGCATTTACATCATCCAGCATTCTCATGATATCTAGTGTGAATTAATTCACTTAACTTAGTTATTTAGGGGCCTGTTCACAAAATTATCCCAATTTTTGTTTGTTTGCTGAGACCAACATTTGGTAGGAATCAGTTCTAAAATTCACTAATATGTAGCTTTTTTACTTGCTCTCAGATGAAAAAATACAGTTGATTTTAATTTCTATCTTTAAAAATATTCCCCTGAATCACAGACTGTGACACAGCTGAATAACATCAAGCTCATTTTATTTGGCATTTCTTTGCTCAAAAGGGGATTTGAAGATCAACTTATCAAATCTGTCTTGGTATACCCCTAACCAAAGAATTTGAGGATTTGGTAGGTTTAAAACCTATCATGGGTATTTTTACCCCGAAAATATGATTAAATAGGCAATAATGAACAACCAGGCATTTAAAGGGCAATTGTATGACAATCTACTGTATACCTTAATTCAGGAGCCTGCACTTCCTGTACAGTCCACGTAGAAAAAAATTTCTTAAAAAAAATGACTGAATGCTTTTTGTATGTTTAAAGATATACTACCATTCCCCATTACTTCACAAACCCTCTTCCTGAGAACAAATTTTTACCTTTTTGTGTTCCAGCTGACCACCGCCTTTTGTTTTAATGCTGATTCCATTATTTCATAATGAGAATAATTAAGTGTCAGCATCCTCAGCTTCAAATTAATAAATGTCTCTTTTACTATCTGTGCATCAGTGTTCATATTCTCCTATGGTGTTTTTCCCATGAGGAATTCCTTGGGGCTAATATCTGGATTGCCAAGCCTCTTCTCCTGGCCGCACATGTTCTACAAATTCTTGCAACATAATATGGCTGTTCACTTATCTTTCACTCCAAATATCAGGCATCATCTTGCACAGATTATCAGAGTTCCATGGGCTGTCCTGCACACTGTAGTTTTACAAGGTATCTTCCTTTTGTATCTGTACTTTTAGCATCAGGGATTTTTCTGTCAAGCCCTGGCACATTTCTGTTTCTTTCTCCAGGTTTAAAGCCCTGAGTGTTCATCAGCAACTCAAGGGAAGCTCTTAACAGCTCTGCCTATCGAGTTGCTTTTAGACAACCCCTTTCATCATCTCTGATCCTTAAAAACAAGCACTGTTATGTTCAGTATTCACATTAAACCTGACTAACTGCCTGTAGTGGTACAGAAAAGGAATAAAAGACAGTAACCATTAGATTTTCATACACAGCAGAGATCTGTAGTACCCGCAATAATTGCAATGGTACAAAAGGGGCCTCAGATTGGCTTAAAAGCAGCAGCAAAATCAGTTTCAAGACCTTAGTTGCAGGTCCTACATATCTTATTTCTATCTTATTGAAAATAGTTTCAGGATTTGGGAATGACTGTTCTAGGTTCTGTACAAAGCACAATTATAGATACTGCTCCCACTGCAGATTATTTAAGGCAATTTAAAAAAAAAAAAAAAAAGAAAGCAAAAACAGACAACCACATGAGACTGAAAAATTCCACACTTTCATTATAGGCTTATTTGGAAGTAGGTTTAATCAAGACTTAATCAAATTGCTGAAGTTACCAAGGTCTCCCACAGAACTGCCCAGACCTGAGAGGAAAGGGACCTGAAGTTGTTCCTGATCACCAAGCACCTCCCTCTACAGAACATTTCCAGCATGCTGTCACACTGCATGCACTGACTGTAGTGGGATGGACTAAATCACCCAAAGCAAGGAACAAAACCAGAAACCACTCACAGGGACTGAAGTACATATTCCTATTAAATTATTTCAGCCACCACTTATATACTGTGTTACTCAGGCAAGTCCACAAAGGGACAGTACAGCAAAGATTTTACTATGCAAGCACAGATTTCATTTTAAATAAAAAGATTTTGCCACTGCTTTTTTCTGCCTGTAAAAACAGGCAAGGTAGTAGTGCAATATGCGACTTCAGTCTGGAACGAAAAAAGGAAAACTTGGAATTTTGTTCAGCAGTGATCTGTCATTTATACGGTCTCCCTCTGGGTCTAATACTCTAATGACACTCAGAAAGACAGTTCAATAACGAAATGGAAGCTGAGTCTGTATCACAAACTGTACTTCATAAGCTATGAAACTTCAGACCTCTATATTTCAATTAATCACAGTCAATCATATCATACGTACATTGGAAAAGGCATTTTAGACTTCATATCAGTCACCATAATTAATTTAAAGAATTAGAGTCATGACAGGCAATATAACTAAAAGAAGCAGGCTTTAAAAGAGTTGGAGGAGAAGGTTGTTGGGTTTGACTTTAGGGGGTTTTGTTTTGTTTTTTTTTTAAACAATGTCATCTTCCAGTAACTTTCCTGTTTCATCCTATTCCATCTCAGCCTTGGAGGTTACAGACTTTGCTTCAAAGAATTTCTTGGCACTCTCATAGTCATAAAACAAATATTCTATAACTTCCAAGATCAAACACACTTTGGCGAGATGCAAAATAGCTACCTCTGCTCGAGTTTGGGCAGACACACTTGTAAAGGATTGAATTTTTGCCTCTGCACCTGAGCAGCACATGATGTATCATGAAATATGTAGGTCTTCATTATGCTTGCCTTTCAAACCAACTGCATGTTCTTCCCTAGACCTGGAGCTAACATCTATTGGAATGTGTTTTTCCAAGAAGAATCAAACTTGTCACAGGATCCATAAGACCCTTGCGTACTGGTGGAACCAATAATCACTCCATTTTAACATTGTAAACTTGGATTTTAATGAGTTCCACTCTCACAGGCAGAGACTGTCTGCTATTATGTGCCAAAATGTTATATTCTTTGAAGGAAGAACTTCTTATTTTGGAAGACTCTTTGAGATTTAGGAAAGAACAACAGTTGTGGATATGTGGCCAGAATCAAGGGGACTGAAGTGATACCAGCACAAAAATAAAAGCAGATGTGAATAAAGCCTGTTTATCTTCAAGTGCAAATGTCTCTTCTCCTTATTCTGCTTTACTGCTTCTGCAGTAAAAATGGACATACAGGTGTAAGTGTAAGGACAAAAGGCAGTTAGAAACCTTATATTATATTATTTTATTATATTAATATCATGTATCATATCAATAGATGTGTGTTTATAAACACACAGACACATATCTCCTCTAGCTCTTTCAAAACATACATTCAGAATTTTGCTCTTTAGAAAACGGTGGCTTGGAACAGAAACATTTTTCAAGTTTCCAAACTAAAAATTTGATCACTGGTTCCCAGTATGGCTCCTGCATCAGTAAGTGCCCTGGAAAAGAAAAGCAAGAAGAAAATTCACAAGTTAGTATTCAAAGCAGGGCTTGAAAAACATGCAGCAGATGAATCACAGGCCATGTTGAGGACAAAAAAAAAAAAAAAAAGTAGCAAACACAATAACACAATATAGAATTCAGTAAGCACTGATATTCTCAATTATGTCAGAATTATGGAATTTCTATGGGGAAAGTATGGGCTAATGGTTTTGGCATTTTGCAAATTGTTACAAAGTAAAGCATTCAAATGTTCTTAAATATTGTCTGGGAGCAAGAATATAGACTCAGAAGGAGAAAACAGATTAATGCTACACTGACCAGTTTTTTTCTCTGACTTCTATCACTTTCCAACATAATTTAAAACAAAGCAGCTACAACATTACCTCCTCTATACATTTATCAAGGCAACAAAGTACAATTTGAAATAGATTATTAACCTGTCTTTACAGCTTGGAAAACTGATATACAGTGGTGAAGCAAGCTGCCTAACGTCAGAAAAACTGAGCAAGCAAGAGAAGAAAATATCCAGTTTTCCTGAAAGCAGAGATCCTTAATGGGATTTAGTGCTTTGCCACTTATAAGTCACATAAATGTTAAAACTCAGTTTTTCCCCCACGGTTACTGCTTCACTTATCCATACAACATGCTAATAAATAGGTTTTGCATGTCAGGAGGAACTTGAGGATTGCCAAAGGGAATGATAATAATTTTAATGATAACTAGAGAGCATCAGGTGAGGAGACAGGATGAGACTGGGCTGGATGAGACATCTCAGTGCTCAGGTGAACTTGCTCTCCTACACAACTTACAAGCTTTCTTCAGAGCCTGCTGACAGGAACTTCAAGGGAAGATCATAATGTGATTTTAAAAAGAGCCCAACCCCAACAAAACCAGCCTACTCTCTATGAGCAAATATTATCGTCTTTCTTTATTACAGTAACAGTCAAAGACCATGGTAGATCTGTTTTACTGAGTTCCCAGCAAGATAGATGGTCTTTTCCCCTGCAAACTTTAAAACCTAAATAGACCAGAGACATCAGGCAGGGCAGGTACCGAACATTTTTCATCTTAGCAACAGCTCTCAGCACCTAAGGGCCACAGTCTCAACTTTTCTGCTGAAAGTGAGCACCTTCTTTCCTACTTCCCTATTTATTTTATGGAACCACACTGTTCTGCACAAAAGGTCTCCAAAAGACCACAGGCAGAGAGCTGCTGACCTTCAGCTTGGCTCAGCCCACCCTCCTTGCAATTCCTCACAGACCTCTTATCAAATGATATCCTTCATATTTTGTGGTGTAGAACAATGAATCTCAATACGCTTCAGCACTCTACACATCCCCACAGCCTCACTCTTTGCAGAAACTCTTAAGAGGTGACAGGCATTTAGAGGACAGAATATTGAAAAGGTCAGGGCTGTACCACACAATGCAGCCATGCACGGGGCACACCAGCTATTGAAACATCATTCCCATAAATCAAACACCAGCACAGTTTGTTCTGGGAGGCTGTGGGAATTCTGTGCTTGAAGGAGTTCAAGGCTGGGCTGGACATTCTCATAAAATGCGAGATTATGAATCTACACTACCTGCTACTTTTCACCTTTCAGCAGTATCCTGACCCTGGATGCTTCATAAGCAATAGCCCTGGTTTTACAAGATCACATCAAAGTCAATGTGGTCCCTGGCTGGTGATTTACTCATATTGAGCCAACAGAATTGAGACAAGACCTAGAAATAATAAGAGCTTAAATAGGGATCATTCCACCTGCATTGAATATTACTGTCTCAGGAGTTCTGAAAAATAAGAGTAATATTTCCTAGTCAAAATTTACAGTGAGAGCTTAGCAAGTCATCTGCCTTGGATTTACGCAGGTTATATGACAAGATAATTATCCACATGATTTCTGTCACTATCGTTGTTCCACTGTCTGCATGTTTCTCTTCAATCTTTCTCACAAAATGGACTGAATAAAGATACAAGAAACGAACGCTAAGGAACACAAAATTTATTCCTTGTTCATCTCTCCTAACTCTTTACCAGTCCTTTTTCTTCATTTACTAAAAGTAGTCACACATGTGCATCTTCCACCACCCCCTCCCCTCAGTCTTTGCCTTTTCTCATCTCTCTTGGTCTATTTTCTGCCCAACTGTCAGAGATAAAATTATCTCTATAATTCCCTCTGCCTTAACTATTCTCCAGTTATTTTCCAGCAATATAGTTTCTTCCCTTGTCTGTCCCTTTTGAGTTCTCTTGCCATCTGTTACTCATCTTGAATGTCTTCAGAATTTTTTTTCAGTATATACCATCTCTTTTTTTCTGCTATTTTGCAATTTAGATCACATAACACTGGCAGTTATTTAACTCTTACAAAGCATTTACAGCAAATAGAGGTCTTGTAAAAGACAGTAAACATGACAAAGTAGTATTTTATTTTTAATCACTACATCGCTATTCTGTGGGTACGTTTAATACCATTTGCAGCTGTCAGGTTTGCAAGCTGAAGCAGGTGAGGCAGAGGTAAAAGGTCAATGCTCCTTATTTTGATAGAAACAGAGGGAGCCTGATTTCTTTTATAGATTTTATGGGACTGTCATTCATAACTCAGTTCAACATTTATCTGTCCATTTCCCCATTTCATGTCCTCACTGGGGTGGCTTTGTAAAACAGACCTGTCGAATTCTCTCCTCACCCTCAACCTTCCTCCAGCTGTAAACTGGATGTACTGCACAAAACCTTTGTAAATAAAGCTAGAGCTTATTCAGTAGAAAGACCCATAACCAATTAGAACACTTTGCATTTTGCTTGGCTTATGTGAGTAGCAAAAGGAGAAAAACAGAAAAGATAACTGTGCTCTGTTAAAAGATAATCCCTTAGTATAATAATTGTCTAGCAAGTTGGATCTCTGCCTCCTGTGGCACTCCAAGTCAGCGTTTAGTAATTATGTCCCCATTTATCTATGAGAATTATGATCTGCCATTGCTTCAGGCCCTTTAGAAATGCTCCTATTCCCCAAGGCTTCAGCTATATTTATAATGCAGTCTCCCCTACTATTTTCCAGTGTTATGGCAACAAAGAATACAATATTTAGAGAGCTCTCAGGTTCTGACGAGGCCAGGCAGCAGGCTCTGCGTGGCTCTGTCGCACTCAGAGGGCGCAGGCCGGGCACGCGCGTGCCTCTCACTGTGCACGGGCACCCGTCGGCCAGGCCAGCAGGAGTAGCCAACACAAAGAGCACCACAGGATGGAGGAAGGGGACTAACAAAACTGTGTTTGTTTCTTCTCTAAACCTCCTGGCTAGAGGCACTTAATCACAGTATAGATTAGACTGTGCTGACTCATTTAAAAAAGAACCTGAAATTCAAGAAAGCTCACTTCCTTCCTACTTTTTTTTTAATGATAGAGTGAGGCTTGACTCACAAGGTCATTGAAAGCTACAGAAATATTTCTTTCCACCTCAATAACCAAGAGACTCCTATGCATGCTTCCACATCTTTTAATGACTTTTCTACACATCAGTAAACACAGGAAGGTTGGGACCCACCAGAGCAAGCTCCGTGTTTCTAACAAATATGTTTTTATTCAAGTGGCCATTCAGCTTTGCAGTGACTGAAGTTTTCCAGCACATTCACTTTGCACCAGCCAGCAGAGCAATGCACATTGCCATAGCCCTGGTCAGGAGACTGCAAGGTTTTGTTTTCTCACCTAAGCTAACTTCTGAAAGTAATTACTAATAGATGAAACCAAAGTTTAGCTGAGCTGTTAAGTGCTCCATTGAAAGTTTTCCAAAATTAGCAACTGTCAAGAGTTCTAAGACTTGATCAGGATTCTCTGAAGATTGTGCTTCCACAACAGTGCTGCTCAGGTACTGCCCTGTCAGCAGTACTACAAATGTGCTGCCACCCTGTCATTACTAAAATCTACTAGAAGGGTATGAAGGAGGAATTTATCTTCTTTTTTGTGTGTTGTACATATGTGCACAAGTCAAAAAGTCATTGGGCCACACCAGCACTTACTATAGACAAGGAGAGAAACAGAGCAGGAGCATCAGGGCTATCTCATGCTCACACCTCACCTCTCCCTTAAATATTCACATTGCCTCCATCTCTGGCAAAAATAAGCTGTTCAACCTTTGTAGGCAAAGGAAATTAATGCAATTTAGTCAGAATCCAAAGTTCTACTTTTGCCCAGCAATGTATCTCATTGTATTTGCCTCTATTCATCTAATACAGTGGGTATATAGAAAAGGAAAATACTGCTTTGGTAAAGAGTATTGAAATAGGAAATGCCTGCACATTTCTTGAGTACTTGCTTAATTTTTTCCTGGATAATCATAAACCAAACTTTGGAATCTATGTTTCAAACCACTTTGTTCACACCTTAAAGCAAAGGGGGAAAAAATAAAAGGGATGGGGAGGAAAGAAGGAGAGGGGTATACCAATGGAATTGAGCAGCTGAGTAAGCAGCTCTCATCTGGATCTGAGTACCTCCAGATACACTCCAAGTGCAAATTATGCAATAAGCTTGGTAATAACCTAGCACAGGAGCACAAGAGCTACATACAAGAACTAAGACTTCTGCCCTTAAGAAGTGGACTATAAGCACAAACCACTTTCCCAAAACCACTAAGCAAATAACAAGCACACAGCTCTGTGAGCAAGTCTGCAGATGTGAGCATGGCTCTTGCAGGTTATACCTCTCTGCTTTCATCCAACTGGGTTTTTTAAATTACTTTCTACCATTGAGGGAATTAACTGAACTATCGGGGGGGG